>JAXQJQ010000016.1:106-438548 GCA_037042055.1 Penicillium sp. S103-07 | reverse complement strand
GGTCGGGACCTAGGACCTGCCCATGGGCGGGCCGGGCATGCCCATGACGGGCATGCCCATGGGCATGTCAATGTCTAATCCTAGGCGACCAGGCCCGTAGCATTATCTAGCACAATACGGTATTGTTGCTGGCTAATATATGGATATATCACAATTGGGGCGTCAGTAAGACTGCGCCAAAACCCGCAAGCGGGTTACGATCTTCGAGACTTCGAGCCGCGCACCCAGACCCGCGGCAGGTTTAGGTTACAAATCGTAACCTTGACCCAACCTAGTGGGTTAAAACTATAGATCCAAAAACCCGCAAATAACCTATTTTAACCCAAATTTTTACCTAAAAATCTTAATATACCTAATATCACCTTTTCTATAGGTATTATATCACTTTATAATCTGACTTTAAGGACATGGTAAAATCAGATGGCTGTATCGAGTCGTCTGCGATAAGTGTAAGTACACGCATGCCTACCAAAAGGAATCGAAGGACGGCAGAGCGCAATGAAAGCTCAGTGTTGGTCTAGTAATTGCCACTTTTTTCAAGAAGGTACCATCACTGATGAATCAGGATATCACACCTAGGCACAATTGTGGTGGATAGATAATTTTTTGAGCGCGGGTTTACTCTCAGCCTAGAAAAACACCAGTAAATTAGCGAGAGATCCGAGAAATGGACACGCACAAGACCAAAGATACCACCATCCGACAAATAACATGAAACGGAGACAGAATTATCGTAGATTTACTGATTGGTTGTTATCTGTCAACTCCTCGTGCAGTGATTCTAAGGCCAGAGAAACAATAACCTGACCAGGCCTAGTCTCACGCGGCACTTAACAGCCTCGAGTATAGTCCGTGGTATTTTTTGATAACAGACATTGGGTTCCGGTACAAACGCTCGACACAGAATACATGGCTCACCAGATGCGCCAAAGTGCCCGTTTATACTCAAAGCACATATAAAACTCTAGCACGATGAATTATGATTGTTGAGAAGGCCGTACGACCGCCGAAAGAGAAAAGAACCTATCCGACACAGGAGAATGAGGAAAGATGTGGACGCTACTTCCTTACTCAAAGGTTTCAATGAGAGTTGACAGATACGAGACGATCAAGATTTTGTATCCCGACATCTTCGACCCAGGTGGCCTGGGAACTACACTGATCGGAATGATACTGGTCCTCATGGGGCAGCGATTATTTGTGGGAAGGTCTCCTGAGCACGTTGGATGACGCAGGAGGGCCTCCTTGTGTATTACTCCTAAATCGAGGACCCTACCAACTCAGCGTCTCCGTCGGGATATACAACGCAACCGCAAGCAAGGCGGTTTCTACCAGTGGATTGAAGCTTAGATCGTTGCAGACTGCGCTGAATTTTGGTTATCCTGGCTAGACCGGTCATCTACAGGGACAGCCGTGGCACCATATCAGTGATGCAAATATGTCATACATGTCATGAACTTTTTTGTTTTCCTATATCAGAAGACAACGACTGCCATGGTTGACCAGTATTTGACACCACTTCAAAATGAGATACCCTTAAACAGATTCGAGGACCGTGTCCTTGAACTCACGCTCAACCTTCTGGCCCTTGTCATCGGTGGCCGACTCGCCGTGGAGGGCCAGGAGAGCACCCAGGTCGAACTTGGGGGACTTCAGGAGCTTGACCTTGCGAATGTGAACCTATGACATGACGGGTTAATATCCGGGGCACAATCAGATTCGACGTGGAGGGGAAACTCACATTCTGCAGGGGGTAGATGCCCTGAGTAGACTTCTCGATCTCACGACCAATGACCTCGGGGATGAGCTTGTGGGTGAGCTGAGACAGAGTGCAGCTGGCGGCCTCGCGCTGAATGATCTCGGTCATCTTCTTGCGGATCGCACGGATTTGAGACGAGCGGGCGTAAGTGGTCTTCTTGATCTGGTTGGGGCGTCTCTTGGTGAAGGCGATGGCGAACAGACGGATGAGGTAGTCATCGGTAGTCTTCACGGTGACGTTGGCCTCAATGAGAGACTGCCACTTGCGGACCAGGGAGCGCAGCTTGTCGGTGGTGAAGTCCAAACCGTGGAAGTTGGTCAGACAGTTCTTGCCCTGGATCTCATCCACACGGAGCTTGACCTTGCGGAAAGCGTGGTCCTCATCGTTCTGCAGATCCGCGAGAGAGACCTCGAAGATACGGCCCTTGAGGGAGTCGTTGGCGTTCTTGAGACCGCTGGTACGGTTGACCAGAGTCTTGCCGACACTTTTCGATTCCGTTAGCACAGATAACATCACCGAGGGTTCGATCCAAAAAAAGGGATTCCTACTCGCGAGTCTGGAAGGTAGAGGGGGCCTGTAGAATGGTCAGCGATTGTTTCAAAGGCACAAAAGAAAAAATAATCGATTAGGACACTCACCTTCACGGAGTACTCATCCTTACGAGTGAAGGGGTCGACAGTGCGCTTCTTGATGCCCTTCTTGCCCTTGGAGAGGCGCTTGTTCCTGGAAGCGAAGTTGAATTAGCCGGGGTGATTCGACGAGGTGCTGATTTCAAGAGATGCCAGGGCGAGGAGAGGATCGAAGAGACAAGCGAGAGAACGAAAGAACGAGAGAACGGGGGGAGAGGAAAGTGCTTACTTTCCAACAGCCATGATTGCGAGTCGGGTCTATCTGGGTGTTGTTGGAAGACAGACAAAGGTATCGCACCACGGCGCTTCGGAGGGTTTCGAGATTCTCGCTCGGGTCGACTGGGAGGGTTGAAATCGAAAACCCACAGAAAACTCGGCTAAGCGAAGTGCGCGGGCCCTAGATGGCTGATGTAATACTTCCACGTGACACACACACGAAATTCCCATCTTTGCACTTTCCCTTTTCGGGATTTGCGGCCTGAGGCAAATACACAAAGGCCAGGCACTGATCGGTCGAGTTCACTAAATAGGTACCTGTGAAGCATTCATTACCTTATGAATGATGGCGATTTAATTGTCTCGCTTCGTTAGCCTCAGAGACTGGGCAGTTACATGCTGATATCTAAGGTATCGCCTGTTTCGTGGATTTCCATGCGTTACTGCTACTGCAATCTGTAACTTGTGTCTTCTAAAGTACTGGATAGTAATATTCCTCATAAAGATCATGACAGCAATTCAACATAGACTTGTGGTGTATGTAGAAAAGCGCCTAGATAGTAATTATACCTAACAAACCGAATTGATGCTCACTGTGCGGAATGACGATGTTGGGACGGCGGAGGCCCCGTTCTTCCGATACCCATTCTCCGCACGAGCCAACCCCTCACAACGACACATACACCCTCGCCTTTCTCGAGTCTGCATCACTTGAACTAGAGCATGGTATGTCTCTCATTATTGCTTATGCTTTCAGGGGAATATGACTGATCCCACTTGCTTTACAGGGAAAGCGCAAGAAGTCAAGCCGGCAGCCGCAAGGCCCCCGAAAGGTGCAAATACCTCCCTTGTTCGCCATCCGACAGTACTGACCTTGAGCAGCGGGAGCCCCTTGCGACCACCTTCGCATGTCTATTCTGCAACCATGAGAACTCAGTCGTGGTCAAACTGGATAAGAAATTGGGTTTAGGAGACCTGTCCTGTAAAGTCTGCGGCCAAAAGTTCCAGACGGGCATCAATTGTGGGTGGAATTGGTCTTGATCATACCTCCCGTGCCTCCTGACTGACACTTTGTTAGACCTATCTGCCGCAGTGGACGTATACTCGGATTGGGTGGATGCGTGCGATGCCGTGGCCAAGGACACTGCTAACCAATACGACGGAGGCGTGAGTGCGCAGGCCGGAAGCAGCAAGCCCGATGCATCGACGGATGTTGGAGATGGCGATACCTACGAGGAGGAAGACTATTGATCATGTTACGAGGTGCGTGAGGCGAACGGCGCATGGGCATGGTGCCAATTTGAGGAGCTCGGTTCATATACACACGGCGCATCCACCAATTTGATCTTATTTGTACTACCTTTGATTCTAGCCGGTCTCAGTACAGCAGGACAGGTATCTCCATTAAACCCCTAAATGCTCTAGAGGGTACTCGGAGACCAGCCGAACTAGGGTGTTCTGGGACTGCCTTGTGCAGTCAAGATGCGGTGTCGATGCTACCAATATTTCTGCTTCGTCCGCAAACTCGGCTGGGACAAACATGAGCGGTAAGCTTGGACGACTGGCCGTCGTAGTTGAGGTTCTTGTAAAGCTACAAAGTATAATATCGGTCACCAAAATCACCCAGGCCGGGAATGATGTATCTGTGTGTGCATTAGTGCGTTTCGGAACCTGCGCAGAAGAGTAGAATAGAATACTTTTTGTCGTCCAGTCCCTGGTCAATGAAGGCTGTGACGACCCGAAGTTTAGGGAATCTTTCGGCGAATTCCGCAACACCGGAGGGGCTGGCGATGAGATTGAGGAAGAGGATCCGGTGTTCGGGCACACCCTTTTCCTTCAATACTTCGACAGCTAGAGTAGCAGAGCCGCCTGACACATGACACGTCAGTGTGGTTGTGGAGATTCGAAAGGACTCAAAAACCCACCCGTGGCAAACATGGGATCCAAAAGGAGAACCCATCGGTCAGCAATATCGGCAGGTAGCTTGTCGTAGAAGAGTTTAGGCATGCAAGTCTCCTCATCTCGCTGAATCAAGATCTTGCCGATACGGACTGACCGACAGCAATCTCGCAGGCCTTGTTCCATGGCCTCTCCGGCTCTCATGATGGATACGCCGCAGATTTTGCCCTCAAACTTCACGCCTAAGTAGGCCCGTCCGACCGGGGTCGTCACGGACTGTTCCACTACCGGAAGGTGATTCAGTCCCTCTTCCACCAACAATCGAATGATTCGGTTGGAGTAAAAGATGAAGTCCGCACGAGCTGTCCGTTGGTCACGGATCATCCTGTGCGTGCAGTCAGATATCTATGTAACGGCCTCGCCCCTCGATGCTGGAGGAACGATCTTACGTCAAGAGAGCAATCAGCTGGGGTGTCTGGGAGAGGACGTGGACATTGTCGTAGGAGACCTCTTTGGAGACCGTCGCCGTCGGTTTCTCGCCGTCAGGTCGATAGATAGGGCCCACCTGGGCAGGAGATGGAATCGGATCTTTGCCAGCCATGGCGCCTCGAGTGATGAGACCGGTATGTCGAACGTGTGAATAATGTCGGATATGGCGTCTGTGCACGCGCACACGAGTGGGGGGAAAGAAGATGGGATTTACCCTTATCTCGTATCTGCATCTCGCAGTCTCCGAGCACGCGCCCTCCTCCGCACTTGGTCGTTTTGGTTGCATCACCGCTGAATAAGCTTCGAGCTTGAGCCGACCAGGGAGTTCCCATCTCTCACCTTCGACTTCCCCTTCACCTCAACTTCGATGTCGCGTGGGGTCAAAGCAGATACGGAATTTCCGGGATCGTCGCGATTTCTGCCCCTTCCTTTCAACTCTCCCTCCTCGTGAAACCGCCTTGGTGTTCGGTATGTCTTCGTCGCCAGACACTGCCTTTCTCATTGGACCGGTCTCTTTGAACCTGTGAACTCGCTTGCCCCGCCCATCGCCCTTCATTGACTTGCAGGAGATGCGACGTGTTTGCGACTATCATAAAGAGCGAAAATGGACCACCCGCGACCCCGAAAGCGAACAGTGGTGACCTATGGCGCCTCCACAAAGAATCCGCCTTCTTCGAAGACCACATCCGCACGCACATCAACGGTCAAAGATATTACGGGATCACGCCCACCGGACCGTAAGCTCGAAGGCGCCGAGAAAGGATACAAACGATCACCACATTCGGGTGCCTCAACGGCCCCAACGCTTGAAAAACCACGGGAATCTGCCGAAGACAGCATCTACAACCTACCATCGTCAGATGAGGAGGGCCAGAAAAGTATCGTACAGCGGAAGCGAAGGCGTCAAGGCTCCAGTGTAAATGCTTCCCGGCACAAGGACAGTCTTGTATCGCGAAATGCTGCGATCGTCGACAGGCCCGGCAATCCTCCGAAACAAGATGCGGGTAATTCCATAGCTGAGAATGCCTCTCCACGGACGAGGAAGACCGCACGAGACCGCCACCGGCTGTTCGAGCGAAAGCAAGAAAGTTCACAGCCCACTCGGCAGACATTCACGACAGCTCCCGCTACCGCAAATATTATCGAGTCTACCAAACCTGAACGCTCTTCTTCCGAGGACAGTGAATCACGGCGGCAAGCTCGGACGGGGAACCCCTCAGAAAACAAAAGATCAAATTCTAGGCATCCTGTATTACCTAGTCCTCGAAAGGTTGCTCGGACAATTGCGGGAAGCACGACTCCCGGTCGAAGAAGACTAATTGATTCACTGGTTACAAGAGGGCAGTCAGATGATGAAGTGTCACCCAAAAGGCCAATCGATAGTCCGCTATCTTCACCTTTTGCTCACCGCGGTCCACATCCCCAACGTCCCCCAAAGGACATTGGTTCACCAACCATGCCAACCGAAGGCCATCTCGACAGCTATGGTCAAGACACTACTGTCCCCGCCTCCCCTCATCTTCGAAGCTCCAAAGTGACGTATGCCCGCCAACGTTCCTTTTTGGATGACCTTCTTGGCCAGGCCCTCCCCAAGGACCTAGAGCAGCTTGACCCGTTGATTTCACCACGCGGATCCAAGGGGCATATGCCTCGTGCACGTCTATTCGCGATCGATGAGATCAACAACGATGACGATGGGACAGTCCGAAGTATCCACGAATTACGACAGGCGGGCGGAAACGCTCGATATCGGGGCACCGTCGAGTCGATTTTCGAGGATATAGAGGATCCACAAAATTCGGTATCGGGTCGAAGCAGTGCGTTAACCCAACTGTGTGGTAAACTGTTGGATTCAAAACTGGCTCGACAGTTTATTGATTGTGGCTTCGACAAGAGACTAGTAGATTGTCTTTCTCCTGACCTCGACGTTGTTCCTGCTGCGCTTGCTCTCTGCGCCTTTGGCCTTGCCTCTCAAGGCAGGTCGTTACCATATGTGCTCGCGACTGCTGCATGGCCCAAGCTTCTGGATACGTCGCCTATTCTAATGAGCGTTCAGGATGACCTTTTCATCATGGCACAGGCCCAGAGAAGTAATTTATCTCGACCTGCTCGGAATCTGGTACAAAGCACTGTCTCGCAGATTCGATCAGCCTTGCTCCAGGACGATACCTCAATCCAGCTCTCTCCTTGTTTCCTCGCGTTACACTGCTTCAAGATCACCATCTCGGCCTTCCAAGAGAAGGGCGAATGCCCCAGTGGGCTTCCTACGCCCTTATTGAAGCAGCTGGTGGACCTATTGCTCTCCAATAGTTCTGAATGTGACGGATCTCGGTCATTTGTACCCAAGAAGTCCCATGTCCTGGAGCTAGGATTATCGATTCTGGAAGTGCATACTACGTTGGGAGACCCTCCTCAGCAAGAGCACCGCGACATTCTCAGTTTACTGACCGGCATGAGTGGATTACTGTACGCGAAAGACGATTCAGATACAGCCAATCAGCAAATGCAGATGCTCTACATACGGGTAATCTTGAACATGACCAACAATGATCCAATGCTGTGTGATAACTTTGCAACATCTGCGACAGTCGGGCAATTAGCTGAGATTGCAATCACCAAGTTTGGAGATTTGACCGAGGATTCTCTCGCTCAGGAGAATAGTCCCTTGGACATGGTGATCTTGGCGCTCGGTGCCCTCATCAACCTGACTGAACAAAGTGAAGCATCGCGCGCCATGTTCCTCCAAGCTTCCCATGGTGGCGAGTCCCTCCTTGATCGGCTATTACATCTTTTCGTGGATAATGTTGATTCAACCTCCAAGGTAACGCTCATTCTCCTCAATCACCTGCGAGTTGACATCTGACGAGACCTCTTAGGCTCATTCCGTTTTGGAAGTACATCACAATGTCGCAGTGGGGTATCTGGCAGTACTCCTTCTAGCGCTTTCCCTCGACACAGATGCACGATTTCAAATCAAGAGACCCATGCGCTCCAATGGGATGGCAATTGTCATGTCTACCGTGGATGAGTTCTTGCAATACCACCGAAAGATCGAACAGGAACTGTATCCGCCCCAGGCTCAGGGGAAGGCGAGTGGTTTCGTCGTTCGTCTCCAGAGCCTTGTTAGCCGGGTCAAGCATATTGAGCACGAGTGATAGTGTGTGCACGAGCCTTTATAATCACTGAGGGTGATTCTGTACATAATTTTTTCTTCTTCTTCTCTTCTTCTTCTTCTCTTCTTCTTGTTGTCTCTAGCGTTATGGCGCAGGTGGAGATGGATTAATCTAGGTACTTGAATGACTTATATCATTTCTTTTGTCGTTGTATACTTTCCATGAGTATAAGGAAAGGGTGAAATTGAGCAGATAAGTAGAACGAGTACGAGGATCAGTCGGACTGAGGATCGGCCGAGGCGCGAAATCGTTTGCAGCGTTTGCAAAGGGGAGAGCTCCGGATGCTTCATGCAACTTTGCCACCCGACCGCAACAACTCCCCTCTCCTCTCCATCTTCGCAGGCTGGTTCCCTTTCAATTCATCAGTCATCATTCTCTACCCCCCATCTACGATTCCAACTTGTTAATTTCTGAGCCGTGCTCGCTGTTTCCCTTCCAAGATGCCTGCCGCCCCGAAACAAAGAAAGATCGCGATTGTCGGTAGCCGTTCCGTCGGTACGGATCTTCCCCTGCCCTACTTTGAAACGGATTCTATCGTCTAACGCAGAGTTGCAGGCAAATCCTCTCTTACCGTCCGCTTTGTCGAGCATCATTTCGTGGAAAGCTACTATCCCACAATTGAGAATACCTTCAGCCGGATTATCAAGTACAATGGACAAGACTACGCCACTGAGATCGTAGACACTGCTGGACAGGTATGCATTTTACTCCTGCGAGATAAACATGGCTCGCTGATGCCTTATGCAATAGGATGAGTACAGTATCCTGAACTCGAAACACTTCATTGGGATCCATGGTTATGTCATTGTGTACTCGGTCACCTCGCGACAGTCGTTTGAAATGGTCAGAGTCATTCGGGACAAGATTCTGAATCACCTGGTAAGCTCTGTTCTCTCTAGTGCCTTTGACTGTTCAAATTTCTAACCTCTCAAAGGGTGCGGATGAAGTGCCGCTGGTGGTGGTCGGCAACAAGAGCGATCTGAAGCCAGAACAACGACAGGTATCTCTCGACGAGGGCCGGCAATTAGCGGAAGAAGTGAACTGTGCATTCACGGAAGCTAGTGCCTTCCTGGACTTCAATGTCTCGAAGGCATTCGACCTGATGATAGGGGAGATCGAGAAGTCTCAGAACCCGTCTCAGCCCACCGGCGGCAACAAGTGCGCCGTTATGTGATTCACCTGGACCATTTCGTTGTGAGACAACTAGCTGCAGCCCACGGTATGTGAAGCTACCCAATCATTCCCCTTCCGAGAAATGAACAAGAGTGCGTTACTGGTATTTCGGGTCCCACCATAACCGGTTGGTTTCAACTCGACCACTATGCCTGTTCCCTTTTCAACTAGTTCAGATCTACCAGGTCATCGTGTTACCTTGGTCTTGCCCCTAGCTGCTCGTGTCATTGCTGACCTTATTGTTTTACCTTGTTAGTATCCGAATGAGTACCTAGCTGCCATGCAGGTATATCCAATGACCTTGTTGGACTTTCCGTCGAAAAGAGTCTGTGTTTTCGAGGTCTTTTCTTTTCCTCTCTCTCTCTCTCTCTGTCTTTCTCTGTTTCTCTTTCCCTCTCTTTTGATCATCTTTTATGGGTTTGTTGGAACATTGGGTTCGGTTGCATGATTCATGACGGATTTCTTTTTCAGGTTAGGCTAGGGGATCTGTATTTTGGTATCGCAGCGTGCATAGAATAATGAATAGGCCTCGCAGGCCTCAACTGGTCAATTGATGCGCAAGTGTAAGTTCCTAGGTTGGCATTGTTGCTGTCGGAGTGGTTTCACCCTTGAAGCATTGCAGGCGGGATTAAGTAATGCCCCGCCGCGCGCACTTTCGCATTTTACCCCTCCACAACTGAGGTCCCCGGCTCTGACTCACTGCCATTTTTCTCGCGCTTCGTTGATTCACTATGCTCGACCTTAACGATTTCATCACCGAGCGCGGCGGTGACATTAACAAGATCAAGGAGAGCCAGCGCAGGCGGTTTGCCCCCGAGGAAGTGGTTGAAGAAGTGATCGCTCTGTATGAAGAAGCCCGCCGAGGTATGTTTTGTGTCGATGCGAGGATCGTAGATACGGTGCTGACTGGTACTAGCACGGTACGCGGCCACTCAAATTGGCTCCGAGCTCAATGCCGTTCAGAAGGAGATTGGAAAGAAGAAGAAGGTACTGAACCTCCGTGTTTCTTTCTTACGCAGCAAATACTCACTCTTGGCGGCCAGGCCAAAGAAGATGCCAGTGACTTGGTGAATCAAAAAGCCGATATCGAGAAGCGCAAGAAGGAGGCGGAAGACATCGCCGCCCAGAAGGAATTGGAACGGGACCGCAAAATTCGGCCGATTGGCAACTACGTTCACGACTCGGTCCCCGTGAGCAACAATGAGGTCGGTAGTCTGTCCAAACCCACCGCCGTCAGGCTTGCTTCATCATGCTGATTTAAGACGTGGCGGGATATAGGACGACAACCAGATTATCAGAACATGGGCCCCCGAGAATGTCGCCATGGAGCGACCCGGCTGTCTCTCCCACCACGAAGTCCTGACTCGCTTGGATGGATACGACCCGGAGCGCGGTGTCAAGATCGTTGGCCACCGTGGATACTGCTTGACCGGATACGGTCTCTTCCTCAACTTGGCTCTGATTAACTACGGCCTCGAGTTCCTCTTCAACAAGGGCTACAAGCCCAACCAGCCCCCGCAGTTCATGCTCAAGGATCTGATGGCGAAGACCGCACAGCTCGAGCAATTTGACGAGGAGTTGTACAAGGTCACTGAGAGTGATGACAAGTCCACGGACAAGTACCTCATTGCGACCTCGGAGCAACCGCTGTCTGCCCTACACGACAGCGAGTGGTTGCAGGAGAAGGACCTGCCTATCAAGTGAGATATGCGCTATGAACTGTTCAAATACGAGGCTAATGAAATGGGCACAGGTACGCCGGATACAGCACATGCTACCGCAAAGAGGCTGGCGCGCACGGCAAGGATGCTTGGGGTATCTTCCGTGTCCACCAGTTCGAGAAGGTAGGCCGCAACACCGCGCATTCCCGAACTCCGACTCGATATCTAACATCACACAGATTGAGCAATTTGTTCTGACCAAGCCCGATGAGTCGTGGCAAGCTTTCGAGGATATGATGGCCACCTCCGAGGAGTTCTACAAGTCCCTGGGACTCCCTTACCAGGTCGTGGCTATTGTTTCCGGAGCGTTGAATAACGCTGCGGCCAAGAAGTACGACCTGGAGGCGTGGTTCCCCTTCCAGCAGGAGTACAAGGAGCTCGTGTCGTGCTCCAACTGCACCGACTACCAGTCGCGGGCACTTGATATTCGCTTTGGTGCCAAAAAGGCCACCGACCTGAAGAAGACCTACGTCCATGCCCTCAATGCTACTCTTTGTGCCACCGAGCGAACGCTCTGCTGCGTCCTCGAGAACTTCCAAAGGGAAGAGGTCAGTGTTTGGTCTCGCGCTTTTGTCCCAACGTGCGCTAACTCAATTGTATAGGGTATCGAGGTTCCCGAGCCGCTGCGCAAGTACATTCCCGGTGCGCCGGAGTTCATCCCTTACACCAAGGAGCTGCCCAAGGACTCAACCTCCCAGAAGGCCAAGGCCAAGGCCAAGCCCGTCGGTGCCGACGAAGCGGCCAAGAAGATGCAGAGTCTCCAAGTCTAAATGGGGAGACGAGAGGAAGCCAGAAATCCAAAACTACATTCGATACCTCATCTACAGGAGTCCAGTCACCTTCAGACGACATCTATATATTCATTATAACTAGTAGGTACTTAAGGTACAAGAATACATGCCTAGCTTCGTTCAATGTAGATCATAATCGCCCCACACCGGCTTATCGCGTTAGCTGCCGTGTCATTCCCACCGAAAAAAAAGAAAAGCGAGGAGAAAAAAAAAAGCCCCGCGATGCCCCTCCGAGATTTCTCCATCTTCCCCTAACATATCACGCAATTGACTAGCCTGAGGCTCCTCCCTCCAAGTATGAGTCAGTGTGCAAATTTAATTAGCCAAAAAGATAAAAAATAATCAATAGGGGGAGCCCAATTCGGGTCGGATCCGTCTGTTTTCAACTTAAAACGGTCCGATTCCGGAGATCCTCGGTGAGGCTTATATAATGGAAGGTGAATCATAGAGTGAATCCGTCGGCTTCCTCATTCTTCCCTCATCTGTAATCCTCCGCTATGGCAACTGCTCAAGATATCCGTCCTCGCAAGGACGAGCTGGCCGCCCAGGCTCAGTACCTCTCGACCTCGCCCACGACTTCATTCCACTCCCCCTCCAGCCACGGCTCCGCACTCCAGCGCATAATCCCCGTGGCGAACGCGAAGCACCTCAAGCCCTTTGCGACCGAGGATATCAAGGTTCTGTTGCTGGAGAACGTGAACCAGGCCGGCCGCGACATCCTGTCTGCGCAGGGCTACCAAGTGGAATTCCTCAAATCTTCTCTCCCCGAAGATCAGCTCATTGAGAAGATCCGGTTGGACCTCCTCACGTACCAATTAAAAGGCTGTTGCTGACCGCTTCTGGTGACACAGTGACGTTCATGTCATCGGTATTCGCTCGAAGACCAAGCTCTCCGAGCGCATTCTGAAAGAGGCCAAGAACCTGATCGTTATCGGGTGCTTCTGCATCGGTACCAACCAGGTCGACCTTCAGTATGCTGCCAACCACGGTATTGCGGTCTTCAACTCGCCCTTCAGCAACTCTCGAAGTGTTGCAGAGCTGGTCATCGGAGAAATTATTGCCCTCGCACGACAGCTGGGTGACCGCTCAAACGAAATGCACAACGGAATCTGGAACAAAGTGAGCAACAAGTGCTGGGAGATCCGCGGCAAGACGCTGGGTAGGCATCGTTTCTCGATCTTTCTGTTTCGGCTCACCAATCGTTGACCGAGTCTTCTAGGTATCGTTGGATACGGTCACATCGGTGCTCAATTGTCCGTATTGGCAGAGTCCATGGGTATGTCGGTCATCTTCTACGATGTGCTAAACCTGATGGCCCTCGGTACTGCTCGCCAGGTCGAGACCTTGGATGCTCTGATGGCCGAAGCCGACTTCATCACCTGCCATGTTCCCGAACTTCCGGAGACGAAGGGCATGATCGGCCAGAAGCAGTTTGACCAGATGAAGACCGGAAGCTACTTGATCAATGCCAGCCGTGGAACCGTGGTGGACATCCCCGCGCTCATTGACGCCATGCGAAGCGGCAAGGTTGCTGGTGCTGCGCTGGATGTGTACCCGAACGAGCCCGCCGGCAACGGCGATTACTTCAACAACGACCTCAACACCTGGGGAGCTGACCTGCGTGCCCTCAAGAATCTCATTTTGACCCCCCACATCGGAGGCAGCACTGAGGAGGCCCAAAGCGCGATCGGCGTGGAAGTTGCCCAGGCTCTGACTCGTTACGTCAACGAGGGTACTACTCTCGGCGCCGTCAACCTGCCCGAGGTCAACCTCCGCTCCTTGACCATGGAGGAGCCTGACCACGCACGGGTAAGTTCCTCCTTCGCTGCCGCTGTGATTTGTTGGCGGGAATAACGCGGGAGAGCGCGAGAATGAGACTAACCGATTGTTTATAGGTTGTCTATATTCACAAGAACATTCCCGGTGTGTTGCGGAAGGTGAACGAAATCATTGGCGACCACAATGTCGACAAGCAGATGACCGACAGCAGAGGCGATGTAAGTATTCAGTCATAATTGCCGCGGATCAAATTACTAAGTACGTTCAGGTTGCCTACCTGATGGCTGATATCAGCGACGTGAACACCGCGACCATCAAGGACCTGTACGAGAGGCTCGAGAGCCTTCCCTGTGAGAATTCCCTTCCCTTTTTTAGGATTACACACGTCGATTCTAACACCTTCCAGCCCGAATCATGACCCGCATTTTGTACTAGACGAGCACCGATTGCTCCATTGTAATCAACTTTACGTATCTGAACCCCCAAGGTTCAATTTTGACGAACTCACAAGACCCTTTCAACGAGGTCTCTCAAAAAGGCTGTATACGCAAAGATCCTCCCAGGCGACAAGAAACCTGTCCGGTGATATATGTGTTATAGAGCAAATTTGTACTTGGCATGTTTATTGAAGCTAGAGAAAAGTCATGACATGAAACGTGTTCATTTGTTTATTTTACTACACGAGGATTAAGATCTCTCCCTGGCGAGTTCGCGCAAAAGAATATATTTCCCCGAACAGTTATTCCAAAGCGACCTGGAGAGGCCCGGGACAGACCACGCCACGATGGTGGGCATTCTGGTCTCCCGGTTTCGGATCTCCTTGTTCTAGGATCTAAGATCGTCATGATGACCTGATGGTAGAATGACCGGATTGATTCGAAGTTAGCACAAGGCACTTTGAAATGTCACCCTCTGCTCGAGTCTCTAAAGTTAGGACTTCGGCTTCGTCGTCGAGGAGGGTCACGGCGATAATCACGGCGATTTGAGTTGCGCCATTCGGGATTCGATTGGGCACTGTGGT
This sequence comes from Penicillium sp. S103-07, assembly GCA_037042055.1. Lineage (NCBI taxonomy): Eukaryota > Fungi > Ascomycota > Eurotiomycetes > Eurotiales > Aspergillaceae > Penicillium > Penicillium sp. S103-07. Next base: position 423,898 of record JAXQJQ010000016.1, on the reverse strand, counting down.
CACCCGAATCGCGCGAGCGCTCATGAGGATTGCCGTAGTTGGGAACGTATGAGTCGACGTTGTTCGAGAATCTCCCGCCGGCCCGATTCTGATTAGGCCGGTCTCGTCGCTGATCATCTCTCCCATCCGACCTCCCTGTCTGCGACCCATCCCATGGAGGGCGAGCCGACACGGGAGGCCGCGGGGGTAGTCCGTTGTCTCGCGAAGGTGGGAATGGCCCGCCCCGGTGCAAGTTTGTGCCCGGTCCTGAGGCGTTCGGTCGACCTCCACGGGCTGCGCCTGGGATGCGACTGCGGGAATCTGGACCTCGAGAGCCAGAGCTAGCCCACCCTCCGTTGGAGGCGGTATTGGCGGAGCCACCCGCGGGTGCAGGAGGCATAGGTGGCCGCTGCGGTGGCTTCTTTTTGTCCAACTCGTGGGAATCTTGGAAGCGAGGGATATCACCGGGGCGCGCAGGTAGTGGAGGCGTGGTAAAATAAGGGTGTTTTAAAGCGTCTATGGCGTTGATCCGTTTGCGCCAGTCGAGCCGGAGAAGTTCAGACAATAGCGAGATGGCTGTCGGGCTCAGACTGTTCCAACCGTTAGTCAATTTGCCTCCCGCCTGAGGGCCTGTCTCCGAAGAGCAGGGCCAATATGAGTTCAAGGATTTCTTACTCTCTGAAGACCTCGCCAAGGTTTCCACGCTTGGATCCCCAGTCCTTCACGCCTTCGAGGCCCGGTAGCGAACTCCACCCGGGCATGTTCTCCTCTGTTGGAGTACCCACGAGGTTAAAAATGAGCCTCGCTTGATCGAGATCAGTGTTGCCGGAGAGAATAGGCTTTCCTTTGAACATCTCGCCGAAAACACACCTGTGGCCATTAGAGGTGATCGGAGGGAGGAAATGATGGTAAAGCTTACCCGGCTCCCCACATATCGATGGCTGTTGTGTACCGCCTTAGTTGAAGAAGTAGCTCGGGCGGTCGATACCATCTGGTGACAACGAGAGCGGTGTACTCCCTCTTGGCCTCCCCCCCGCCCTTGCCAGGCCGTGGAGGAGGTTCATCGAAGGGCCGCGCGAGCCCAAAGTCCGCAATCTGAAGGATTCCCTCATTGCTTATAAGAAGATTGGCAGCTACCCCATGACTGGTTAGCCGAAAATTCCGATCAACCGATGCTCACGGTTCAACACACCCTTCATGTCACGATGCAGAATGCAGTTCTGTGGTGAAATTAGATAGAGGTTTCTTCACGAAAGATCGAAGCGTTCGTACCGCATGCAGGTACCGCAACCCTTCAAGAAGCTGCATCAAATAGCACTTGATCTGGGGTTCGGTAAACTGGACATCTGGGTTCTCTAGTAGTCCCGATAAGTCATGTTCCATGTAGGGCATGACCATATACATGTTAGGCTTTTTTCGCCCTTCGCCTAGTACATATGTCAGAAAGGATGCCATGGATTCAGCATGTCGAGATTGATCCTACCCTTGTTTCGCTCAACGGCCATCTCCTTGAGCTGCAGGATATTTGGATGAGAAAGCGCTTTCAAGAGTTTGATCTCTCGAATGGCAGTAATGGGAAACTGCCCGAGAATGACTTAGCGATTATGCTTGAGAAGAGTGAAAGGGGGCACCTACGCCTTCCTTTTCGTGGTGCATGAGAATCTTCTTCAGGGCCATGACCGAGTTGTCTTTCTTGGATCGTGCTTTGTAAACCATACTACCAACCAGTCAGCCATCTGCAACGCATTGTACCTTGAGCAGACCTACCCAAAGGTCCCCTCTCCGAGCTTGTCGATAAATGCGAAATCGCGAATGTTGCAGCAGCCTGGAAACCGAGGCTGGCCGCTATCATCATTCTCAAGTGATGCGATGGCCATCTTGTATTCACAATCGGCCTTCGGAGCCGACCAAGGAAAAAGAATAGTCGGAGCCTGTAGCGCAGATTGTGGCTGGATGGCTTCTTGGTATTGGAGGGCGTTGCTCAGTCGAGACACAAAAGGCTGAGCGCAAGGCGTTTGGTGACTCAGGTGGGGTCTGTCGTGCTGATTTCAGACGATAAAAAGCTCGGGTTAAAATGCCGCATCACAGATCGGGCTCAAAATAAGATTGAATGGCAGATCGAAGAAATGAGGCAGTCGTGGTACATTTGCGGTGCAGGAGAAGCTACCTTGACAGGATATTGGACTCGGCCATTCAAGGTCGTCTCCTAATATAAGTGGCGTAACAAAGGCGTAACGAAGCACTGCGCCCAGATAAAGGCAGAGAGAAAGACGGTCCGGCCTGCCAGATCCTATGAGACTGAGTCGCAGAGAGAAAGAGGTAAGGGAAGAGGCGCCGTCACCGACCACGTGACCGCGCCGACAACTTCGGGGCGCCGTGGAATCCGCTTCCAGCAACCTGCCACTTCGTGAAGCGAGCACACCTCACCGACAGTGAGTGATTCCTACATTCAATGAAGAGCCTGTACTGACCTCTTCCTTCCAGCCATGGCAGGCCCCTCTCATCACCCTGTCCACGTCCACCCGGCGCGACCTCTATACCGCTTCATTGCCACAGGCCTGGGCGCCAGCATGTGGTTCTTCGTACGATATACCCCTTCCCAAACTATTCACAAGTGATTGGGACTGACCTTGGTTGCTTCAGCTCATGTACCGTGCCAAGAAGGATGGCCCAGCCCTGCTGGGCTGGAAACACCCGTGGGATCACTAGGTGGTGGAGTCTCGAAGCCCCTCCTCAATCTCGAACCATTCTTCAATTGAACCGAAAGGAGCCGCTAGGCTATTTCGTGTCACGTTTTCTTTCGTATTCTCGCCCTGGAGCAGGACTTGCCGGTTGGGCGGTTGAAATGTACCATACCAATTCTGATAGTTGTCTGCAACTGGTATAGACAACTTGGTTGCCTTAGCCCTCCGATGTTGAATCTACGGTATACTTGATAAGAAAGTTTTCAAGACAAATATATTGCTTTATTTCAAGAAGCAATAGAAGAAAAACCCCTTTTAGGTACTCCGGGGGGTCTAGGGGTCTACTCTTCTATTTGTCTCCACCTCTTCCTCCATTAAAGACCCTCCTCCCCCTCCATCCAGACTAACAAGAACGACTCTGTGTTGGCTGCGGCTTCTCTGCTCACTGTCGGATATCCTCACTTCTCCGTCACCGCTCGTTATATGGATTTTCCTTTTGTGCCCTGGTTCTGTAACTAGTAAACCGTAACTGGTTTTCTTTATCCACATTTCTATATATATATACATATGTACACAGTGCCAATCCCATCCATTGCCAATTATTGCAGGCGCATATCCTCTAGGAGCACCTTGTACTGACGGCGCTTCTTGCGGAAGTTTGGTTGAAGGCGAGCGCGAGCATGTCCGATAAAGCGCGCGAGACGAGGGAAGACAGCGGCCTCGGCTATCCAGGATAGCGCAAAGGCTCCAAAAGCGAATAGGAGAATAAAAATGCGGTACCCGTCTGACATCCATGTCAGCTGCATGAATCCCACCACCCACTCGGAAGGCCGGAAGAGCATAAAGCCTGCAATCAAAATGTCGATGATAATAGTACATAGGAACGGCGCTAACGAGACGAATCAGTCAGATATGGTTATCAATAGTGGACGGGGTGTTTATTACTCACCATTGGAGGTCATCGGTTGTCGGAAAGGCCGTCCCACGCTCAACACGATGCTGGTCAAAGTGTACTGGAAGCAGGAGAATAAAAACAGAGCCGTGTTCTCCGAATTTACAATATTGCTCTTTTCCGGGTCCAGTTGGGGAGGCTGGAACCTACACGGGCGATTAGCAACTTTGCCAGGATAGCGATCAACGACGAGAAAGCTCACCAAGGTTGAGACTGAACTGTTTGGAAGATCGCGAGCTGGGACAAAACCACGATCATGATCTGCCCTAACAAAGGGGTCAAGACCTTTCGAGACACAAGGTCTGCAGTGGGTCGTTTCCGAGAAAGCTTGGAATAAGGACCGGTCCAGCCCACTGTTTGAGAATTTAGCCAGCGCTTAGGTTGATTAGGAGATCAATCGCTACTCACTGAAAATGGCGATGGGCATGATGAGGGCTAGGTCAATAAACAAAAACTGAAAACTTGGGTTAGCCACCTTCTCGAAATCAGATATAATTTCTTTCTCCTCTACTTACCTGGAAATCACCGAGGTTTGACCCGGACGTGTAAAGAAAGCTGACCGAGGAGAATTGGATGGCAGAGTAGAGACTCATAAATTTGAAGCAGCAGAAGCTTGTCACCAAGGCAGCTCGACCCTCTCTGTGGCAATGGTTAATTCATCTCAATTCCCGCAAATCCGGACAATAAGGAGGCTTACCGAATCAATTTTGGCACACAAGATATCTCAAACAGCCGGCTGGTAAAAGGTGCAGCAACGGATGCTTCAGCATCGGATAATGAAATCCCAACATCTGCGGCCTTCAGTGCACCGCAATCATTTGCACCGTCACCGCAAAAGCCGCAGCAATAGTCAATCGATTGAAGTTTTTCGACCAATTCATGCTTCTCATCCGGCGACATTCGGGCAAATACCCTTCCAATGACCAGGACCTGCGATTTAACAAATTAATTAGCAACAGGCTTGCTGAGGTATCACAGAAATACTGTGGCAACTCACCTTGTTTAGGACGTCTTCATTTCCATAATCAATCATCCACCTAAACACGTCACCAGTCACAGCAAGGCAATACTTGCGCTCACGAAGAGCATTCCCTGGAATAGATGGGTCGGTATCGGTATCTGTCTCGAGAGGCTTTAATTGATTAGCTAGGCAGTAGACCACAGGCTGAGATGTGACTATCTTACCAGAAGCGTTCTAGGGTCCAATTTAAGGTCTGGGTTGTCAACGCATTCCCAAATGAGAGAGGTTTTGGCGACAAGGCCAGGAGCTTCACATATAATTAGCTCCGATTACATCCAGTCGAATGGAATTTGAGGGGAGTTACCTTCCACAAGATGCGGAATAAAGCATGTCTCATCTGAGCTGATCATCTTGCACTCGCGAGCGACACTAACTGCAGTCAAAATATTGTCACCCGTGCACATGACATTGCGAATCCCAGCCAGGTTGAGCTCTGAAATAACGCTTGAGGTACTAGGCTTCAGTTTGTTCTCAAATATGATGAAGCCAAGAAATTCAAGATCGCTTTCGACCTCGGAGCGAGTCAACTTCTGAACCTTCATCCAGCTCAACTTTGGTTCGTATTTGGTCGCGCATGCAATCACTCGGTATCCTTTGTGGGTGTAGTAGTTCAAAAAGTCATCGTAATCGGATGGAACTGCAAGCAAGTTGAGCAATTGGGCTAGGGGGTTGTGAAGGGAAAGTAACTAACGAGATTCAGGCACGCATATGTCCTTGATGCTTTCCGGAGCACCTTTGACAAAGGAGCTCACTCCCTTGTCGCTATACTGCCGTACAACCACACTGGCGCGACGTAGTTGTGACACGAATTCAAAGTTCCGTAGGACTCCAAGTTCAAGAGGAGTCTGCGAATGGAACGGTCAGCAAATAGTCAAGATGAGCGCAGTAAGCAACTTACATTGGGACCGTTTTGCTGGGCTTCCCCGATATAGGTTACGGGTGGCTTTGCAACGGAGGGGCTGATCGTGTCGAAATTGGGGCTTGTCTGCTCAGAGGCATGATTGCCCCCTTCTTCATAGGACCAACCGGTGAATTCAAACATCTTGACGTCAAGAGGATCTCCTAACAACTCGCCGTCCACAACTCGAAGAGAGTGACATGTCGCCATGGTGTAGACAATCTTTCGTTGTTTCTCGAGATCAAATGGAGAGTCTGCGGAAGACGGAGGAAGAAGGAGACCCGCGGACTTTTCGGACAACAACTCGGAGAATCTATGATAGATTAGCCATAACTTATGAGTGCCATTTGAACGCAGTGGAAGACAGACCTCTGGCTGCCGCTGACCGTACGCGCACCGAGGACATCCAAACCATCCTCTGTGAGAGTCCCTGTCTTATCAAAACAGACAACGTCCAGTTTACCACCCACATTCACTCTGTTGACAAGGCCATTAGCAATGATGCTACACGTTTAGTAGGGATCTACACACTTCTGTGGACTGATGCAGAAAATGCTCTGTTTCTTGAGACGAGACAGTGCAAAATTGGTGCCAATGGTGAGAGTTGCTGGCAGAGCCGGTGGGACAACTATCGTGATCAAATCAAGTGCGCGAACGATAATGAGATGCCATGCAAGCTGAAAATGATCAGTTCTCCGTACTGGTTGTCTTTTTTTGGTTTTTGGGGGAGGATTGCTGGACTTACACCCAGTCGAACGAAATTAATGAACGAGGCGATAAAGCCTAGGAGCGCAATCACACCCATAACGGCAATGTATCGGAAGGAATCGCGATAGAATTTGAAGCCAGATGGCTTCGGGAAAAGCATTGATCGGACCAATGCACCCTTCGTTGTCAAAAACCCAGTCCTAACTACAATTGCCAACGCAACGGCTTCATCGTCTTCCACATTTTGGGGTCGTCTGGCTCGAATAACTTTCGTCCCACTGAACAGAAAGTGTTTGGCAACATTAGCGTGTATGGAAGGGGCGCTGAGGTCGAGATAGTTGAGAGCATCGTCTGTGAAGGGTGTTTTAGACACGGGAACAGACTCGCCTGTTTGATGTCAGTCACTTGGTTGAATAGACTAGGGGCACTCCAATACGGACCGGTAAGCATGCTCTCATTCACAATGCAGTCGCCTGACAGCAGGATACAATCACATGGAACCTGGTTCAACGAGGGATCGGAAAACTCAAATACATCTCCAGGTACCAGATCCTTTGAAGAAACCGAACGCCCTAAGAGAACTGTCAGTCGATGTCCAATATTATGCATCCGAGGATGATGAAGACCGGGTGGACTCACAGAATCCATTTCTGAGAACACGAACGTCACAATCAAACATTGAAATTTCTCTCAGTCGACGCATGGTCTGCCCGGTGGTTAGTCTCCGAAGTTAAAGTTCGATTATGATGTGGGCTAAACGGACCGATTTTGTCTCGAGTACGGTAGCTGCAATGCTGAATGCAGATATGAGAAAAATGCAAACTGCATAGTAGTAATATTCATCCATGGACCATAGGACGAGACTCGCGACTTGGAAGATGTAGAACGGATGGAAAGCCTAAGCTCGGTCAGTGTGCGACACACAAGCAGCGCTAGTAGTTGCATACCTCGTCGACCAGCAACTGGGGAACACTTTTCTGCTGGATGTCAATAACGTTCTGGCCAAAAAGCTGTTCTCTGCTGTCGCGCTCGTCAGCATCAAGGCCGGCTCGCATGACCTTCGCATTGGTCCAAGCAGGATCCTTCCAGCCGTTGATCATGGCGAATTTATCCTCAACGGGGTGGTAGCAAAATCGTAGATATCTGTAGTCTAGGAATCGGAGAGACCCAATAGTTGGGTCACTATCTTCGTCATAGGCGTGACCTGGGGCATCCACAAAGACTGTAGAAAGCGGTCGTCCGTGTGGCTGGCTACTGACTTCGTGAACAGTGAACTGATTCCATTGATCCTGTGTGGCGGCGTGTGAGATACAAGTTGAATTATCCGACGCATCATGAAAGATTTGCTCACCTCAATTGCAATCCAATCGCATTTCCCCAGGGGCGTCGCCTTCCCAATCAGCTTGACTCGCCATCGAGGGAGCCAGCGAAATAGCAGGTATCCGAACCCACCAGTCAGGAAGCACAATGCCAGATATAGAGCGAATCCACCCCGGCTGGTAGAAAAGCCTGCGAAGACTGCCGTCAAATCCTCCGATCCAATGTATACTTTCTGGTTGAGCCGGCTCCCAAGCCTTCGATCTCGGCCGTACGAGCTCGAGGAGATAATACGGGAAAGAAGAGGGTGTTCGGTAGAATCACGAGAGTGTGATAATCTCTTGGAGACGAAGGATCCTCTGGCGGACTCAATGTCAGGTTCCTCGAGTCCGTTCACCGAAATATCATCGACTTCGCTGTCCACGTCCACAGCATCTTCATTGGACCATTCCGCGAAGTCTTCCTCGTCCTGAAAATAGGTGAAACTGACGGTGGATCCGGCTCGATTGCGACGATGGGAGAAAGAGACGACGCTTGAGGGAATGCTCTCAGAGATGGGACCGTCAAAAACCTAATGCAAAAGGTCAATTACAAAGTAAAGCCGATGGACAATTCCATTCACATACTTCATTTCGGGCCATCTCCACGTCCGATACCACACTCATACTAGAAAAATATCAGCATAATGTTCGGGTGAGACAAGAGACAGACTATCCAACCTGCTTCTCAGGGAATCGCGGCGGAGACTCGTCCGGGGCATCGAGAGGTCCATAGGACCGGTCCCCGGCGGAGAGTGCGGTCGACTACCCATGGTGACTTGGGATTTTGCGTCTGCGATCTGCGTCTGCTAGAGATGCAATAGCCCGGTTCGGCGCTCCGCTTCGACTGGGGAGTTTGACTATGCGAAGACGAGGCTCCGGGACTGCATCACCACTTGGGCCGAGGCGCTACTAGGGAGGAAGGGAAAAACAGCCAGACAAGAGCTGACCGCCGGGAAGCTCGATCTGTGAGGGGCGATCTCCCCGAAGTCCATGACACGCCGTTATCGCCACGTGACCTTATCTATGAGGCCGGAGCCTTAAATAGCCTCAGGCTCTGGCAGAAAATAAGCACTCATCCATTACTTGCCGTAACGCCACCCGAGACCTTTGGATACGCAGATTCCTTACAACTTTTGTCGCGGTCACGGCTATGTAGAGATGATCGGGAAGGCTCGGTATAGACAGATTGCGTAATTACTATGCAGACCGCTTACGCTATGATCACCGGCGATGCAGCAAGGTAGAGAGAGATATAGAACCCGATAAGACCGTGAAATGGCGACCGTCATCTGTCAACGCGACTCGATCATGTTCGAGATCTAATTTGATACAGCTGGTTGATGCAACCCGGGAAATGTTTCTAAATTTAAACCGTGGATGGCAACGGGTCGCGACCGCATGGAATGGCTCAGGAGATCCACCAGGAAGGAGGGGAAAGGGAACCGAGAGGACGGAAGAAGATCAGGGAAAGGTATAGCTGGTCAAGAGTACCCTACGAGGTATCGGCCAAGAGTAACCAAGGCACGAATATAGAAGAAAAGTCAAGGGGCGAAGTGTTGGGAGCAGGAGCAGTTTTGCAGTCTGCTCAACCACAAGTCGCGTCCCGCCAAGCCCCTCCGGCCACCGGCGCTAAGGATCCCACCATCTTCCAGACCATCTTCTTCCCCCAAAACTCATACAAACTCTTCCTCCCCTCTTTCCCTCCTTCTTCCACCCTCTCCCCTTTCACTACTCTCACCATGTCTGAGCCCATTAGGAATAAGAAGGCCGATTTCCCGGTCGCTCCGTAAGGCTTTTCCTCCTTGACCGCTTATCGAGCAAAAAACACTGACTGAAAAAAAGGACCCCGCAAAACACGCCGGCTAACAATGCTCCGATCTCCTCGCACGCCCAGCAGCCCGGTGTCTCCAGCATCAAGGAAGGTAAGTAATCTGGCTGATATCTCCCCCCTCCCCTATCTTTCTCCACTCCCCTCCCCTACGGTCGCCGTCTCTGACCGCTATCCTGCAGAGAACTTGGATACCGCCGCTGCCGCCTCCCTCTTCGCCCGTAACCCGGCTCTGGTCTCCATGATCCAGGGCAAGCTGGGCCAGCTCGTCGGTCGCTCATCGGGCTACATCGAATCTCTCCCCCCGGTTGTCCGTCGCCGCGTGGCCGGTCTGAAGGGAATCCAGAAGGAGCACGCTAAGCTGGAGGCTCAGTTCCAGGAGGAGGTCCTGGAGCTTGAGAAGAAATACTTTGCCAAGTTCACCCCACTGTACCAGCGCCGGTCTACGATCGTGAACGGTGGTGTGGAGCCGACTGATAGCGAGGTCGAGGCCGGAAAGGAGGACGAAGAGGAAGAAGAAAACAAGGAGGCCGAGGAGGAGAAGAAGGATGAGGGCGAGTCCATGAACGGTATCCCCGAGTTCTGGCTTTCTGCCATGAAGAACCAGATCTCGCTCGCCGAGATGATCACCGAGCGGGATGAGGAGGCCCTCAAGCACCTCACCGACATTCGCATGGAGTACCTGGACCGCCCCGGATTCCGCCTCATCTTCGAGTTTTCGGAGAACGAGTTCTTCACCAACAAGACCATTTCCAAGACCTACTACTACAAGGACGAGAATGGATACGGCGGTGACTTCATTTACGACCACGCCGAGGGTTCCAAGATCGACTGGAAGGCCGACCAAGACCTGACCCTTCGCCTCGAGAGCAAGAAGCAACGCAACAAGAGTACGTGGAATTTTATTTCCTCTTTTCGTTATTGCTTAGCATGCCTTCATACTAACAACCTTCATTAGACACCAAGCAGACCCGCGTTGTCAAAATCAGCGTGCCCACCGAATCCTTCTTCAACTTCTTCTCTCCCCCGCAACCCCCCACCGATGACGACGAGTCTGTCGCCAGTGATATCGAAGAGCGCCTGGAGCTTGACTACCAATTGGGTGAGGACATTAAGGAGAAGCTGATCCCCCGCGCAATCGACTGGTTCACCGGCGAGGCACTCCAGTTCGAGGAGCTAGGCGATGAGATGGACCCCGATGAGTTCGAGGATGAGGAGGATGAGGAGGACGAGGACGAGGACGATGATGACGACGACGACGAGCGAGGATCGGACCGTGACGTCGAAGATGACTCGGATGAAGAGGTACGGAGTTACTTATATCTCCTTTTTTTTCTTGATTCCAGAGCTAACTGCCCCATTCAGGATGGAACCTCGAAGCCCAAGAAGGAGGCTGCCGAGTGCAAGCAAAACTAAGAAAGGGAAAAAAAGTTTAGCCGCCCGGGCTCGCAGACCTGAATGCTTCATGGAATTTCTCGTTGATGTTATTTTGCTATATTTCCTTTTCCTCACTGATGCCTTTTGTCTCCCTGCACTGCGTGAACTCTTTCCATGTCTCCCTGTCTACCTAATACTTTCCAATCAATCGGCATAATCGGTGTAATATTCGTCTCCTGCCCCAGGTTTGTCGAGAGGGCACTGGCGATAGACACGAGCTTGTTTTTATAATTGATGATCCAGTCCGGAGTAGTCGTAGCAGTCCGCAGATGTGATCCCTCTATACTTTCCAGGGTTGTATTTGCTGACAAAAGACATTTACGGACTTGATGATGAAAACTGCGGAACCCGGACTGATATTCACCGTACTGACTAGATAGGTATATCTAGGTAGTAGGTAACTAACAGAAGACCAGGGACCCGGGGCATCATATAAGCAGAGGAAGGTACCGGTGTCTCCGTGCTTGGACGCTCCCTAGATATACACAAGCAGACCACCATGTCCTAACACCTGCAATCGCCTAATATTCATCATGTCGAGTTGGCCTGGATGAGATCTAGGAATCAGATGAGATCAAGGTCCCTGGTGCATATGTAAGAAGCGGTTGGCGGTGACAGGGGTGTGGGGGTGTGGCGCGGCCCCAACTGCGTCCCGCGAAGCTCAGGGGCTTTCGCTAAATGGCCAGCTGTTACAAGGGCTTCCTTCGCTTCCTTCTCACATCCTCTAACCCAGACATCTTCACTTCTTTTCCCCTTTTTTCGTTCTTTCGGAGTATGAGCCGATGAGGGGTCACCGTCAGACCCCTTGTCTTTGGACTGCTCATTTGCGACTGTGATTGATTTACCCTTTCCCTCCCCCCTGTATCCGCTTCCCCGAAGCCCCCATTCAGCATTTTTTTAGACGCTTCGCTTTCCTACTTCTTTCTCTCCGGTATTTGATTGCGTTCGGTACCACCATCGGACATCGGTCCCATGGCGCACATCTACGAGGTCGGCACAAGGGCATGGCAGCCCGACCCGACGGAGGGCTGGGTGGCCTCCGAGGTCAAGGAGAAGCTGGTGGATGGAGACAAAGTGCAGCTGGTGTTTGAGCTGGAGAATGGCGAGGTGGGTTTCGCTGTATCCAGTACTGCTGGGCTGGATCACCAAGCTTTGCAGGGATACTGACCGGGTTGGGGGATGAAACAGACAAAAACCGTGGAGACCTCGCAGGCCGAGCTGCAGGTCGACAACAACTCAAACTTGCCGCCGCTGATGAACCCTGCGATGCTAGAGGCGAGCGAGGACTTGACCAACCTGTCCCACTTGAATGAGCCTGCTGGTTCGTCCCGCTGATAGCTCACGATCCTATTCCCTCAACTGACGGCTTCTAAAGTCCTGCAGGCTATAAAGCTCCGCTACGCCCAGAAAGAGATATATACCTACAGTGGAATCGTCCTAATTGCAACCAACCCTTTCGCCAGGGTGGACTCCCTCTATGTGCCGCAGATGGTGCAGGTCTATGCTGGAAAGCAGCGTGCCTCGCAGGCACCGCATCTGTTCGCCATCGCGGAGGAAGCTTTTGCGTAAGCGCTACTTTTCTTTTTGCCCTTCCATCGGAATTGTCTTCTTACGGATCCGTACAAACACAGTGACATGCTTCGCGATGGAAAGAACCAGACAATCGTTGTCTCCGGTGAATCGGGTGCTGGTAAGACCGTGAGCGCCAAATACATCATGCGGTACTTTGCGACTCGCGAGTCCTCGGACCAGCCTGGAAAATACACCACGAGCCGAGCGGATGCCATCAGTGAGACCGAAGAGCAGATTCTCGCCACGAACCCGGTCATGGAAGCATTTGGTAACGCCAAAACAACCCGAAATGACAACTCGTCCCGATTTGGCAAATACATCGAGATCATGTTCGACGAAAAGACTAATATCATCGGGGCGAAGATCCGGACCTACCTGCTTGAACGCTCGAGACTTGTGTTCCAACCCCTCAAGGAGCGCAACTACCACATTTTCTACCAACTGGTGGCCGGTGCTACCGATGACGAGAAGCAGGAGCTGGGTTTGTTGCCGGTTGAGGAGTTCGAGTATCTCAACCAGGGCGGTATCCCGATTATTGACGGTGTTGACGACAAGGCGGAATTCGACGCGACCAGGAAATCCCTGGCCACCATCGGGGTTTCGCAGCAGGACCAGACCGAGATTTTCCGTATTCTTGCGGCTTTGCTGCACCTCGGTAACGTGAAGATTACTGCGACTCGCACGGACTCCTCCCTTTCGCCGTCGGAGCCCTCGCTTGTGCGTGCTTGCGAGATGCTCGGAATCGATGTCACCGAATTTGCGAAGTGGATTGTCAAGAAGCAACTCATCACTCGAGGCGAGAAGATTACTTCTAATCTTACCCAGCAACAGGCCCTTGTGGTCCGAGATTCGGTTGCCAAGTTCATCTACTCGAGTCTCTTCGACTGGCTGGTGGACAAGATCAACCGTGGCCTGGCTACTGACGAGGTTCTCGGGCGAGTTGTAACCTTCATTGGTGTACTGGATATCTACGGTTTCGAGCACTTTGCCAAGAACTCGTTCGAACAGTTCTGCATCAACTACGCGAACGAAAAGCTGCAGCAGGAATTCAACCAGCACGTCTTCAAGCTCGAGCAGGAAGAATACGTCCGCGAAGAGATCGACTGGACCTTCATTGATTTCTCGGACAACCAGCCTTGTATTGACCTGATAGAGGCAAAGCTTGGAATCTTGGCCCTGCTGGATGAAGAATCCCGCCTCCCCATGGGCTCTGATGAGCAGTTCGTCACCAAACTTCACCACCATTTTGCTGCCGATAAGCAAAAGTTCTACAAGAAGCCTCGCTTTGGCAAATCTGCGTTTACCGTTTGCCATTATGCCGTCGATGTCACTTACGAGTCTGATGGCTTCATTGAAAAGAATCGTGATACTGTTCCAGACGAGCACCTGGAGGTGCTGCGGAACTCGTCTAATGAGTTCATCAAAGAGATCCTCGACACTGCCGCTGCAGTTCGTGACAAGGACTCGGCAGCTGTTTCGTCCAAACCGGTTGCAGCGGCTCCTGGCCGCCGAATTGGAGTTGCTGTCAACCGCAAACCCACACTTGGAGGAATCTTCAAATCCTCGTTGATCGAGTTGATGGGCACAATCAATTCTACCGAGGTGCATTATATCCGCTGCATTAAGCCCAATGAAGCCAAGGAAGCCTGGAAATTCGAAGGGCCAATGGTGCTCAGTCAGTTGAGAGCTTGCGGTGTTCTGGAAACTGTCAGAATTAGCACGGCAGGATATCCCACTCGTTGGACTTACGAGGAGTTTGCCATCCGCTACTACATGCTTTGCCATTCCTCGCAGTGGACATCCGAGATCCGAAACATGTGTCATGCCATCCTTCGCAAGGCACTGGGCGATGCCAGCCAGGAGAAGCAGGACAAGTACCAGCTGGGTCTGACCAAGATCTTTTTCCGGGCGGGCATGCTTGCCTTCCTGGAAAACCTGCGTACATCGCGACTAAACGAGTGTGCAATTATGATTCAAAAGAACTTGCGATGCAAGTACTACCGCCGCCGCTATCTTGAGGCTCGCGAATCCATTCTCACCACCCAAGCTTTCATTCGTGGATTCCTGGCAAGGCAACATGCCCAGGAAATCCGCCGGACAAAGGCTGCAACCACGATCCAGAGGGTCTGGCGAGGCTCGAAGGACAGAAAACGGTACAATGAGATCCGGCAAAACTTTATCCTGTTCCAATCCGTCACGAAGGGTTTCCTGTGTCGGCGGAATATTATGGACTCGATCAATGGCAATGCGGCCAAGGTTATTCAACGGGCTTTCCGCTCATGGCGTCAATTGCGTTCTTGGCGACAGTACCGCCACAAGGTGGTCATTGTTCAGAACCTGTGGCGACGTAAGCAGGCCAGAAAGATCTATAAGACCCTGCGTGAAGAAGCTCGAGATCTCAAGCAGATATCCTACAAGCTGGAAAACAAGGTGGTGGAGCTTACACAGTACTTGGAGTCGCTGAAGCGTGAAAACAAGTCCTTGGTCTCTCAGCTCGAGAACTATGAAACTCAGCTGAAGTCGTGGCGGAGCAGACACAATACCCTGGAGGCCCGTGCCAAGGAATTGCAGGCCGAGGCCAACCAGGCTGGTATCACGGCAGCCCGTCTGGAGGCTGTCGAGGAAGAGATGAGCAAGCTTCAGCAGAGCCACGCTGAAGCTCAGGCCACCATCAAACGTCTCCAGGAAGAGGAGAGAGTTTCCCGTGAGGCACTCCGAGCTACCAATGAGGAGCTGGACCGCTTGAAGCTGCTTGAAGGCGACCATGAGAAGGAGAATTCTGCTCTACGTCAACGTGTTTCGGAACTGGAGGAACAGTTGGAGGTCGCCAAGCGATCGGTGCCAGTCAATGGTCTCAACGGCGAAATTCCCAATGGCGGCGCAGCCCCAGCTCCTGCCAGCAGCTTGATCAACCTGGTGTCTTCCAAGAAGCCCAAGCCCAAGCGACGCAGCGCCGGTGTGGAGAAGATCGATACCGACCGCTTCAGTGGAGCTTACAACCCGCGCCCTGTATCGATGGCGATCCCTGGACCTGGTGCCGCTCGTTCAGGGGCAGCGATCTCCCCCGGCCTGGATTCAGTCGAGGCAGAGCTCGAGAACTTATTGTCTGAAGAGGAAGACTTGAACGAGGAGGTCACCATGGGCCTGATTCGCAACCTCAAGATTCCCCTTCCCAGCTCGACCCCACCCCCGACTGAAAAGGAAGTCTTGTTCCCCGCCTACTTGATCAACCTGGTCACCTCAGAGATGTGGAACAACGGTTTCGTGAAGGAATCAGAGCGCTTCCTGGCCAACGTCATGCAGTCCATCCAGCAGGAAGTCATGCAGCATGACGGTGATGATGCGGTCAACCCTGGCGCTTTCTGGCTGTCGAATGTGCACGAAATGTTATCATTCGTTTTCCTGGCTGAGGATTGGTACGAGGCTCAGAAGACCGATAACTATGAGTACGATCGTCTTTTGGAAATTGTGAAGCATGACTTGGAGAGTTTGGAGTTCAACATATACCACACCTGGATGAAGGTGTTGAAGAAGAAGCTGTACAAGATGATTGTACCGGCCATCATTGAGTCGCAATCACTCCCTGGTTTCGTCACCAGCGAGACGAATCGCTTCCTCGGCAAGCTGTTGCCCTCGAACAACAACCCCGCCTACAGCATGGATAACCTTCTGAGCCTTCTCAATGGTGTTTATCGGGCGATGAAGGCATTCTACCTCGAGGACACCATCATCACGCAGACCGTTACCGAGCTTCTACGGCTGGTGGGCGTGACGGCGTTTAACGACCTTCTTATGCGACGAAACTTCCTGTCCTGGAAGCGCGGTCTCCAGATCAACTACAACATTACCCGGATCGAGGAATGGTGCAAGAGTCATGATATGCCAGAGGGGACGCTGCAGCTGGAACACTTGATGGTATGTTTCTTTTGTTTTTTCTTCTCCGCTGACTTTCTTTTGTGTCTTACGCCTCGCTAACACCGTCACAGCAAGCGACCAAGCTTCTTCAGCTTAAGAAGGCTACCTTGAATGACATTGAGATCATTCAGGATATCTGCTGGATGTAAGTGGAACCGACTTCCGTTTTGTCTGTCTTGCAAAGTGTGCTAAATCCTACCCAGGCTCTCCCCGAACCAAATTCAGAAGCTCCTCAACCAGTACCTCGTTGCGGACTACGAGCAGCCCATCAATGGCGAGATCATGAAGGCCGTCGCCTCTCGAGTCACGGAGAAGAGCGATGTTCTCCTGTTGACTCCGGTGGATATGGAGGACAGCGGTCCCTATGAGATCGCCGAGCCCAGGGTCATCACGGCCCTGGAAACGTACACCCCTTCCTGTAGGTGACCACATTTTGCTTCCCTCTTCCCCTTCCCCCTTCACCCGGCTCTTACTAACTATCTCGCAGGGCTTCAAACACCGCGCCTGAAACGACTAGCCGAGATTGTGTCGGCGCAGGCGATGGCGCAACAGGAGAAGCTTGAGATCGAAAACGGGGTGCTGGAGGAGTAGTTCTGTATATTAGACGTTGGATTTTTCTGTTGAGCTACGGATTACGACCGGTGACATGTCACCACGACCATATGCCTGGGTGGTCTCGGGTTTGCAATACAGTGATGCATATGATTCTTTCCAGATGCGTAGTTCAACGACATGGATGCGTGATACAATAATCAACCAATGCGGGTCGAGCGGTGTCCTGCCGCGGGGGAATTCGGTGGAGCCAACCGGTTGACCTCTCTTGCAACTCCCACCGACACCGCAAGCCGCCGTCATGACCTTGACCAAGCTCAATTTCATCACGGGCAACAAGAACAAGCTCACCGAGGTGCGCGCAATTCTCGGCGGCGTCATCGAGGTCGATAACCAGGCCGTGGACGTGCCGGAAATCCAGGGCACGATTGAAGAAATCGCCAAGGAAAAGGCCCGTCGTGCAGCCGAGGCGGTACGTCGGATCGAATTGGCCCTCGCGGACCGAAGCTTACCTGAATATAGATCAACGGCCCGGCCTTGACTGAAGATACTGCGCTGGAGTTCCACGCTCTCAAGGGCCTGCCGGGGCCGTACATGTAAACACAACCCCCCTCTTCATTTACCCCATTTGCCCCTCGGCCACTGATCGCAATCCAGTAAATCCTTTATGGACTCTTTGGGTCACGAGGGTCTGAACAAGATGCTGGACGGGTTCGATGATCGGACTGCCGAAGCCGTATGCACCTTTGCCTTCTGTCGGGGTCCCGGAGCCGAGCCCATTTTGTTCCAGGGACGCACCGAGGTCAGTCACGCTTCTAACTGAACATCTACGGTAACTTTGAAGCTGATTGTATGCGCAGGGATCCATCGTTAGGCCGAGAGGCCCGACCAACTTCGGTAAGTATCCACCGAACTAACAGGCGACTTCAAATCCTGACGGACTTTCCAGGTTGGGACCCGATTTTCGAGTACGAGGGAAAGACCTACGCGGAGATGGAGAAGGAGGCAAAAGTAAGAAATCGCGTTTGATCCACGAGGCCGTTGAGCCATGTACTGACCACTTCTCGCCCAGAACCGGATTTCCCACCGGTACAAGGCTCTGGTGAAGTTCCAGCAGTGGTTGGCCGAGGGACAACAGTAAAAGACATGGGTATATATAGATCCGGGAGATCATAGACAAGACAAAATTCGGTATTCAATTCGCATGTTGTTGCTTCCAGTTCTCCACCCATTGTGAGATCCGCGTGCAGTTGGCCTCGACGTCGTCGTCCTTTTCGCTGTTCAGCTCCACCACGATCTCCTCGTCGTATGATTCACGCGCTTCTTCGAGCAGGACTCCGAAGATCTCGGCGTCGAGGTTCTCTTGTAGTTTCTCTTCGTGGTAACCCCTACGAGACGCGTTGGTTAGACGTGCGCATATACGGCGATGTGAGAAATCCATACCTCGAGGAAAGACGGTCGTACAGAACCGACGTTTCGGGACAGCGGAGGACCACGACGAGATCGATCCAGGACTTGGGGAACATGTCGCAGGCGTGCCAGTCAATGAGACACCCACCCCGAAGTACTTCGTCTTCAATGGCATCTAGCAGCTAAATCACACAGACCGAGTCAGCTTCCGCGCAAGTCAATTCGAAGGTCGAGGCTGTTCGACCCCACCAAAGCAAAGCGGGCAACGGGGGGGAAAAAAAAGAGAGAGAGAGAGCGACGAATGGCGCAACAAAGTCGCAAGTAAGTCGTTGTTCAGCAGCATACCTTGTCATCATCCACGACCCAGCTTTTGCGCTCCTCGTCGTATTCCTCATAGCAATCGCGATCCTTGGCGATCTGGTTCACGGACAGGTGCTTGAGCCCGATCTCCTGCGCCAGCTGCTCGCAGTGCACGGTCTTGCCCACTCCGGGGGTGCCGGTGATAATCACATTCGGGGCGGTTCGCATCCTTCGTAACGGCGTCAAGGAAATAAAGGCAGATGAGGTAGGATTGAAGGGAGAGGAAAAAAAAAAGGTGACGAGGTTCCCCAGACGAATAATGCCTCGGACTAACGCGGCTCCCGATTATCTTATCGTAGTGGCACTCGAAATGTTTATTTCGGGACCAGGCACTAAATATGTCAGGCACAATCAAACTAGAAGCTCTTCCACCTGCTTTTCAAATTCCTTGTGAGCTTCGTCTGGCACCGCATTTACCTCGAAATCCCAAATCTTCTTCGTCGGCCGCACGGTGGAGCAGCAGGGTGCCGCAATTGACTATACTGCAACACTTGCAGGCAATGAACAGTCCAACGCAAGGATATTTCGATCGACCACATTCGGATTCATTATGTAGTATTTGACTGGCACCGGTCGTTGGTATACTGGGCCGGCTTAGAATAGGATAAAGTTGTACGGAATTCATTATCAGAAATTGCGAATTAGTAGATTATCGTAGGCATGCCTAGTACGTCTTCAAACGACTGGTCATTTCCCAAATCCATCGACTGCATCCAGATCATCTGGTCTAGATCTGGAATATGGTGATCGTGAGTGTCTGCGTCGGGGGTGGCAGATTGGCGTGGCCTCGTCTCCATGTCTTGTGCCTGAGAGGTTATATTCCACCGGGCTTCAGCCCATACCCGACATCTGCTTAAGAGCTTGCATAAAAACTTGAGTAGATGGTCGTTGCACTGGAGATCCGGCTCCTTGCTGCCCAGCTCGAGCTTTTGAAGCATGCAGTCCATTGTCGATATCAGGTTGACCGTGTTCCGCACCGCTTGGCAATCCCATTCCGGGTCTTTGAGAGTTGAGATATTTTAAAAGTGTGATACTCAGAATCATCTGTGACCAGAAATGAAAGGGTTGCCCCCCAAGTTTTGAGCAAGGGATTCTGTAGAAATCATCCAGCCACGACTTGATGTTCTCTACCGACAACCACAAACACTCGAGTCGTTCAAATGAAGATATCAGCCATGTCGCAGTAGAGGGAATCTGCCAGGCTCTTCGCATGAGGCGACACCTACCTATCTGGGGGAGATCTCGACGAAACGAAGCTTTCAGCTCGTGCAGCTGTCTTCTTAAACTCTTGAGATACAATAAGCGAGGAGCTGAGGCCACCGCAGGAGCGGTTCCTGTGCGAGCGCAATCTGCGTCGTCCCGTCTCCGAATTTCATCCGCTTTTTGCTTTAACAGCTGCAAGCGTACCTGAGAGACGAATAACTCATCCGCAGGACACGACTCGCTTATCGTGATGACTCGGAGCGCCTCTTCCATCTGAGACGTCCATCGGAGAGCGTCTTGATGCCCAAGATGTGAGGAAATACTAAGGATGGTCATACGTTAGTACGGCTTGAATCTAAAAATGGAAGTAGTTTAGATAGAGAATCAGGAAGGCCATACGCACTTGGAGCTCAAAATAAAACATGCCAGAACTGCCCGTTGCCTTTCCAATAAGGTATTAGAAGTTTCATCGACGGGACTAGGACCATTTTCATCAGCTCGCCCCTGGGTTATAGTCATCATGAGTTGGATATCTGGCGAGGATGGTTTGAATAGCCGCAGATCATATACAAGTGAAATGGCCAGCATCATGAGCCGGGAAATGAAGTCTGCTCTGCCAAGAAAAGCGTCGGTACTCCATGCGAGATAGGTCAGTAACCCAAGCAGCAGGTCAATATTTGACTGGACTTCTAGCAAAGCAGATGTGAACAGGAGACGCTTCAGCTCCTCAACTTGGATCAGCCGTTCCCCGGTCGAGAACGTGGTAACTGTCTGTATGGCTTGGAACAAGAAAGGCCTTTTTGGCGAAGATAACAGCTTGTCATATCTGGGGTAAGGTCGATGAAAGGAAAAGGTGGCAGCATTCGGAACCGGAAGAAATTGATCCGTTCGTCTGTCTGGTTTAGCAATGGAGCACCAGGAGATAGTGGATAATGCTGGGATATTAATGACGTATTCGGATTCGACGATACTGTCGCAATCGAGTCCATCGCGAATGTCGACCCCTGACTGAAGCCCAGATTAGTGCTCGTGGGGTTTACCAGAGTAGTATTTGAATAAGAGGTGGATGATGAAGTGCTGCGTCTGTCAAGAGGTTGAAAGACGTTGACAGAAGACTCCGATGCCTCTCGAGAACCGATGAGAGATTGGATGGCGGACAACAAGGTTTCCATTTTGTCCTCTAGCCGAAGTGGGCCCGGGACATGAAAATGAACAGAAACATACTTAGTAAATTACTACAAGTTGATAAATTCAAAATGTCAAGTCCAATTGCTCTATCGTGAGTTCTCTGCAGAAAGTCCCGATAAGCAGCATGTTTACGTAGAGTCTGCCTCCAAAGGAAATCTAGTCCAGCAAGATAACCAGTCGCTTCCCTCAGGCAATTGTGGCCAGATGTCATGGAGCAGCAGTGTAAGTCTCTCAGGGATACGGAACTCCTCGTCTTCGTCAGAATCAACCACCGACTCTCGTTTCTCTCGTTGTATCTTCCGCGCCCTCTTTCCAACTTCCTCTACACTTGGTGACCCAAGTTTTTGGAAGTTGTATCGTGTGACCAGGAATGACCGTGCAAAGCAATCAAGTAGATAGCTCTCTTCGCTGGAGAATGTTCCATTTCCAAATGGCACTACACGAAGGTATTGTAGGCGGGAAACCTTGTTGGTTTTTATCATATTCCAAATCCCCAGAGCAAGTTTCTCATCCGTGGCCGCATTTGTGAACGTTTTTCGAAGGGCAGTTAGGTCTTCCGTGTCAAGGTGGCGTCGTGCTGGCTCTAATCTGGCGTCGAAGTGAAGATCCAGCACAAGACTGTGAAGGTTTGAAAATTCCTCGAGAGCTTTGTATAATTCACACTCTGCTTGACTTCCCATTGACCTTTTAGTTTGAAGACGTAGCTCTTTTAAGTTCGGACAGTAAGTCGCTAGCTGGACGATGTCGGAAACATTGAGTCTAGGGTATTGCGAATGAGCCAGACCAGATGGTTCTACAATGAGCCCCTTCAATGACGGGCCATGCTGTTTGATGATTCGATGTAAGTTTTCAACGCTGCGAAGACTGAAGAGACAAAGATATTTTAATGGTCGAAATGCTTGTATAGCGGCGATTGAATCGTCGAGATCAGTTTTAAGATGCATCCAGAGCCGACCTTTGGGATTCGGATTGATGAAGAGTCGCTTAAGATTGGGGAATAGTCCAGCGATTTTCATCAAATTCGCCGGATCATAGACTTTTGTAAGGACGAGTGTTCGAAGGTTAGAAAGATCGCCAACAGCTGCCAACCTAAAAAGGATATCTTCACGTGGCCCGACACCAGAGATCGTAATCGATTCTAGTTGAGATATTTGTATAGGTGGGCGAGCATCGATCAAGCCTTGCCATTTTTCCCTTAGTCGAGCGAGTGGGAATCCAAGGTTGTCAATCTGGCCCTGTAAGTCAAGATGCTTTGATCCTGGAGCGTTAACGAGAAAAGGCAGCATCTCGTCGAGGTCTTCGTGTACAGCTGATCGGCTTTCGCTGTGGATAAGGTTCACAGCGAGAGTATAGAGACCAGGTAGTTGGAGAACATTAATATCGAATTCGTATTTGCTCCAAATCTCGTGGCGGCAGAGCTGTTTTCTAGCTTCTGTATTAAGCACACTATATCCCACCGCCTGTCGCCAGGTAATATTCACCCTACAATTTGGATGATGATGGGATATAGCTTGCTCTAAGTCACTAGTGAACTCGTTATCCGTGATGAAGTCAAGCTGCTCCAGGTGATCCAAATAAGCAATAAGAGACACGACCGGTGTCCAGCTTCTTTCCCAATAAAGACCACCGGCGTTATTTATCACGACACTTTTGCCCGGACATGGATTACAACTAGTCAACCAATAGTCCAAGAAGCTATTCCTCGCGGCCGGCGCTCTATCGGCTCTCAAATTGACCGCCCAAGGCTCCAACTTCCACTGGAAAGCTTCTTCCTCTCCCCTTCCTGACCCCTTATTAAGACATACAATGTATAGTCTCCGGACGTATTTCATGAAATGGTGTCCTTGAGGGTTCTCTGTCACTTCCGAGACGGCGGATTGTAGACTTTGCATATCCCAGAATTTGAGAGTGAGATTCCGATAGAGAATCGGGGCTGCCACTTTGTAGCAGACGCAGTTGACCCGGCTGAGAGATGACAGATCTCTGCGTGGACCATGTGGAGGGCCTTGGAGCTAATGGTCATTAGTATCAAGGGTAAAACGGAAGGTAAGCAATTTGGGTGTGTAGCGACGTACATAGAGGCATATCTGCCCCAGGATTTCATTTGGAAGGCGGTCCATTGTTCTCAATGTTGTCACTTGTCGCTCAAAAGAAGAGAGAAAAAGAGGTATCGAGATGACTCGTGTTGATAATACATAAGGCACAGTTGAACACTAAACTTAACATGGCACACTAAAAGGCATCGCGTAATTCGCCGTCACCCAAACATTACACATCTGTCCTTCGGCAGGCCGGCAATCGAGGTAATATTCTCGTGCTACATAGGCTCCACGTGAACTTGTTCCAAAAAGACATTTGCAGTCAACGTTGACGAAGATGGGGGAAAATTAAACTAGACTCTCAAAAATATTTGACCAGACTGGGGCTCGATCCCAGGACCTTATCGGTGTTAACGATACGTGATAACCAACTACACCATCCGGCCGATGATATAAACTTCGACGGAGTATATGGAATCCTCTTCCTAGTTGGTCAATTGCTTGAATTAACGGGCTTTGCGCCCGATGACTTCAAGAAGCCTAACGACGTGCTTGGTTGCTGGTTTTAGGGGTTTTGGCTAAAAGCGCTTGATCGGCAGCTTGATCGGCTCTATAGGGTAAGGGTGTATGAAAATAAATATTAAGCTTCGATATTACCTAGTCAATATCTATCAGTATTAAACTAGAGGTTATTCTAGATAATCATTAGCTTAAAAGCCTTAAAACGAGCGAGTGGGTATGCTATAAAGAAATCAAGCTTGCCGATATAGTTAATCCGTAGCCGAACTTTCTGGTCCACCACACTTCTATATACGTCTTTTAAGAAGGGAAATTACAACATCAAGCTGTTAAAGTAAATTGGATTAAACGCAGAAAAAGACGATTATGTAAGTACTACATGGCAGTGGTTAACAGGCTCCCTTCCCATACGGCCAGGGTTGAACTTTGTCTGGCTTACGCCATCTTGCCATACAAATGGACACAACTCGGATTAAGTCCTTACCAGCAAAATGACCGACCAGCTGTCAACAGGGGTTCCTTATGAAAAACAGTACCTTCATAAGGGACACCTATACATCAAGGAAGGCAACATCTTATTACCATGCCAGTCGCATGTGGACCCACTCTCCCTCGAAGATGGGCAAGAGGTGATTACCGTTCTAGACAAGCAAATGGGTAGGCTTGTTCTAGAGTGGGATTCCTCCTGGGTGACCAAGTTGGGGTTCGGAGTGCGACTCGCTGAAGCGGAAGCAATGAGACTTGTCTTTAAGCATACCGATGTTCCGGTCCCCGAAGTCCTTTTCACCGATTTCAGTCCAGACAAAGAGATAGATCGGAGTGAATTTTGGAAGCCCGACTTCCGACCTCCAGAGGGTATGATTGGGATGACGATAATACCCGGGACTCCGCTGGAGCAAAAGTGGGACATGCTGGACGACGAAGCTAAAAATTCAATATGCCTGCAACTATGGGATCTAATCTCGAGGATCCGAAATATTCCTCAAGAGCCTGTGCGACCCTACCAGTGTGCCGCGGATGGCTCTCCATCCCGGGACCCAATGTTAGAAGATCTGAGAAAGCCCGCTCGACCATTTTCGAACGACTCGGAATTACGTTCAAGAATCTATGAGCGGTATATTCATTGCGGGGGAACTCGCTATGAGAATCAACTGCTGGATATGTTGCCGCGGTCGGAGCGCTCGGTGTTTACGCATGCAGATATTGCGCCACGCAATGTGATGGTGAACGAGCAGAACTCCGTCACCGGCTTACTCGACTGGGAATCGGCGGGGTGGTATCCAAAGTATTGGGAGTATGCGCAAATCATGCGGCCGGCCTTTTGGGGAGACTGGTCGGTCTGGATGGAGAAGACGGCGCCACAGCGGTGGGATCTAAGAGGAATAAATGCTGCCAGGAAGGTTTTGTTTTGAAACTACAGCAGGGTCTAGCATGCTGTGGGTAGTCTTGAAAACGACAGTGACAAGACGCAAGTTACTACGGAAAGGACAGTGGCTTTTTTTCACCATGTACTGCCAGCACCGATGATCTATATGCGTTGAGAGTATGGCTCTATCACGTATGAATCGCTATGCCTATAAATTTTATCCTATGTGTTGGTCGCCGGAATCGAGCCGGGTGTGCATAATCTGCCGTCGTCAGTAACCTGGGAGATCCTCAAGCCAAATTTACTTACTTGAGGAGCTCGAAAAGCTTGTATTTCTGCAAATATGAGGATCCTCGTCGATACGCTTTGAGCAGACGAGCCGGATTATCGGACCTGGCTGATGACCCAATGAGACGCTGGATGCCGGGGGAAGTCTTGAACATAGGATCGAACACTAGCAGGTTGGCACTGCCATTGTCGCGGATTTCGAAGCCGACGATGGTCATTGAATGCCCTATTCCCGGTGTTAGATGCAATATTTCGGGAAGCTAAATTTCTTACCCTGGTGTTGGAAGTATATTGGCGGAAGATCGGTCTTGAAGACCTTTTCCTTGTCGTCGAGCGAGCATACCGATCGAAAGTAGGCAGCTACTTCCATGTAAAGAGAATCGCAAGCTCGCATATCTTTCGACTCTGCCAGACTACTTGCATCGCATCTAGACGGTGTTAGCGGTATGCCCAAGTTACGGTATAGACAGGGACTGACTGAATTCCAAGGCTCATGAAGAGGGCTTGAGCCTATGCAATGGTCAGCAGGTGTTCCGAGAGCTTGTCCAGAGAACCCACCTCTGGTGTACCGATGAATTTTCGAGTGCCTTTGATTCCTCCCGTCTCGGTTCTCCCGGTGCTGTTGAATCCCATGTCCCAGGCCTGTTCGATCAAGTCCTGCAGCTCGATGATAGTGGGCACTCCTCCCGGGAAATGTTCATGACCCGGTGCTTTGGCTTTGGTGATGTAAGAGACCAACATTTGAATATTCCGGTAACCACAGAACCCGCCTTCTCGGGGCATTTTGCACACGTGGCGGACCTTTGGACTACAGAGAAAAGCGCGCTGGACGGACTTGTCCTGTTCACAGAGTTTTGCGATGACGGGAATAAGGTGTTCTGTCTCATTCTCCACTCGTGTGTGTCTTGCGAGTTTCCCATCTGATGTGATTTGGGTCTGTTTCGTGGCGCGGCCACCTTTCTCCAGCATCTTCCTTAGCCAGGATGGCATCTTCTTCTCATGTGCATGAGGACCCAGCTCGGAACGCTATCTACTGTATTAGCAAATTTTCCAAGTAAACACCAACTCGAAAATGGTCGTTTACCCCGAGCCGCTTTGCGCCATCTAATCCAATTGTGCTTGGGGGACTCCGCGCTCGCGCTGGTTTGGAGCCGTTTGCTCTGGAGAAGCCCCGGTCACTGCTTCGCTTACCGCTCTTTCGAGTTCCGGGTGGATTTAACGAGTCCTCCTCGTCCGAGAGATCATGGTCGCTGGAAATCAGGTCTTCACGAAAGGGCTCCTCGGCGGTGCCCTCATCGAGGGCAACACCTTCTGCAATATGCAAGTCCAAGTGATTTGATAGTTCAGCTGCCGTGACTATCTCCCCGCAGCCTTGTGGGCAGTCTACGTACTTTTCTGGCCCATCGTCGATAGGCGGTGATGCCGGTGATGGGCTATGGGCGCTGAGAGGATATGAATCCTGGATGGCTTGTCCGACTCCCCCGTCTGGATGACAGAATTCAATGTGTTCTGCAACAAAACCAGCATCGGGGTCAGAGAAGGGACAGAATGGACAGGTGGGTGTATTGTGGTGGTCCATTTGCGCTAAGCAACAATAGTCGAGAGTGCCATTCGGAGAAAAGGACTAGCACTGAAAGCAGCAAGAAGATTTCGGGTGAGTTGCAGCAATGAGCGAGATTCGTGAGAAAGAAACAAAGAAACAAAAAAGGTACGCTGCTGTTCTAGGTTCCAGATCCCTAGAGTCGGAGAAAACGATGTTTCGGGGCGGTCGCGAACCCCACCTTACGCCCCAGTCACTGGGGATTGTTTGATATGCACATGTACACTTGTAGAGATCTACGAACTCAATTAAGACATACCTTGTTCCGTCGTGGCGTATGGGATTTGGTATCTGCATTTTGCATGATTGTATGAATTGTGGAAACGATCAACTTCGGTATGCGCGAACGCGCTATACTTGTGGATACTGCAAAATATATATTTCCGAGCATTCGATTCGAATGTCCCCAACCATTTATGTATTTTGCCGATGCCTATCCAAATAGCAAGCGTATTGACATATAGATCGTTCTCATAAAAACTGATTGTATTGTTAAAGGACGGCCGTCCTAGTTGTATAATTTCACCTGGAGCGTGGCAAGATAAATTATGTACCCTACTTGTTTACGGGTTAACTTACGAGACTAGATATTTCCTAAAGCCACCTCATCGACTGAGAAAGATGGGATCCGACTATCAAGGCCGCTGAGAAATACCTTGAAAAGCAGAGGTCGCACGAGTTGACTGATGCCTCAGGCCACAACACGTGCAAATCAGAGAGGGTAAAAGTGCGTCATTTCGGCTTATCGGAAAGGGCACTGCCGATGGCGTGATTGGCGGGGCCTCTCCGACATCGCGTTCCTGGAGGGGAAGGCGGAAAAACTCAATTCGATGGAATTGACTGACTCACCCGAAAAAAATGAAGAGGACGCCGCAGCCGGCCCACTCCTCCGCTTTCGCTTTGCTCTCCCCTCCATGTTGTGAATTGTTTCAATTTCCTTCCCCTCGGGTTGTTATCAGTGGCCATGTCCCTTCAGGATAATCCTCAGGCCCATGGGGTCCATAGCAACTGGGTCGTTCAAAAGTTCGGCGGCACCAGCGTGGGCAAGTTTGCCCTGAACATTATAGAACAGGTCGTCCAGTACGCTTCCTTGCCTTCCACCTTTGATCCCGTTTGACACAGGGCTAACGAGCAACCGCTTCACATAGACCCAGTCTCGTTGACAATCGAGTCGCCGTTGTTTGCTCGGCCAGAAGTAGTTCTACAAAAGCTGAAGGCACCACCAACCGGTGAGTCATCGTACAAGCATTCGACTCGACTTCGACGTTCTAACGCTCCGCCACATAGGTTACTGCGGGCAGCCCGGGACGCCGAGATCTCTCAGTCGCGGCAATATGAAGCATTCGTCGAGGCCGTTCGCCTGGAGCATGTCCATGTTGCCGAGGAACAGTTGAAATCGGTGGACTTGAGGGGTCAAGTGGTGGTCGATATAAACGGGGAATGCGAACGGGTCCTCAAGGTCCTCGAAGCCGCGCAGACTCTCGGGGAGATCAGTGCCCGCTGCGTGGACAAGGTAATGAGCACCGGCGAGAAGCTCAGCTGTCGGCTCATGGCCGCCTTCCTGCAGGATCGCGGGGTAGACTCGCAGTATGTTGATCTCTCCGAGATCATCGATTTCCCCATCGGTGCGCAGGGTCTGGATCAGGACTTCTA
The DNA here is from genome assembly GCA_037042055.1 of Penicillium sp. S103-07. Classification (NCBI taxonomy): domain Eukaryota; kingdom Fungi; phylum Ascomycota; class Eurotiomycetes; order Eurotiales; family Aspergillaceae; genus Penicillium; species Penicillium sp. S103-07. The sequence continues at coordinate 395,368 of JAXQJQ010000016.1, read as the reverse complement.
CAATAATCTGGCTGCCATCTTGGGCAAGAAAGTCGATGAATGTGGACATCGGGTACCCGTGATGACCGGCTACTTCGGTACCATCCCCGGTGGGTTGCTCGACCAAATCGGCCGTGGCTATACGGATCTGTGCGCCGCCCTCGTAGCCGTCGGCACCCGTGCGAAAGAGCTCCAGGTCTGGAAGGAGGTGGATGGCATCTTCACCGCGGACCCTCGCAAAGTGCCCACGGCTCGCCTTCTCCACGCTATCACACCCGCCGAAGCCGCCGAATTGACCTTTTACGGATCCGAAGTGATTCATCCGTTCACCATGGAACAGGTCATCCGCGCTAAAATACCCATTCGTATCAAGAACGTCATGAACCCGAAGAACCGAGGCACCATCATTTTCCCCGACTCCACTGCCGAACTCGAACGGACCACTCCCGGCCACGATCCTCATCTTTTCCGCACTCGCAGCCCCAGTTTCATGCAGAAACCGAAGCGGCCCACGGCCGTGACCATCAAGCACAAGATCCTGGTGATCAACGTTCACTCGAACAAGCGATCGTTGTCCCATGGTTTCTTTGCCGGCATTTTCTCGGTGCTGGATAAGTGGCGCCTGTCTATCGACCTGATCTCGACCAGCGAGGTCCACGTGTCCATGGCCCTCCACTCCGAGGTGCCCCTGCTGAATGGGAACGGAAGGGATGAGTACCAAGTCATTGACGATGATCTGAAGGGAGCCCTCAACGATCTGGGGAAGTACGGGATGGTAGATATTATCCCGGAGATGGCCATTCTCAGCTTGGTTGGCAAGCAGATGAAGAATATGATCGGTGTGGCTGGACGTATGTTCACCACCCTCGGGGAAAACCACGTGAACATCGAGATGATTTCGCAAGGTGAGTCAATGATTGTCGATGGCAACACCCCTTCCCCTCCCCCTCACGTTCTGCCCTTGAAAGATGAAGCTGACCAGTACGTCTTCCCCCCTGCAGGTGCAAGTGAAATCAACATCTCCTGCGTCATCGAAGAGCGCGACGCGGATCGCGCTCTCAACATCATCCACACCAGCATGTTCACTTTCTTGGACTAAATGTCCCGTGAACAACCGTCATTGTCGTTTAAGATATCCCTTGGGCCGGTTTTCATTTTTTATTTTAATACTTGTGCTTTGTCTGGAAAAGTTGGCGTGCATCCATCTCCGAGGACCCTAAAAGAAGTCGAGAGGACTGAGCATTATGCTTTTCGTTGTTTGATGCATGGGCGTGGCGTTGTCCTTTTTTTCCATTTTGGTATCGATATGAGGGTCCCTGTTTCAAGATTCGAGGGACGTGTTTCTTTCTATGGCATACAGTGTACGTGAACGGGTTCCTGAAAGATTATGCAAGGGCAATCGCCCAATGGGGGCGGTCCCGATAGACTTAGACATCCTGAAAAGGTTCTATATAGTGGTGCATGCAGAAAATTGAAAGTCTCGTGCAGAACATACGCCACGGACCTCGAACGAATGCGCGTAGAACAATGAAACTCAAGAAAGAGATGCACCAGGGGCGTTGGTTGAAGACCATCGGCCAATTGGAGGCTGGGACGAGCAAGGGATAATCCGACGCAACCGCTGTCTCAGAGTTACATCAGCATACCAGAAACGGTGAGAACGATCAGGGGAGTCAATTGGAGAGTTAAATTATACAACGGGATCTGATTATAGGTAACGACGGTACGTGATGAGTTGGAAGTTCTAGGCACGTTGCTGGGGAGCGTACAAGGGGAAGTCCCAGCAGACTTATAGATAGGTGAGATCTATAGTATCTATAGTCTATCGGGGAGCACATGCAAGTACACCTCATTAAGTGGAGCGCATACTTCAGCCTTCCACACTAAGAGAGGATCCGCGCATCGCAAATGCCTCGAGCAAGGAGCGCCAATCCCTTCGTACGTTCGGGAAACCACCGTACTGTAATATGTGACCGTATATTTCCTCCAGTTACCACATAAAAACGCGCGACGCGTGCGCGTCATACCATACCTGACGAATACTGGCAATCGGCAATACCGCCCTTCACCCTCACCGTCTGCGCCCATCTACCCTTCTCTTCCCCCCACCTCCATAGGACTCGACCTGCATCGTCTACTGTCTTGACTCCGGAGAAAAGAGGGGAAAAGGAAAAAGACAAAAGGGCGCGACGTCCTGGACCTCCCCTTGTCATCGCTTCTTGTCCCTCTCACGACTTCCTTTCGACATCTCTGCTAGACTCCAGACAGGGCCTTTCAGCAATCGCAACCCGTACCTTGTTCTTCTGGTCAACTTGTCAACTCCTGGGCATTTTCAAAATCAGTTCACAGCCTTCTCGTGGTGATCGTGGTGAAAGTCACCCCGGCGACGTCCCTAACCGTGATCTGCCTGGGTCATATCGGACGTGTCAGCCGTCTCTTAGCGTTTTGTGGCCCAACGCTCGCCGCCTCAGTTAGTTCAGCTGCATGACGGCCTGAGGTTGCTGACCCGACTCCTCTTCCTGGACTGCAATTGGCCCAACTCGAATTTTCTTCGTCCAGTCCAGTCTAGTCTCATCACCCTCGGCTCGGCTCTTGTGAACCCGTTGCAGCATATCGGAACAAAAAGTCGCGCCCACCTGTGTGATTCCGACGCGTCATATGGTCCCTGCCGTGGACTAGTGACGTGACTGCCTCGTTCCCTCCTTCCATACTATGGGATCGACGCGTTCAGCGCTCGGCGCGCACAATTCCCCGGCTCTGGCCCCATCTGCAAACTCGGCGATCAAATCGCAGCCCCGTCTTCAACCCTCACCGCTACCATTGCAGCCCATTGAAAACTCATTCCATCCTACCGTGCACAGGCCATCGCCGACAAAAGGACTGTCAGCCCAGGGCTCGCATCCCGGGCGAAAACTCGGTTTCGTCCCAATCTCCGCTCCCGCTCCTCCCATGTTTACTACCGACTCTCCTACCAAGAAACCGCCTTTCTCTATCTACACCCAGTCCTCCATGCCGCAGTCGGCCCTCTTCACCACCTTCTCCAGTGTCAATCCCGAGTCATCCAAAGAGAATCAGAACCCGGAGGACCCGTCCAATGGCAGTTTTGCCGACTTTCCTGAACCCTCTTTTGACGCCAAGGTTCCGATGAAACGCACCCTCATGGAAGCAGCCCCTTTGAAAGAGCGATCTGTGAAAAAGCAAAAACGCGAAGAGGCGCCCATTCACCATCTACCTGAGCCACACGAAATGCCGTCGATCGAAGATGACGGCACTAAGCCGCCGTACAGCTACGCGACGCTGATTGGCATGTCCATCTTGCGCGCGCCAAACCGACGATTGACATTAGCTCAGATCTACAAATGGATCTCCGACACGTTCTCCTACTACAAGAACAGCGACCCTGGCTGGCAGAACAGCATCCGACACAACCTGAGTCTCAACAAAGCATTCATCAAGCAGGAGCGTCCTAAGGATGACCCTGGCAAGGGCAACTACTGGGCTATCGAGCCCGGTATGGAGATGCAGTTCCTGAAGGATAAGCAGGTTCGTCGCGCCACAATGTCCAGTCTGCCCCTTCCTGCAGTCCCGCAGCGCGACTTGGTTCCCCAACCGCAGAGCGCAAGCACTACGACCTGGATGGTCCCGCCGCCTCCTGCGCGACAATCACTCCCGTCTACGCTCCCTCGCAACGATGACTTGTCATCCGATGCGACATTGCCTGCGTCTGATCCTGCCCTGCAAGAAGATGCCACCGACGAGAATGCCCACGTGCAGTCGCATCAAACAGCACCACTCCGTTCTTCACCTCCACCTCAAGCCCTCCGATCCTCCCCTCCTATTGCTCCTCCTCGATTTGCACGCCAGGGAACCCCGCCGTCTCCGACCCAGGCGGGGCCCACCCCGGCTCAGCGTCCTCGGAAGCGCAAGTCTATTACTATCAACGACAGTGGTTACTTCTCGTCCTTGGAGTCATCTGCTCTGAGACCTAATAAGGCTGGACATATCCTGACCTCTGACCTGGATATCGAACCGCCGCGCATCAAGCGTGGCCGTGCTGAGGAAGAGATCGCGCGCATGCGCAGCTCATCTCACGATATTAGCCCGGGCCAGCCTGGACACAAGAAAGAAGCTGGTAACACGGTGGGCTCTTCTCCCCTCCGGGGAGAGTTCGTCAGTATGTTGCCGCCTCCGTTGACACCCGTGATCAAGTTCAAGAAGCCGGCCAAGCCCCCGCCCTCTGTGTCTCCCAATACCAACCTGCGCAACCATCGCCGAAAGATCCAGCAGATGGTCAACTCTCCCATCAAGCACCTGGGTCTCGCGGACGATGATCTTCCCTGGAGTCCCGCCTTTAACCTTCACGATTCGACCTACACACCCCAGGATCATTTCCACACCACCTTTGACGTATTTGCGGACTCACATGATGATCATGTTTCATCTGCCGCATATGGTTCGCCCGAAAAGCGCTCTGTCAAGCGTCCCCGGACGGATAGTGGTAACACTGCTCTCGCCGACATCACTTCAATCAATGCGAACACTCGAATGGGTATGCCCCCTTTGAGTCGCTCGAAATCAGCAGTGTTTCCCGAATCACCTTCTAAACTTCCGGATGTTGGTCGCCTTGGCGATACCAGTCAGGATGACTTCTTCTCGTTCCATCTGTTCGATGAGAGCAATGATAGCCCTGGTGAAGTGGATGGGGTTGATCTCTTGCAGGGCTTCCAGAAGATTGGAGGTGCCTCCAAAGACGACACCCTGAAGTCCAAGCCACTTCACTCGCGGCCGCATCTGACCAGCCGCAGCAACACCACCCTATTTTAAATATATTGGGTCTTGTTTTGGCATTTTTTGTTTTAATGGATCGGCTAGAAGCTTGAACCCGTCTTGATCCCCTGCACTGTTTGGTCTGATTCTGTTTGGGTTATTGTTCCTGGCGTTGATTTTCGACGCTACCCGACTGGCTTTTTTTTTTTTTTCACTTTCCCTATACACATTGTCACGTTTGTCACCCTACAGTCTCCTGTTTTTGTGTTTCTGGGCCGCGGAGTTGGATTCTCGGATGTTACCAGGTTGGGATTGGGCGGTGCTTTCTTTCTGGGAGTTTTTGAGCTTGCGCTGAGGCGCCGGTTCTGACTTTTACTCTCACTTTGCCCGGAATGGCCTGGTTACGACCTTAATGACGATGCTAAGATGTACATGAGCAAGCAATGGTTTCATGATTCGGGATATCGGGGTTGGGATTTCTATCTTTATGGGGTTTACCGTTTTAGCTAGGGCAGGACACATCCGGAGGCGCTATTGATTAGGTAGCAATTTGAATGATTATTACTTGTCTAGCCACTGTTTTCAAAGGGTATCTGATTGACCGAGTAGAATCCGACTAACATCAAAGAACATACATGCACGACCTGAACGCCCGACCAGCCCCTGCCCCGTCATTTGCCCAGTGTGAACCACTCATATCCTCGAATCGCTCCTTTAGTCGCTGCTCGAACAGCCCCGACAGCCACAGCTGACACATTGGATGGTCTGGTCTTCCTTCAGCTGGGCCTTGGGCACGCGGCAGATGCAGGTGGAATTGAAATTGGTCTCTTTTGTTTGGACGCAGCGAAGACAGCACAACTGTAGATGAAAATGGGTCAGCAAGATGCCACCAGGGATAGGTCGACCAGACACAAGCACAAGAAAAGTCATGATGCTAAAGCGAGAAATAGAGGGGATGTAACATACCTTTTCGTAGCCCTGTTTCTTCCACTTGGCGATTAAGTTGGCATCGGCATAGTTATTCTTTAAGAGCCAGTCATACAGCTGCTTAGAAATAGCTTCCTTTTCATAGTAGAGGTCATAAATGTATCGTGAGCCTAGAGATAGAGCATCAGTATTGTGAAAGAGCCACCCGCGGAGAGGACAGGTGGGGGAGGGGACGAAAAGGACCAAACGTACGTTGGTGGCTAATCTGGAAGATGGGCCAGAGCACTTCGTATTTCTTCTTGCCATCATGCGAAGCATTCTCAGCATCTTTCATCTTATTGCTGAACTCGAGGAGGGTATCTTCAATATCGTCGAAGCCGGCCGGCGGCGGTTTGCGATTGCGGGATGTGCGAATGGGGGGCATGTTGAGCTGGTGTGATGTGAAGAAAATAAGGCGGCGAGAAAAAAGCGACGATGCAACGCTGGTAGGAACGAGTGATTTATGGACTTTGTGAGGTTGAAGGTGTGCTGGAGAGAAACCCTGCGAGCGACAAAGAACGCTGATCGCCGCGTCATTTTTGTGCCGAGTTCCACCGCCTTCGATTTTGCGTCGAACTGCACTGCGTAGCTTCGTCCTGCTCGACTCTCCCGTCTACTTTCCATCATTGAACACTCTCCGCAACCATGGATCCTCAAACTCAGGTCGATATTTCCAGCCTCAGTGACGCCGACAAGAAGGAGCTCAACACCGTCCTTACCAACGAGGCGCAGAAGTCCAGTATCCAGCAGGGTAAGTGCTCAGTCCATACAGAAGCACGGAGAGACAATGCTTCTATGATCTCAATGACTGGATATATACTGATTGTATCTATTAGCTGTCCACCAACTGAACGACGTCTGCTTCACCAAGTGCATCCGCGGCAAGCCCATCACCTCCGGCACTCTCGACCGGACCGAGGAGGCATGCGCCCAGAACTGCGTTGAGCGGTGGTTCGACACCCAGATGTCCATCCTGAAGCACCTGGATGTCCTGCGCGGCGGCCACTAGATTTGCAAGTCCGATTTACGATCTACGATGACAATGGCTGAGACTATGGCTGAGACCATAGACCATAGCTTGGCCCGGAGTTGTCGATAATCGCCGTCAATTTTGATATGTTACGACACACGTGGCTGGGATGACCCGGCACTGTGTTTATATATGGTTACTGCATGTTACTCTGGGTTGGATTGATGTGGACTGTTTGAGTCCTTTGTACACTAGAGCCAAAAACCAATGATCTCCCTGTATCTCTGCCTCGTAGTTATTTGCCTTGTTGTTAGGAAGACTAGATGGTCAACGTAGAGTAGTTCCTTTGGACATGCAAAATCAAATGTTATACAGACCAAGGGATTAATTTGGAACTCGAAGTGTTGTGAAACAATGCCGCCTATACCTGGATAAAGTACCAAGTCCCATCAAAATTCCCCTAAAGGTGCTGGGCAACGCAATGCTAGTACTGATCTTTACTACTGGTAGACAGTTGTGAGCCAATGCCCGAGGCGAGGTTTATCCCACCCAAGTACTACGGCAATTGACCCATGGTCAGAGTCCATGCACAAGTTTAGATCGTGTCAAGAAATGTTTCTTTTTTGTAATCATTCAGCCCTCGTTGCTGCACACACAGCCAAGGACTGGCTGGTATTGAGAATCACCACGGTGGAAAACAGAGTTCGCCTAAAACCAAAGAAATCCATTTCTGCCCTTTTAAACGATAGCCAGCTTGGTGGCGGCGATGTCAAGAGCATCGACGTCAGGAGTGAGGCGGGCGAAGGCCTTCTTGGAGCCGTCGGGGCTATAGGTGAGTTAGTGAACTGCACTATTGATACATTGCATATTGGGAGACTGAATAGTGCATACCGGACCAGGGTGTTGACCTTGACGGTGTCAACGTCGTACAGCTTCTTGAGAGCACCCTTGATCTGACGCTTGTTGGCCTTAACATCAACGATGAAAACCAGGGTGTTGTTCTCCTCGATCTTCTTCATGGCGCTCTCAGTGTTGAGAGGGTAGAGGATGATCTTCTGGGCATCGAGCAGGGGCCGGCTGGGGATGGAGACACGGGGGTACTTGGGCGACCGAGACAGCTGGAGAGTCTTGGGGCGGTGGAAGGTGGTCGAGGTGCGGACCTTGCGGGACTTGTGAAGCTATTTCCCAACATGTCAGTACTTTGTGCGAAGGCGAATTTGACATGACCGGAAATTCAATCGATCATGGAATAACGGTAGAACGTACGGAAGAGCCCTTAACAACTGCCTTGGCGGCAGCGTTAGCCCGGGCGGCGGGGCGGGTGCCTGTAGAAGAAAATACTGATCAGTTTCGCGGATCTTGAAAAATGCCTTGCAAGTTCGAGAAATTGCGAGTTGGGGCGGGCGAATGAAAAATCCGGAGGAAAGGAAAAGACTGCAGTGTCGTCGAGAACATGTCGATTGTGTGCCTTTCCAGCTGTTCCCATCATTCCCCATCTCTTTTGCGCAGCGTCTTCAAAACGAATTTTTGAAATGCGAAATTCCATCCTCCGGATCACATTCTCGCACAATTCGTAATTGGCAGGAAAGGTAATAGCAAGGTCGCAACGATCGGAACGTACCTTGCTTGGTAGTAGGGGCCATGGCTGTCGTCCGCTGTCGTGATGATTGTCGCAGTGTCGAGAGTCGAACAATTCAGAGTGGCTTCGCTAAGCGAAAACCCTAGCGCTGTGTGGGTCAGGTGATCTCGGGAGGATGAGTAAGCGTGATCACGGGGATGTGGGGCCGCTTTTTTTCGATGCCGTGTTTGGAGTACATCGGTTTTTTTGCCTTGGATAACAATTGCATTTTATTTTTCTTCCGTCCATCGCTTCGGGTCAAGTATCTGCAGTATGAATTTTTCTCTGTTTTGTTTGTTTGGTTAAATCACTACATTGTCTTTCACATGGCTCCCAAGCACCGGTCTAAACGGCCGGGTCTACTGTCCACTGGTCGACCGCCGACGGTCAAATCCAAGCAGGCGGCTCTGTCCTCCAAGGCGACTCGCACTCTCATTCGCTCACACCATCAGTTGCTCAAGGCACGGGCACAGGCTTTAAAGGCCGGTGATGAGGCCCGAGTCAGCAGTATCGATGCTCAGATCAATGCAAACGGCGGACTGGAAAGTTATCAGATTGCCAGCAAACTCGGTCAATCCTCGGACCGTGGTGGTGACTCCAGCAAGACCTTGGTTGACTGGATCAAGCCGCAGCTGGATCAATGGGAACCCTCTTTTTCCAAACTGCGTGTCCTCGAAGTTGGCGCGTTGAGTACGAAGAATGCCTGCTCGAGGAACCCAGCCTTGGATGTGGTGCGGATCGATCTTAATTCGCAAGAGCCCGGCATCCTCAAGCAGGACTTCATGGAGCGACCTCTACCATCTACGGATGAAGAGCGCTTCAATGTGATCAGTCTGTCTTTGGTTCTCAACTATGTACCAGACGCCACTGGCCGCGGCGAAATGCTCAAGCGCTGCGTCAAATTCTTGACGCCTTTATGTTCCATATCTTTCACGCCCACCCTCTTCTTTGTCCTACCGGTGGCTTGCATCGACAACTCGCGCTATCTCACAGAAGAGAGATTACTTGACATTTTCGCGAGCCTCGGATTTCACTTGGTGGAAAGCAAACGGACCAACAAGCTGATTTATCAATTATGGCATTATACTGGGAAATCCTCGCCCCGGACGTTCAAAAAGGAGATGCTCAACCCTGGCCACAAGAGGAATAATTTTGCAATCATCCTCAACAAGGGCTGAATTCGTGTTAATGAATGTGCCTTGCTCAATGTTGCATAAGGCTAAGATGTTCCCGAGATCATTTCACTAGGCAAGAATGCCCACACAGTCCCGATGGCCGCCAGTATCGAAGACAAAATCAGCAAAACCCAGTCGACGATACGCTCCTCTCTACTGATCTCCTTCCCGAAGATTTTCAGATAGAAGGCAAGTGGGAAAATGATGCAGATGGTGAAGCACAAGAATGAGCCCAGGAAAGCCATGATCCTGTCGAAAGACGGAAAGACGATGGCCAGTACGACAATGAGAGCCACTGTGAAGATGCGGACCACCACTCGCACCACTCGTTGAATCTTCTCATCATATGCTCCGGAGGATCCACGACCTTTCCCTACGCCACAGATGACTTCAAATGTGGATACTATGGGCCGAGCGCTATTATAAACGTCAGCAATGTTCTTGACGAGGAGTCGACTCCACTCACTTCAGCGGCACTTTCGTCAGCGGGATGATAGAGATGAAGATGATAATGCAGACGGAGAGTGCTTGCGGATACTCATCGATGGTGAGGATATTGGCCGTGATTTCGTCGCGGACCATGTCTCCGAACATGACCCAGCCAAGGATCGCCATGGAACAGTCAAGAGAAAACTGTTGTATTGCTCAGTCCTGGGTGTTCTTTTGTGTATATGGATTTCCTTACTGTAAATAGATATGTGGACCAGAGACTTTTCTCATATTTTTGGGGATGCCTCATGTCTTTATATACGTTGGGAAACACAGAATGCCCGCCCCAGGGTGCTATAAACCGAAATCAGCTTGTCGGTCTTTTGCCATGAATAGGGATTTCTTACACATGATGAGACCGAAACTTAGAGGAAGAGTAGCCCAGTTCTCGGGAAAGAGGAACGTGGTAGCCGGCTGCCGAAGGGAGCCAGGTGCATCTGGCTTGATCAATCCATCGACGCAAATGAGGATGACAACTTCGATAAATTAGTAACGTTCGTAGGGAATGATAGGGGAGGGACTTGAAAACACTCACTTGAAGTGCAGGAGACGATGCCAAGGATGCTAGTGACGCTGAGAAAGCGTAAAGGCAAGAAGTTTAGGGGCATCAGGACCATTCCACAGATTATTTTCCAGTGTAGAATACTGAGACCTGGAATCAAAGCGTACAGACTATCTGCAAAAAGCACCACGAGAGCTACGCAAGCCCCCAACAGCTCCATACAAAAGAGGAAACTGGTGATAAGGCGAGCGTATTTCCCAAATGCTAGATAGCTGATGTCGCTATACGAGACAAGAGAGCGATCCACGTCCAGGCATTTGGCCAGAATCTTGGCCGTGTAACCCGTGGTCACTGCAGAAAACACCAGAAACGATAATCCGAGCACCCATCCGGCATGCTTCATTGCCAAAGGAAGACTCAGTAACCCGATGCCGATCAGTACATTGACCGAGTTGAAGACGGTCTGCGGCAGGGTAGATTGCCCGACAATAATATCCTCCTGCGTGCCATCTTCATGCTGAACATGCTTGAGGAGGAGGGGTTCTCGATCGGGATCCCCAGGCCCATCGGCCCCAGTTTGGTGCTCTTTATGGAGCTGAATCGCATGCCGTCTAGCTGATTCACTCATGCGCGAGGAAATAGTACCGTACGAAGCAACATGGGTTCTGTCCGGAGACGAAGCTAATAGCCCGGTGCTCGGTATTCCCTTCTTGGACCTTTGTGACCCACGTAAGATTGCCTCGTCGGCCTCGCCTTCATCCTCGCCAGAGTAATCATTGTCAGACAGGTGCAGGAGTGGATCAATATCAGAGTCCCCCGAGCGGCGATGATACTGGGACCCCCCGGCCTCGTCGTCAATAGCAAATTCATCGTCGGTGTCTGCCTCTACAAACGAGGAGCGTCGCGGAATCACTTCGGGGAAGGCAGCAGCTCTTTGCCATGAGCGGGCGAAGTTATCGATACTGTTGGGGCCTCCTACCTGTCGAAGGCGGCCGAAGGAGGATGACCTATAACGCGAGGTTAAACTTTTGCTTTTTTCAGCGTCCGATGCGGGCCTGGCAGAGACGATACCTTCTTCGGCCCCAGTTGTCCGCCTCGGTGATCGGATTCTCTCGACTCGAGCGCCCATAGTCCCATGAGCTCGGCTCGCCTGACGGGATCCTCAAGGCCGAGGGTCGAAGAGTGTCACTCTCATGATGTTCGTCCGTGATCCTGTTCCTGGACGACATCCCGGAGTCGCTGATCAGCAAATCCCGCACGCGCCAGTTCGTGGTCGTGTATTGACCTGGTATAGGGCAGGATAAGTGTAGAGATCAGAGGGTAGGACACGCAATCAGTCCTTTTATTGCGCGGGGACAGCTCCAAGAGATAAGGAGGCAATGAATCGCCGAAGCTTCTTAGCTTGCGGTGTGGGGTGATAGCGTGCAGCAGATAAGCCATAGGACAGCATTCGCACTTTTCATGTGTCATAGCGCCCGAATTTGATTTCTGTTGAGACGAGCGTCCGAAAACCACCGGTTTATGTACAGCGGGACTTTGGTACATGGAGTCTGGAAATGGATTCCATCTATGAGTAGAGCTTCATTTGGTCACACCCGTTGAATCTTGAAATAGCCAGCGAGGGACTGTATACAGACATTTTCGACATTGAACAAATGGCAGGAAAAGCACAGATACAAACCCACGGTTATTTCAATGGTATTCCCCAAATTCTACGGTGCAGCTCGATCGGCGCTATATTCTGCAGCGGGACAAAAAAGATGGGAGGCTGTCATAAGTAGAGAGTACTTGTAAATACACACAGTTTGAATGCAAATCGAAGTACCGTGTACCACGCCACCACGTGCCCTGGCTTACCTCAGCCCACGGAGCCCCTCGACCCCACGGTGCCTGAGGATTTTTGCTGCCGTACTTTACGTCAATCAGCAAGGTGTGCACCCGTTTCCCTTTGTCGTTCCTTTTGTGCGCTTCAAAGACCCGATTGAAGTCTCCGAGCCGGACTGACCTCGCATAGGTGTTAGGAACGAACCCCGTTTTCGTTACGTCGGGTCCCATTTTGACTCCGGTTAGGCGTCGACAGGCAAAGGCCACTACTCTCTCCCTTCGCTGCAGTTCACCTTCGCCTCGCCCAATATGAGTTCCAAAGAGCAGCAGCCCGGTGAAGCCGAGAAGAACATCGAGATCTGGAAGGTCAAGAAGCTGATCAAGCGTCTTGAATCGGCCCGCGGCAATGGAACTTCCATGATTTCACTCATCATCCGTAAGTTTCGCTCTCGCTCTCCTTTCGCTCGCAGAATGCATGACACTAACTTTCAATTATAGCGCCAAAGGATCAGATTTCTCGCGCGGCCAAGATGTTGGCTGAAGAATACGTACGTCTCCCCTCCCGCGTCCGAATCCCAATCGCCGTCTAACCGAACCCCAGGGTACCGCCTCCAACATCAAGTCTCGAGTGAACCGACTCTCCGTTCTGTCGGCCATTACCTCCACCCAGCAGCGTCTCAAGCTGTACAACAAGGTTCCCCCGAATGGACTGGTTGTTTACTGTGGTGAAATTATCACCTCGGAAGGAAAGGAGCGGAAGATTAACATCGATTTCGAGCCCTTCAAGCCCATCAACACCTCCCTCTACCTTTGTGACAACAAGTTCCACACCGAGTCTCTGAGTGAGCTGCTGGAGTCGGACCAGAAGTTCGGTTTCATTATCATGGACGGTAACGGTGCGCTTTTCGGTACCCTGAGTGGCAATACCCGTGAAATTCTTCAGCGTCTTTCCGTCGACTTGCCCAAGAAGCACGTGAGTTTTTACATCCTTCAATCTTTCAATATATCCAGTCATCCTTATACAATATCTCCAGGGTCGTGGTGGTCAATCCGCGCTGCGTTTCGCCCGTCTGCGTGAGGAGAAGCGTCACAACTATGTGCGCAAGATTGCCGAATTGGCTGTTCAGAACTATATCACCAACGACAAGGTCAACGTTGCCGGTCTGGTGCTGGCTGGTTCCGCCGATTTCAAGAACGACCTCGCCCAGTCCGACCTGTTCGACGGGCGTCTCCAGGCCAAGATCATCAAGGTTGTCGACGTGTCGTACGGTGGTGAGAACGGTTTCAACCAGGCCATCGAACTGGCTGCCGAGACTCTCAGCAGCGTCAAGTTCATTCAGGAGAAGAAGCTTATCGGTCAATACTTCCAGGAGATTAGCCAGGACACCGGCAGAGTCTGCTACGGTGTTGAGGATACTCTCAAGGCTCTGGAGCTTGGTGCGGCCGAGATCTTGATTGTGTACGAGAACCTGGACGTTACCCGCTGGGTTCTAAAGAACGCGGCTGGCGAGGAGGTGATCATCCACACCACCAAGATCCAGGAGAGTAACCGTGAGCTCTTCATGGACAAGGATACTGGTGCCGAGATGGAGGTTGTCGACTCGGGCTCATTCCTGGAGTGGCTCGCCGAGGCTTATAAGGACTTTGGTGCCACCCTTGAGTTCGTGTCGGACCGGTCCGGCGAGGGAAACCAGTTCGTCAAGGGCTTCGGTGGTATTGGAGCCATTCTCCGATACAAGGTGAACTTTGAACAGCTTGCCGATTATAGCGATGACGACGAGTTCTACGATGGTGAGACCTATGCACCCCCTCAGGCACCCGGAACTGAACACTGACTTTACTGCAGATTGACGGTTGAGCGCCCTCGCAGAGAGCGAGGATGAACGGCCAGAAGCTCCCTCGGCGAGTGTTCTGACGGCTCGCCCCGTGGGTCATGAAAGCGGCTTCGAGACTGGAACCCGGGTATCCGTAGAGGATTCCGCTAAAAAGCCTGTTCCAAGCCCCGTGAAGCTGCTCAGAGGTGAGTTTCGGCTTCTTTCGTCTTTTGATCCGCCTCTTAACATTTCTGTCTTATAGGGTCATCCAAGCTCCGTGATATGCGCACTGAGGTCTCCTCAGTGTCTGAGACAAACATGAGGTGTAAATTGCAATTTGAAAGGTTGGATGCGATTCTCTGCAACATTTGGTCACCCATCGCTGTTTGCCGATACTTTGGCTAAGGCGGTATGGGGCAATTTGACTTGCGCGACCACCTTGTCGCCGTTACACTGGATGACCATTCCTGATTCTTCGCTCTTTTATGTTTTATCGTTACTCGTTATTTTCTGAAAAATACAACCATATGGTTTGCATTGCTTGCCATTTCTCCCCGGTTTATTTGTTTAATCCGGTATGATATATACATGGCAAGGCAGGAACTTACTTGCTCACGCTTCGCTCGGTCTTGAACTATGCCATCTTGTAGAGGCCCCGGAATGTATCCCCGAAATGTATTTCTTGTTAGACAAGATATTAGTAGAATATATAGAAAGCACGACGGGCATTTATCGTCATCACATCATTGCAAAATCAACTCAGCCAAGCTGATCATTCCAGGTTCCTAAGTCCCTGCAGAACTCGGTGACATGCCGAAGATCATCCAAGGCTTTGTGGACGGCCTCTTTGTTCTCGTCAGAGGGGGTCCGTCCACACTCCACAAAGAAGATGTATTGCCAAGCCCGTTTCAAGCTGGGTCTTGTGTTGATACTGGTGAGGTTCAGACCGTGGGCCTTGAAGATCAGCAGTGCGTTCGCCAATGCACCAGGAAGGGAGTGATCAATCGCAAATGAGATCAGCGTCTTGCGGGTGGTGGGAGCAGCAGGTCGATCCTGCCCGAGCGCATTTGGCTGCTCCAGTTCCAGCTGCGCCGTGCGTTCAGCGCGCATGTTCCTCAAAATCAGGAAGCGGGTGGTGTTGTCCGCTCGATCCTCAATGTTCTCCTTCAAGACATCCACGCCGTGGTATTCCGCTGCAAATCGGCTGGCGATGGCTGCACCACGCTCGTCCGTCTCTTTCGAGACGATCTCGGCACCTTTTGACGTGGACGAGACATCTTGTCTCTCCACGCCCTTGAAATATTGAGAGAGCAGCCGCTCACATTGGCCCCATGCTTGTGGGTGAGTATATAATTTGGTGATCGATCCGTCGTAACCCTCCCAGCCGGAGGGATATGTGCCCTTGCGGACTAGTAGGCAGTGATGTACCGTCAAGTAGTACTCTCCACACACTTTCACGTCTTTATAGAGGTCATCACGATCCGCGAGAAGGTCGAGGGTCTGGACGACAGACCCATTGGTAGAGTTCTCGAAAGGGATGACGGCGTAGTCAACTTTTTGCTGTTGAAGGGCAGAAAAGGCATCGGCGAAGGTGACATGAGGAAGTAGGTCGGCAGAAGTACGACCGAAGGACTCGGCGGCGGCCTTTGACAACAGTCAGAACACGGATCCTTGTTAAGCTGTGGGATTGTAGCATTCCAATTCATACCTGATGCGAGAAGGACGCGCGGGGGCCCAGGAAGGCCACTCTCAGGCTACCCAATGGCATGTTCATGGTTGTGAAATTATGCCCACTTCGAGTCACCGTTCAAAGTTCTGAAATACAATTGACCATCTTCGAGCCCCGACGCCATTGAGATCGTCCCCGAGCGGTGTGCGCATTTACCCAAACAAACAAGGCAAACTTTTGTCCGCGATTCGTCCATCGTTTGGCGTCACATCATCACATCTTGCTCCGAGATGGTTCGAGGGAGATTTTCGTCTATAACGACGAACCTTGCCCGGCCCTTGCTGTCGCTGGATCGAGCGCAATGCCGGGCTCACTCCTCGCTCGCTGAGCGCCTGCAGCGGGAGCTTACCACCCGCAAGCTCCCGTTGATGTACGACTACTTACATCCTCAGCCCTCGCATTTGTTAAATTTGACGCTATGCGACCTTTTACCGCCATCCTCGAATACCGGCGAAGTACAGACGAGTCTACCTTCAATCACGAACCCGTCACCGTTACCCATCGGCCACCACTTGATCTACTTCCCTCCGCAGGTTACTTTGTCGCAATTACTACCGGACGGCACAGACATCCTTCATACACCGGGAGATCCATTTAATCGAAGATTATGGGCAGGAGGGAGGCTCCGATTTCCAGCGGGAGCCCCTCTTCTCGATGGACGTCGAGCGGTCTGCATCGAGTCCATGCGCAATGTGACTGTCAAGGGACGGGAAGGGGAAGAGAAAGTCATAGTCACTATCGAGCGACGCATCAGTACGGTGCCGGAGGGGGAGTCAGAGACCGAAACCTGGAGTCGGCTATGGACAGAAAATGAAGCCGACGTGGGGGAGTCATCCGTCATCGAGAACCGGGATCTCATATTTATGCGGTGCAAGTCTGCGGAGCAGATCCAATCGGATAAAGAGCAGTTTGGCAAACCAAACCGAATTGTGAAAGGTGTGTCTTCATTCAATTCTCGCTATTGGAAGAGTATTGACCCATACCTTGCGATGTGACAGCTCCCACCGAGGCAACCTTCCGTCATCCGATCCTACCGACCAAATCATTGTTGTTCCGCTTCTCAGCACTGACATTCAATGCTCACTCGATCCATCTGGATAAGAATTACACACAGAACCAGGAAGGGTATAAAAACCTGCTCGTGCACGGTCCGTTGACGTTGACGTTGCTTCTGAGCGTGCTACAGCACAATCTAAGCAGACTGAACCTCCGTCTGGATGAGTTTGATTATAGGAATCTAGCGCCTCTGTTTGTCGAGGAAGCATTGACGGTCTGCGGTAAGCCTAAGAACGATGGCAGTGTATGGGATGTGTGGATTGAGGGACCCGATGACAGCTTGGCTGTTCGTGGAACTGCCAGGACCTGTAGTTTGACCTAGTGAATAGCAATGCCGAAATAAACAAACATAAAGATGGATATAACGTGAGTACAGTTCCGTAAACTTGCCACAGCAGAGCCGCGCCAAGAGCTTTGGAGCCGCCGGAACCCGGAGAAACCCATCGCCGTAGCGTTGCACACGTTTTATTTCTTCCCGCTTCCTTCCCTCTCTTTCTTCTCTTTCCCTTCTCCAACCCGTGTAATTGCCCCGAGCTTGCCCTTTCTAACTTTCTAGCACTTCTTTACCTCTCTCATTTGAGATGGATGTGTTCTGGGAGGCACCTCCGGTGTCCCGGTGCGTCGCTATGTCTCGTTCCCGGTGCAATGTTGACTGACGTGTCTTCTCAGAACCATCACTGCATTGACCCTGGTCGAGTCGCTCCTCTTCTACAGCGAAACCCTCAGTTTCTATAATGTTGCGTTTCTGAGGGGCAACCTGTTCAAGATACTCCCGGAGGTCTGGCGACTTGCCACTCCCTTTCTACTAACCGGCCGGAACCTCGAGTTTCTCTTCGATCTCTACTTCAGTATGGTGCTTCGGTGCAGTGTCTGACCCACGGTGCTAATGATGCCGACAGTGTACCACTACGGCAGTGCCCTGGAGACAGGATCAACTCGCTTTAGCCAGCCGGGAGACTTTTTCGTCTACCTGATCTTTGTAGCTTGCACCATTTTGGTAAGTGGCTCGTTGTACCCGGAGCTCCCGGCAGAGCCTTGTTTTCGTTTGTTTTTCATTCTTGTTTTCTGTCACCTCGCATATCTGCCCGCCCAGCCATACTCTAGCTGAAGCGGTTCCTGGAAGTGAGGAAGATTACCCCTGCATCCCGTGCAGCACCGTTTTCGCAAAATCTTTTGGTGCTGCATGCGTTGTGGGCGTGGTGGGACTACCTTTGAGATAGCCGTCGCGATTCTATAAGTTCGCGCCGGTGGTTATGGTGCCCTACATTCTACATAAACATCATCTATCTATTCCCAATGCCATTCAATTTTTCACTTCCACACTTCCAATTTGTCTGCCGTGGTAGCTCCATCTGTCCTGCCCCAATGCTAACTCCTCCCAAGGTCACTGCAGGTCTCTATCTCCAAAGTTTCATTTTCACCCGAGGTGAGCTCTTGTATCGCGAGCCTTCATGTGCGCGCACTAAACTTTGACAGCACTGATCTTGGCGTTCGCCCACACCTACGCCCAAGACAACCGGGGTAAAAAGGTCAAGTTCTTCATTATTGAGATCCCCGTGCTGTGGCTTCCCTGGGCCATTCTCATGATGACTCTGGTCTCGTCTGGATGGGGCTCGGTCAAGACCGAGTTTACGGGGATTATCGCTTCCCACCTATACGACTTCCTCACCCGCATTTATCCAACCTTTGGTGGTGGAAGAAACTACATCTTTACTCCGGGTTGGGTGCGGCGTTATATCTTCAGACACACCCCAGATGCCGCACGCCGTACTTATGGTAGAGCCTATCGCCCATCACGACCGGCTGATCCCCAGCCCGAGGCGGACTCGGGGACTCGCGGCTGGACATCGTCTCAGGATCTGGGCACCTGGGGTACTCGTGGTTCCGGACGACGACTCGGTTAGTGATTGAGATATGTGACATTATATGGACTCGGATTAGGATCACCAGGAGAGATACATTCTTTCTGGCGTCCACGCTTTTTCCTGCCTTCATAGTGCTTCTAGGTCCTGGAAGTGAGCATTTCCAGCCACCGTGTAAATTATGATAATCCATGCACCATGGGTGGTTGGAGCATAACAGCTATCTTGCATACTCGGCAATGAAAATTTCAACATTCAGATCATCAAACAGTCACCACGATAAAAATAACAAATATCATGGACCTGAAAAAGTAAAAAAAAGAGTCGCATTGCCATGGGTCACGTGAGCCCATGCGGGCGCTAAACCCTATTTGGCACTGGAGCTGCCGCACTCGCAAAATTTCCTCGAGTAAATTTTTGGTCTTCTTGGAGACTCCGACGACAACCACCAACTTCTAAGATGGCCGCCGTCAATAACCAGGAGATGGATTACGCCATCAAGCCCGAGGCGGTTAACCCGACCGTTTCCTCCGAGGACTGGCCTCTTCTGCTCAAGAACTACGAGAAGTGTTCGTTCTTTTCTTCAGGATCTCTTGGTCATGGCTAACCGCGTCTTTGCGCAGTGCTCGTTCGCACCGGCCACTTCACCCCGATCCCTGCCGGTGCCTCGCCCCTCAAGCGTGACCTCAAGTCCTACATCAGCTCTGGTGTCATCAACCTTGACAAGCCCTCCAACCCGTCCAGTCACGAGGTCGTGGCTTGGATGAAGCGCATCCTGAGGTAAATTCTCTTCCCATCCAACTCGACATCGCCCCAACCCGACAATTCTGACCAATTGATTCTCTATAGGAGCGAGAAGACTGGTCACAGCGGTACACTTGACCCCAAGGTCACTGGCTGCCTGATCGTTTGCATTGACCGTGCCACCCGCCTGGTCAAGTCCCAGCAGGGTGCCGGTAAGGAGTATGTCTGTGTCATTCGCCTGCACGACAAGGTCCCCGGCGGCGAGGCCCAGTTCCGTCGCGCTTTGGAGACCCTCACCGGTGCGCTGTTCCAGCGCCCTCCCCTGATCTCGGCCGTCAAGCGCCAGCTCCGTATCCGTACCATCCACGAGAGCAACCTGTACGAGTTCGACAACGAGCGTCACCTCGGTGTCTTCTGGGTCAGTTGTGAGGCTGGTACCTATATCCGTACTCTTTGTGTTCACCTGGGTCTTCTGCTCGGTGTCGGCGCCCACATGCAAGAGTTGCGTCGTGTGCGCTCCGGAGCTATGGACGAGTCCAAGGGCATGGTTACCCTCCACGATGTGATGGATGCCCAGTGGGTGTACGACAACCAGCGCGACGAGTCCTACCTGCGCAAGGTCATCAGCCCCCTGGAGAGCCTGCTCACCTCCTACAAGCGTGTTGTCGTCAAGGACAGCGCCGTCAACGCCGTCTGCTACGGTGCCAAGCTGATGATTCCCGGTCTCCTCCGTTTCGGTTCGTCATTTCCCTGCCCCTGAATATGAAACCATAGTTCTAATTTTTGACTTATAGAGGCTGGCATTGAGGTCAACGAGGAGGTCGTCCTCATGACCACCAAGGGTGAGGCTATTGCCATTGGTATCGCTCAGATGTCTACCGTCGAGCTCTCCACCTGCGACCACGGCGTCGTGGCCAAGGTTAAGCGTTGCATCATGGAGCGCGACCTGTACCCCCGCCGCTGGGGTCTGGGACCTACTGCTCTTGAGAAGAAGAAGCTCAAGTCCGCCGGCAAGCTCGACAAGTACGGCCGCACCAACGAGGCCACCCCCTCCAAATGGAAGAGCGAGTACAAGGACTACAACGCTCCTTTGGAGGACGGAGAGCAGCCCGAGGCCAAGCCCGAGCCCGTTCCCGCTCCTGCCGAGGAGTCTAAGACCGAGGCTGATTCTCCCGACGACAAGAAGAAGCGCAAGCACGATGGCGAGACCGCCGAGGAAAAGGCCGAGCGCAAGAAGAAGAAGAAGGAGAAGAAGGAGAAGAAGGAGCGCCGGAAGTCCAAGCAGGAGGACAGCGATGACAGCGAGTAAAGATGCTCAGGAAGACCTGCTGGTCCATTTCCTGTACCATATTTTGATTTTTCCGGAGTCTTGGGTCAAAAGGGAATCTGCCGGTTTGAAGAATTTATTTTCTAGTTGCTTCGAACAACACTTTGTTGAAATTTACTCCGTTGTAAATGAGGTAAATGCAAGTAAACGTGCTCTGAAGTAAATTCAAGGTGTAACGTATGTATGGGAATGTCGAGATCTCGTGACTCCGAGCTCTCCGCATTCCCCTCTTCGTCATCGCCGGATCTTCTCCTCACTATAATCTCGAACGAGCCCCAAAGAACACTCCGAGACAGAATTCCCCGACAGCCAGCTTGTATCTGTTGCCAACATGGCAGCCGAGCTAACCTCCATAAAGCTCAACCCTGAGAGCCACCTCATTTTGGTACGAATATCTCGACGCCGTCACCGGAACTGGACTAACCGCTCCACAGGACCAACCACTCCTCCGCCTCCCGCACGAACTAGCCCGACGAAACTTCAAAACGGTCCAAAGATCCGTAGAAAGAGAAAAAGAATATGTCATACCCGCACTCAAAGAGGCCGCCAACGCCTCACTATCGAACACCCACACCCCCGACCAAACCCTCGCCGCACTGGATGCAATGATCTCCCGCATGCAAGGCTTGAAAAGGAAGATGCAAAGTCTACAAGAAGAGGAGAAGAAAATCCAGACCCAGTCTCGCAAACGCATCCAACACCTCGAGACGCTGCATAAGATTCCGAGCTTGGCGGATGTCAAGTATGATCAATGGTCGCGTGTCCGGCTGGATCGGTTACTCGTGGACCATATGTTGCGGTCGGGGTATTCGGATAGTGCGAAGCAGCTGGCGAAGGACCGGGAGATTGAGGATCTTGTCGATCTCGGTGTTTTTACGCAGTGTCAGCGGGTCGTTGAGAGCTTGCGTCGTGGGGAGACTAAAGAGGCGCTACAGTGGTGTGGCGAGAACAAAGCTGCATTGAAGAAGAGCCAGGTATGTCCGGCCATCACTTATGGCATAGGAATTTTCTTTTAACTGATGGTTTCTTTGCAGCATAACTTGGAATTCGAGCTGCGGCTGCAGCAATACATTGAGATGGTCCGAACGAAAGACTTATCAAAGAAGGTGGAGGCGATCAGCCATGCTAGGAAGTATTTAACTCTCAATCCTGAGTCTCAAAGGGACGAAGTCAATCAGGTTGCTGGATTGCTTGTCTTCACCCAGGATTCGAGGTCGGAGAAGTACAAGGTAAAAAGTCCAATTTCCCCCCAACATCGATCTATTTAATAACATGTGCCCTAGTCACTATTCTCACCGGATCGCTGGAAGTATCTTTCAGATCTATTTGTGCAGACTCACCATGAGCTTCTCTCATTACCGTCACAGCCACTCTTACATATTGCGCTGTCAGCCGGGTTATCAGCTCTAAAGACACCCCTCTGCCACTCTGCATACACATCATCCAGCTCAAACTCGCAGTCCACATCTACATCCGTGTGCCCGATCTGCTCTACAGAACTAAACGAGCTAGCACGGAAGATGCCGTACGCGCACCACTCCAAGAGCTACGTGGAAGGCGACGCTATCGTGCTGCCCAACGGCCGAGTCTACGGTAAATCACGGCTGCTAGAAATCAGCAAGAATGTCGGATCTGTCGAGACAGGCAAAGTCAAAGACCCGACGACTGGCGAGGTCTTCGACGAGAACGAGATGAAGAAGGTGTATATAATGTGATATCCCAGGGCAAATTTAATTTTCGTATATGGGTATAAGTCGTTAAATACAAGGAAAAAGGAAGCTATTCGCTATCATCCGAGTCATCTCTCGCTCTCTTTTTCTTCTTCCCCTGCGTCTCCCTCTTCACCTCAAACACGTACATCCTGGCCTCGCGATCCTCGCCACGCCATCCACCTCTCCCTCCATTCTTCCCTTCCACCTCGCCAAGCGTCCGGGCATGCGAATAACCCTCATAGGCAGTCCACGGGAAGCGGAAACTGGTGATAACCTGCAAGCCTGCATGCCGGGCCAGATCCTTGATGTTCCAGAGCGTATAGGGCTCAGCTTCGAAAAGAGAAACGAGAATCTGACCCGGTCCAGTCCGAGAAGCCTTGCCTGAAGTCTGAACATCCCCCTCCTCCTCTTCATCTTCCTCATCCTCATCCTCATCCTCCCCCTCCCACTCATCCTCGGAATCAACAGGATCCGGCGCCACAGAAAGTAAAGGTACACAAGCCTTAAAAAAAGCCACAAGGAGCTCCTGATTAAACCTCACCTGCCTATTCACATCCGTGGAAATTCCACCGACGTGCGGGAAATTGAAACAAATCACATCCCAGGGCCCACTGGCCGGTTTCGGGGCTGGCGATTGCTGCTGAGTCTTCCAAGCGGGAATCTTGCGTTCTCGTCGCGGGAAACCACTCTTGATCTCCTTGCCTCCGCCGCCCTGGGCACCGAGCTTGCGCGCGTCGACTGAGAAGAGGACTTTTGGCGAGTTGGTCGACTCCCGCTTCTCTTGATCTTGAGATTCCGTGCTCCTGGGCTTGGAGTGCAAGATGTCGTTGATGTTTTGCTCTGCTTGGGGATACTTCTCGAGAAGAGTTTCCCGAGAGTCGTAGCATGTGGCGAGCAGTTTGCGGCACTTGTATTGCTTTGCCAGAGAGCGGGCGAAGGAAAAGTCGCCTGGTTCATATTGTCAGTTTGGTTCTTTTCGATGAAAGATATACATGATGAGCAGCAGGGCTGGAGAGGAATAAGAAGCACTCAGTCCATTTTTGACATCCCAAGGGCGTCATTTCCAAACATAGACTGGCGAAAGTCTTGAAAACCAAATGCGAAAAGGTCAAGTGCAAAACATGACAGCAGGTTCAATGGAGAAACAAAATTAATAACAAAAAACTCACCCTCTCCAATTAACAAAATCCGATCTCCCCTCAAGAAGGGCACGATTGGTCGCTGATTCGCCTGCACCGGGGCTTTCTTCTGTGCATCTTTCGCAGCTCCAGGATCCTGCTTAGATCCCTTGGCTTTAGGCTGTGACGATGGCGCTGGCTTTGGAGGACCGGGTCTGTTGGAGCGGGGCGGGGGCCCCTTTTGCTTCTTGCGAGGCATGTTGTGATGTGATTGAAGGATGTACGTCGAGTGGGTGGATGATATATAAAGTTGGGGTTGGATGGCGGAAGTCGAAAATCGGGACGGTCAATCGAAGATCCGGAGCGGGTGCTCATCTATGACAACCAACTTTATAATCCAGACAAAAAGGCACTCGAATGACTACTTCTGCGTGCTCCTACTGATGCGTAGTATTATCAATTATCAAATGGCATACGGTATTATTTTACCAAGGTACTGACAACAATTCAAGATGCAAAATCACGGTCTATTCTGAAGGCATAGCTATTTACAATAAAAACAGTCAAGATCAGGCTATGCCCACGAAACACAGAAGGAAAGAAGAATTACTATAAAATCATACTGCAAACCAAGATGGCAAGCCCTTTCCTAAATGGAAGATGAAAAAGAAAAGCCACCAACACCAAAGAAGTAGCGACACAAGGGCACCGGCGGGCTGCAAATGAAACATGAATCATACACATGCAAGAATGGGATCCCCAATGGCATCGGAGGGAAACGGTGATGCGCAGGTCCTGGCTGGGCTAGGACGTAATCGAAAACAAAAAAGGGTCATTTCATCTATTCTTTTGGGGTCTCATGACCGCAGCGAATCACGCATGCTTTGGCTGCTGGCGCTGACCAGCGGGTTGGAGGTGGGGAGAATGCCGGTCTTGGGCATGGCGTTCTGCTTGATCTTGGCCACGGCGTAGACAATGCCACTGACGAAGCCGACGAAGATGGCCGACACACTCGGGAAGGTGACGGGGGCGTCGAAGAAGATCAGGCCGGACAGGGCGATGGGCAGCTTGTTGAGGGCGCCGACCATCGAGTAGGTGGTGGACGAGGTCACGCGCACGCACCAGGCGGAGGTGTACGAGATGAAGACGGAGGACAGACCGGACAAAATCATGGCGAAGAATATTCCGTTGCGGTTGCTCTCGGGGAAGTTGCGGGCCAGGTTGGCGGAGGACCAGTCCTCAACCAACAGGGTGAACACGATCAGGACGGGGATGGAGAGCAGGTTGTTGTAGAACATGGCTAGATACTGTTAGAGACTCGAATAAAAAAGAAAACGCAGAAACACGTACTGTCAAAGTCCTTGAAGTTGGTCAGCTTGATGCGCTTGCGCATGCCCAACACGTAGGACGAGGTGCACAGGCAGTTGATCATCATCCAGACGTAGCCGGCGTTCAAAGTCGACACCTGGCTGGAGGTGTCACCGCTGCTCTCAACGGCGTGCTTGATGTCGGCCCAGGCGGCAATGATGGAGCTGACAACCATCAAACCGAAAGAGAACAGGGTCATTCCAGTCACGGAGCCGCCGAACCACAAGACCTCACCGTAAGCGATGAGGATGATAGTCAGATTCTTGAAGATGGTGTACACGGGGATGGAAAGAAACTGGAGGGCCTTGGAGCCGGTATAGATCATGCCAATGAGGAGGAGAGTGATCGGGAACCCTGTCAAGCGGTGCACGTTAGATCCCTGTTTCAGAGCAGATAACGGGGAGACCGGGGAGGGGGGCTTACACTTTCTGGCCTCGTCGGCACTGAAGTCACGGTAGGTGATGAGACCCATGGACTTGCATGTTTGAATCGCAGCGATACAGACAAGAGACTGGAACGGGAATGAGTTAAGCGTCCAAAACTTTATCGATCAAGCCACCACATACCTGAACCATAAGCAGCAGGAAGTTCAAGTTAAAGTCCAAGCCCGACAGAACATACTTGTTCATGACGGTCATCATAATGGACGAACCACAGTAGGCCAGGACCGGCAGGGCCGGGTTGCTAGCGACAGGACTGGGAGGGGTGTTCCGGGGCTGTTGCGGAGGCGGCGCAGCCTCGAATTCCTTGCTGCCCTGGTCGAGCTTGCCCATCTCGACGGTGTAGTCGTCTGTTTTCTTGTCCTCGGCCATGGTGAAGGTGGTGGTGTTGGTGGAAGGCAGAGGCAAAAAGATAGTGGAGCGTACACGACGCGCAACTGAAAACACTGGCAGGGAGAAAAGAACCTTTGCGCGGAAACGGCGATGACATAAGCAGGAACCAGGGGCCAGGGGCGGCTGACTCAGCGTTTAATTTCGAACTCGTACTTTCGTTGTAACTAGCTACAACAATCTACTCGTTCCGGTCATTCGATTTCGATTGAGATTAAGCGGACCGTTTAGTACTGATATTTATAATGAGAGTTTATCGGCACGTTCTGGTCTTTGTAGATCTCGGAGCCTCTGGGAGCACCTTAAAAAGTATAACGCGAGTATTTACGGTGGAGTAGGTGAAGATCAGGAACCTCCCCTTCTCCAACTCACCACCTCGACACCCTCCTCCATAAATCACTTCCAATGGACTCAAAATACCTCCAATAATACCTCAACCTCCAATTGCACCGCACATCCCCCACAACCCCACCCACACACCAAAAATGCCAGTCGACCACGACTCAGACGACGAGGCACTCTTCGCCGCCCTTGAAAACGAAGACGACCTAAGCTACCGAGACCACCGCATCCAGCAGCTCAACGCCGAACTAGCCTCACAAAAGACAAACCGCGACAAATCCAACACAAACCACGGGGCCGGCCTGCGAGACAGCCCGTACCCGACACTAGATGGAGACCAGGCCGTGCTGAACCTGACGACGGAAGCGACACGGTGCATTGTACACTTTGCGCATGATGATTTTGCCCGGTGTGGAGTGATGGACGCGCGGCTGGAGGAGCTGGCGGGGCGACACTTCGAGGTGCGGTTTGCGCGGGTGGACGTGCGGTCAACGCCGTTCTTGGTGGAGAAGCTTGGGATTCGCGTATTGCCTTGTGTGATTGGGTTCAAGGATGGAGTAGGTGTTGATCGGGTGGTTGGATTTGAAGGGCTGGGGCCTGGGGGCGTGGAAGGGACGGATAAATTCAGTGTGCAGACGCTTGAGAAGAGGCTTTTGTATAAGAAGGTTCTGCTGGAGGCCAAATTCTCGAGCGAGGATGATGACGACGTCGAGGAGGACAGTGGCAGTGACGACGACACGGTGCGGAGACGACGTCCCGCGAAGGCGATTCGCAGTGGGAATACTCGACGGAACCGCGATGACGACGATGACGACTGGGAGTGAATTGAACGACCTGATATGAAAGTCTTGTACATGAACATCGAACATACGAGGATATCCCTACAAGGAAGATCAAAGCCACCGGGCAGGGAATGAATTGTAGCCAGACACGAAAGTAGAAAAGAAACACTAACACTGCATCATCATAGAATTACAGGCAGATATCAATGGAGACCGTGAGCACAGAGTCGGTCGAAAGCAGGCGCGTCAAAGCAATGAAAAAAAGAAGAAAAAGCTCCCTAGAGTTACAACAAATGCCGCGAAACCCGGACCAAAACAACAAGAAGGGAATTCTATACACGGAAGCAGAGCAGTGTCACGTAGAGAAGTTCGTCATTGACGCCTGATTTGTGCCCATAAGAAAGAAATAAGACAATGGGACTCGACGGGGGGAAAGAAAAGCTCTAAATGGCCACGTTCTTCATCTCCCCGAGGACCTCCGAGTCCATGACATTCGAGGGTCCTGCCGCATCGTCGGTCTTCTCGGTCTTGTCTGTGTCCGTTGACTTTGATTCCGTCTTCTCGAATCCTTCATTCTCCTTGTTGGAAATTTGGGGGGTGGCCACCTCCATCAGATCCTCCTGCTCCTCCTTACTGCCGTGCTCCCGGGGGTCTTCTGAGATGGTAGGGGCCGCGGTGACGACGGGGCTGGAGGTTTCTTCGGTCACGCGAGCGAGAGGGCTCGACATGCCGAATTGAGTCTTGGGGCTCTGGGCAGGTCCGCGGTTGGGGAAACGGTGCGGCGATCGGCCACGCTCTTCAGCCCGAGTTGGGCTGCCGTATGGGGAGTCCTTGCTGTTGCGGTTACCGGGTGCGTTCACACCCAATCCGTTGGGGCCACGTCGGCGCGGTGGTCGACGACCGTACTTCTGGTCGGTTCGCCACCGTAGGATCTCCAGGTACGGGGGATTGACATTCTGGGACTTGAACTCCTTCAACCGCAGCTCGTTTGTCTCTTCGTCTACAATAACCTTACCGCTGCAGAGATCGTCCGCGAAGGTGGCCAAGAATGCAGACCAGGACCGAGCAACCACGTATTTGCAATCGTAGTCACGGCCGAAGATAATCACCTGGCCCCATTTCCCGGCCGGGCCGGGTGCTAGGTCAATTGCGAGGTGATTACCGCCCCAGTCACGAGCAATCGGGATCCAACCGTGGTGGGCATAGGCTTTTTGCACGGCGCCAGGAGGTTGGGAGTCTTGGCGATCGAGCAGGTCATTCCGCCACGAAGACGCGCCCTGCTGGGACGAGCCTGCGGCGGCCGAGGAGCTCGCAGCGGAACTAGAAACGGGGGCACTGTGTATCATCGAGTTGCTGAGGAATTCGTCGTTGACGGTCTTCCAGTTCTTTCGCTCCTGGACAATCTCCTCACAGTCCAGTAGCATACAACTGAAGATGACACCCGTGGGCAGACCGGGCCGCTCCTGACCGTCATGGATCATCAAGGACTCGCGCACTTCCAAGGGCAGGCTGCAGTCCAACTCGTGTTCCAATTCGTTAATATCATTCTGCGTGCACCCCTCGCCGAGATTGTCCAGCAGTTCCTCATAGTTGTGTTCGAGCCAGCGCTCAATCTTCCGCCACGAGTGTGCGACCGGAGGAGGGGGAGGTGCGCCGTCGTGGAAGCTTTGCATCTGAATCTCGGCGCCTTCGGAATGATCATTAGATCCTCGTTTTTGTGATGCGAGCGACCTCATGCCGGGCGAGTAAGGGCGGGTCGGGGAGCCCAGGTCGGTCGGAGAACCGTTGAATTCGGTAGATTGTGCGTTGGCCAGGCCCTTGGGAGACTCGTCATCGTAGGGATTAGAGAGGTCGGGGCGAGAGTCGGCGGCACTGGTAGCAACGGAGGTGAGAGGTTCATGGCGGCTTTGGCTGAGGGGGACGTGCCGCCCGGTGCGATATGGTGAATCGTGGGTGGCATGACGGTCATAGGAGGTCATGGTATGCCAAAAAGAGCGCCATGTCGAACTGAATCTGGAGGGAGGATCAGTTGGGGAACCGGGGGCCTGGAGAGGGGAAGGAGTTGGGACTCACAGATTCGCCATGGCTGCGCTGGGGGGAAGGGGATCAGAGAGGACGACAAAACAGAGAGGTCATTGGCGACCGGACTATGAATAGGCGAAGCAATGGAGGGAACTGAAAGGAACGACGTGATGAATGGTTAGTCAGGAAGGAGGGAAAAATATGATAGAACTTCCCCGTGATTTGAAGGGTCCGCTCCTCCCCCCCCCTGGCCGCATCCAGCTTCCATCTACTCTGGCATGCAGATCATGATGTCGCCGGGTTTGCCGTGCGCAGCATGCCTGTCTGCTGTCTACGTGGCTACGTGTCTACGTCCTTCTACTCCGTACGTAGGTGGCGATTACTGGGTGCGGATTCTATTTACTTCCCAGATGAGATCCTTCGCAGGATAGGCTACCGAGACCTGAGGACTAAGGCCGGAGGCTGCCTAGGCACGTTTGGCAGGGTCAGCCACGCCTGCCAGTGGCGTACAGACTTATCTGTCGAATTAAGCTTCATCAAGTCCGAGACACGATCGACGAAGAGAGTTGATGTCAAGTATCACGGAATTCTGGTGTGTTCTGTGATTCCAGGAGCACCGAGTCCGCTCATTGAAAACCTGAAAACTTAGACCGGCCCTCTCCTAGTCTCCCAAGCCATAATTTCCGCTTAAATGCTTCGAGCCTGCAGCGAGAACAAGAAAACAAGGCGTGTTATAAAAATAGCGACGAGGACTCCGTAGTGGCCCAGACAAAAAGAAGTGGAGATCGGGACACTTGAAGTGGCGTCGCGACCAGATTAAGGGGAGTGTACAACGGCGCTGCACCGCACAATTCCCTAATTCCTCCGTCTATTCCCAATGGTTCTCTACGCACGACGACACTGTCCAACGACGATAATATCGTTCTTCCCCGAAGCCCTGGACCCTTGAGGCTGGGCAAGATCCAGGCCCAATTTCTAATTAGGATCAGCGCCGGGGAACCAAACTGTGGCCTCTCGGTTCCGTCGAAATTACACTTTTGAGGGCGAACGGCGTTTCTCGAACGCCGGGAGCCACTAGCACGGTGGCTAGTGGCTGGGGGCCAAATCGGTGACACCGGTGATTTGCCGTGCCCAATTGCCCTATGGAGTACCAGATCTCGCTTTCTCCTTTGATTTTCTTGGTTGCGGCGCCTAAGGTACAACCTCGGGGAAATTAGACGTGGTTCCCTATACTTGTACAACACTCTCCAAACTACGAGAACAGATGTAAACGAGTGGACGGCATGATATTCACACCAAACATAGATAAAGACAGATCCCGAGTCCACAGACTCGGTGACGGAGGGAATTTCAACACGAAGGAACTGGCGCGAGGCAGGCGCCCCGCGTACAACAAGAAAACCAGCAGAAAGAGCGACGGTCTCTCGCAAGAGACAAACTGAACGAAAAGGAATGAAAAACGAAAAATGAAAAACGAATGCATATCATGAGCCATCCTCGGCTGAAGTGTCCTGAAAACTAACCAGACACAAGTACTCGGAAAGATCCCGACTCCGAACGATGCAAACGGAGGTCCCAAAAGGAACCTCAACTGTACCGAGAAGCAAGAACCGTGTATCGCAGAAAAACAGCGCCAAACCAAGCACCCTGTCGAGAAAGGGAGACCAAAACCCACCGTGGGAAATAACCTTGGACCAGTCCAGGATGTCCCTATGAACTGAATACATGAACAAGAAAGAAACACAAGTCAAGTGGAAATAGGAAAAAAGATCATGCAGATCATCATCCGAAAGCCTTGAAGAAGCAAAAATTAAGCAGCAAAGGGACTTTGATATCCGCCCGGCGGGATGCCCGAAGTCGAGCTCGTCGGAGCTGCACTGATATTCAAGATGCGGCGGAGATCATCCTCCATCTGTTTGGTCTCCATGGACCTGGAAGGCGACGGAGAATTCGTAGGCATGTTGAACGCCGCGTTTGCATATTGAGGCTGGGGAGAAGCAAAGTCTGGCTGCTTCGCGGGTACATTAGGCATGTGATATCCGTAGGGAGATGGTGACGACCGAGTAGAAGGGTGCGCGTTGGTGGGGACCTCGCGCCTCAGGGGCGAGTTGGTGTTGCGGAATTGCTGCGGGCCGTTGGCGTACGGGTATGAAACGGGAGGGCGGCCAGCGCCGTTGGGCACCGGCTGTTGTTGGCCTGGGAAGCCGTGGGAGAGTGGCACTGAGGGACCCGAGTGGGTGCGCGTGGGAGTCGCATAATGAGAGACGTTGGAGTTGATATTCGGGCGAGGCGCATACGGCCCATGCTGATTCGGAGCCGCAGCCGGAGGCACTGACGAAGGCGGTTTCTGAGGACGCGGGTTGAGCAGCATGTGCTTCAGCTCTTCGTTTTTCGCTCGGCGATGGTCGTCCATCCCATTCGAGGAATGAGAGGGCGAACTGGAAGATCGGAGAGCATCCATGCGATCCTGGTAAGAGGGAGCGAAAGCAGGGCCAATATGCGCACGTGGTTGATTGGGAGAACCCATTTCGAATGCGAACACGTCACCAGGAGCAGTTTGAGGCTTGGGAGGCAGCGCTTTCGAATCGGTCTGCGGGGAGTGCATCCGGGCGGCAGACTCCGGGCTGCGCGTGGCGTTTGAGTTCCTCGCCTGTACAGCTGCCTTGAAAAGGAAGTCGAGAGGGCTGGGTTCGGACCCATTGGTACTAGGTTGAGTAGGTTTGGTAGTGGGAGGTCGTGCTCGTGGTTTAGAGGGAGTGGTCTCCAGATCCTGTTCCGTTTCCGCATCCTCGCTATCCGTCTCGAGGGTGGGCGCAAGGTCCGACTCAGGGAAGGACTTGGAGAAGAAGCTGGGAATCGGCAGAGCCGACGGCGCAGGCGATGCGTGGAAGGTTGGGCCTGCATATGCTGCATTGTCCTTCATAGGGGTGCCGTTGCTGGGCTGGGAAGAGGTGCGGCCATGTCCATTCGGCGCAGGCGATGCGCGATTGCCTTGGCTCTGGTTCGGTTTCTTGCCCGAGCGCGGAGGCTTCTTCTTGGAGTGGACATTATTCGACGAGTCGGTAGCAGCTCCAGCGGGACTCATGTTTCTTGGCGGAGAGGATGGAGGTGTACTGAGCTGGGCAGTCTTCTGTACTTGAGGAGTTGTGTTCTTCTTCTGAGGACGGCGATTGTTGCGGGCACCCTTAGGGGTGGGAGGATGTGGGGACTGAGTCGACATGGCGACGGGTGGCTTGAAAAATAGGCAGCCTGTACAAAGTTGAAAGGGAAAAAGGCAGACGCTGAAAGTCGAAGGTAAAGATAGAGGAGGCCAGTCCAGTCACTGCTCAGCAGCTGTCGATATTAGATATTGTGACGCCGGGCAGGGAAAAGAAAGGTAAAAAAAGTGCACAAAAGAAACGCCTTTCTAAGGGACGTGAGAAAGTCAAAGTGAGAGCAGATGGCGAGCGGAAATCATGTCTAAGATGGTAGAAGGTGGAAGTGAAGGAGTCAAAGGCAAGTGACGGAAGGTTAGGCGGGGACCCAATGACTAAGACTCTCCGCCACAGCTCACGTTCAGTGGGGTTGAACCTAAGGAAGCTGTTTGGTGAGGCTCTTTCTTCACTATCTACGTCTACCGGTATTCCCTCTCTTCGATTACCCCAAGGTGTCAAGGTAACACCCGCCTGCGGCTGCTTCTCCCGAGGTCCTCCGGACTTAACCTTCTTCAACCACCCGTCCTCAACCGTAACCTCGATTATACCACAACATCATGGCGGACGTGGAGATGAAGGATTCCGCTGCGGGCGCTTCGTCCAAGGGCAAAGCTGTTGCCAAAGATTCCGGCGATGGCAAGAAGAAGTTTGAGGTCAAGAAGGTACAGAACTACCTTGGGAGCCACTCTGAACGGTGAAGCTGACCTTTCTCCAGTGGAACGCCGTAGCCCTCTGGGCATGGGATATCGTTGTCGACAACTGTGCCATTTGCCGAAACCACATCATGGACTTGTGTATGTGGAATGTCTATCATACCTATGAGACATAGCGATACTAACCCACCAACAGGCATCGAGTGTCAAGCCAACCAGGGCTCATCAACGACGGAGGAGTGCACCGTCGCCTGGGGTATTTGCAACGTGAGTTAACAGCCTACTATTCGAAAACTGGTCTAATGAATATCGCTCCTTCAGCACGCATTCCACTTCCACTGCATCTCGCGATGGTTGAAGACCCGCCAGGTCTGCCCGCTCGACAACCGAGACTGGGAGTTCCAGAAGTACGGTCGGTAAAGCGTCAAGGAACGTTCGAGTTTAAAAGAAATTACCAGAGAGAGAGAGAGCGTGTGTGTTGGAAGTCCGGTTGCCGCCACTTGCTCATGCGCAATGGTTACGATTCCTCGGGGATGCGCCGGACACATGATTTGCTTTATTTTCTGGCGTTCAGGTACTCATTTGCCATTAAATCATCAAAGGCCCGATAGATTTTGCGATTCCCGTCCTAGTAAATTGCGCTATCGTATATTGAACCAGTATTTCCGAAATCCTAGATCTCATTCAAGCCACCTTGACCCCGTCCACGAGTACTTTGGGTGTGCCTGCCTTCCCGCCCGCAGAGCCCAGCCACCTCTCTGGGTTCTGGTTATAAATGGGCCAAGGTGGAATAACGACGAGTCCAGTGAATAGCGTGCCGGCGAGACCGATCCATAGCGTGAGGTGGATGTCCTTGTAGATGTATCCGACGACGAAACTGATGGCCTAAGGGTGTGTGAGTAAGCGACAGCGTATACAAAACTTGTCCTGACTTACGCCGGAGATAATCAACAAGACTGTGCTCAGGATCTCTGCAAGGCGCTGACCGTGGAAGTCCTGGGAGGAGTTAGCTGTGGCGCATCTAGGGCGGCTGGCGAGACGACAACGGGCGGAGACGTACAATTTGGCCCTCGAAAGCATCCTGGAGAGGTGCAAGTAGCTCGTCCATTGTGTAAAGAAGGGAATGGCTGAGATGGCAATGATAATCACGTCGCGAATCGAAGGTCGCTGGGAAGCCGCGAGCCGCTTATCGCAATGTTGTCATCTGCCCACTGCCTCCGCCTGGAGTCTCCTAGTCTACACCTCAACGAGCATTCATATTCTCTCCACTGAGATCATTTTGTGTTTATAATAATTTGATTTCTGAATTGCCAAGGGCTCAATCAACACTGAGTGTTATAAAGTCAAAGTAGAGTTATGTATGTGGCGTATATGTTCATGATTCATCTATGTCTATCTCTATATCTGCTTGTACATGTGCAGAGTCCACTCGTACATACGGAGCACAGCAGAAATCGTGATAAGTCTTCCGTCTAGCCGTTGTGCAAAGTCAAGGCAAAAGCCACCCGTGTCTCAGGTCGCATGCATCCTGCACCGCGGACTGGCAAACCAGCGGTGAATCGGAGGAAGCGTGCGTCAACACATGGCCCATGATGTCAGCGCGTGGAAATACTTCCAAAAGCAAACCTCTTTCGGCAAGGAATCTTCGCTCATTTCAGCGTCGTGCTTCCAAGCCTCGAAGCAGTTGGTGCGCTTGTGGTCTCTCGCGCGCGTCATGGGCTAAGGGGGACGATCGCCCCAAATGACGCAGTTGGAATCGTTGACCCCGGATTTAGTTGGGGCTCACGGTGGTACCAGCATGAGCGGGCTCCAGTAACTTCCACTGGCAGGTGATATTGTTGGTGGCGAACTGTGCGATGATGCGGTCTGCGATCTCGGTGAATCGATCGGTGGCCAAGGCCAGGATGGTGGGACCAGCACCGGAGAGACAGATGCCAAGCAGGCCTGGCTGAGTGGCCGGAGTCATGAATTGGAGAATCTCGGTCAGACCGGGAATCAGCGTCTTGCGGTATGGTTGGTGGACCTTGTCCTGCATGGCCAGGAAGATCATATCAGGGTCCGGCGGCGAAGTTCCCAATGCCGCGGGAAGCAACGCCGCGCGTTGGAGGTTGAAAACCTGGTGGGACTGTCAGCGTTGTTTCAAGTTCGTGAGTCCGGACGGTCACATACGACATCCGCCCTGGAGTAGTTCTCCGGGAGCACGTTGCGGGCATTGGCGGTGGGCACAACGAAGTCCGGGATGATGGCAATGGCCTTGATTTCGGGGGCCCAGTTAAACTTTCTGTAGTGACCGATTCCTAGAGGGGGCTCCGGGGGCGTGAAACCGGTATCAATGCCTCCAGCCGGTGCGGGCAGGACTTCACTGAGCGGGATCTCTTTCCGCGCAACGTCCTCGGGCTTCAGCTCGTTGAGATAGGTACCCACAAAGCCTCCGAAAAGCGAGGCGGCCACGTTATCGGGATGTCGCTCTACGAAAGTTAGTCCAGGTGCTCCAATGCAAGATCCTCTTCTGTTGCAGCACCCCGCGGGACACACTCACCAATCATCAAGCAATAGTCGAGCAGACGCTCCTTGCTCAAACCCAGCTTGCCGACCTCATTGCCCAGCATGACACCGGCCACGACTGCAGTTCCCGACGATCCCAGACCCCGACCCAGCGGGATGGGGTTGACAATGTGTACTTTGGTCTCGACGGGGAACGCGCGCTGGTCGTGGCATCGCAGAAGGTACAGGGCTACACGGGTGATCAGGTTGACCTCGGGGTCGAGGGAGATCTTCTCGGTGCTCTTGCTTTGGTCTTCATAGGTAATGGCGCAGTTCAAGGGCAGATCGGACGAGGGTTTGGACTCGACGGTGACGTGGAGTTCGAGATGGAGGGACAACGCGAGGCCGATCACATCGAAACCGGGGCCAATGTTTGCCGAGGAGCAAGGGGTTCGGATGACGAAGGAGGTCATCTTGAATCTGAAGTCCAAACCTTGGAAGATGACCTATACGTTGAGTTCAAGTTGCCCGGTCACTTTTTGATCGCAGGTCCCAACGATGACTCGATCGAATGCGGAACTCTTGGCGCACCAAAAAAATTTCCCCGGTCCGACGTCGGGGATCAAGTGGAGCTGATCAACTCACTCTTAATGATTGGGCCCTTCTTGTGGTTTAGTACGATTGAATCAGAGATCTCTCGTGTGCTGCACATGCGAGTCACTTGGGTATTTTAGACTTTGCCTGTCACCGGTGTCTTTGGTGGCACTCGCTAGCCCTAATGCTTCACGGGCTGAACCATACTGAAACGCGCATAAGCACTTTAGCTTGGGCACTGGTTGAATGCCTGCGCATGACTAGGCACTTTTCGAAGGCCCTTGAGGTCCTCCATAGTGATACACATTCCCCATCGTCTGGACTAGTTTGAATAGGGATATGATTCATGCGACGCCATGGCCGCCGGAGAGTCAAAGAAACTTCGGCGGCCACGAGACCCATATGCCAGGGTCCTACGTAGGATAGACAAGGATATGCCGATAGGGATCCGGCAATAAATGCCTCACGGCATACGAAGGCTCCAACAAAGTATGGACAAAAGAGGTTAAACGCTGGTCCGGGAGGCGCCATCTGCAACTCGACCCGCCCACCAAAATTTTCACGGTCAGATTTAGGTATAATAACGAGCTCATATCCTTCAAGTGAGTTTTTCTTGTTTTCCTCCTTGCAGTATCGAATTCACCTTCTAAAGGTGGACGGACTAGACCTTCTATTTTCTACTTTTTGACGGTGCCCACCGGGAGCCAAAGTGGAACCGCAAGCATCTTAGCGTCTTTTAGGTCTTTGCCACAACCTCGTCTCACGGTTCCCTTCCCGTCCGTTTCCATTCCCCCAACCCAACGAGATTTTTTTTTTCTCGTTCGTGATCAAACATTTGTTTCGCAAGCCTTCTCCCTACTTTTTCTTTTTGGTGAGAAGCACCCTTCTTTTCGTCGGTCCATTGAGAACCCCGCAGTTCAACAGACGAAGAATCTGCGCAGTTTCTCAACTCGATCTCTTCCCTCGTTCGCGACCTTTGCGTCCCCAAGCAGCAGCTCTGGAGCAGCCGCGCTCCCCGTCGTCTCATCTATTCAAGTTGGCGGGCCTTCGCTACACCCAGTCTTCTCTCTTCAACCCTCTTGCGGGCCCTAAGTTCCGGGTCTTCTGCGGGGGCGACACCAGACCCCCCTAACTTGTCTTACTCCCACCTCCAACTTTGGCAGCCAGACGTGTGTCGGTAAACGTCAGGCCCTCGCGCAGGGTCTGGCTCATGGATGGAGGGGCGTCACCAATAAACCGCCCTCTTACCGACTTGCGTCTGCGGTTGTCGTGCTGCCAAGTGCAACCATAAGACCATTACGAATTCCCCGAAGAAAATACTAGCCAATCTGGCGTCATAAAACAGATTTTAAGAGACAAAATGTCCGAGTCGCCGCGCTCCGAGAAGGAGCTGTACCTGACTCGGTACAGCACGCCGGTCCCCGAGCTGGATGATCACCGTCACTATATGAACACGCCCCGCATTGAGGCCCCGACGGAGGAGCCTTTGAACCGACATGACACCGGCCCGCAGGCTTTTGGTGGAGAAATGCAGGAACGCCCTGACTTGCTCCAGGCACAGGACGCTCTCCGGGAGGCCGCTCCGGTCTTTCGAGACTTTGAACAGGCGATCATTGATGACGACGATGTGAACATGGGGGGCCGACGCTTCTCGGTTGACCCTACCGCCAACTTCCACACGCCGCGTCGCATCAGTTGTGGCCACCAGGACCTCGCCAATGTCGACCGAGCCTCGTCCGTGTCTGCTCGCTCGTCTTCCCCGCCCAACTCTGTCGAGGCTTTTGCCGACCCCCGTCGCCGTGAACGGGCCAATACTCTGGACAGCCATGTCGCTCCTGATCTGGAGGCCATGCTGCAGCGCACGGTCTCGGGTGGCACCCAGTGTCGGCGTCCGACATTCAGCAATGCTAGCGCAATTCGCCCCCAACTCGGTGATGTGTCTGTCGTCGCGCCCGAAGACACGTGCATCCACACTTACGAAGAGCCCGGTCGCATTCCCGTCATCGATTACGAGGAGCTGGAGGAATTTGTCGCTCTGAACCAGAAAACCAGGACTGCTACGGCAGGCAACCGCCGCAAGCACAGCCTGAGTTCCCAGAGCAAGAAGCCTCGGATCTTTTATGATCTTCGACCCGGCCTCAAGGGTTCCGATGTGGACGAGTTTAAAAAGTCCGACTCGACTGATACATCTGAATCGTTCAAATTCTTCGATGAAGCCGAAAACGTTGGCAAGGTCGTGGATGAGAAGGAGTTGGTGGAGACGCTTCAGAACACTAACGAGCCCACTCGCTTTGGATTCTTCTCTTCCGAATCTCAAACCACGGTGCACGCTGCCGACTTGGGAGATCTGGTGCTCCCGGGTGACACCTTCCGGGATCTGTTCCAGCTTGGTCCCGAAGGGGGTGTGTGGTGGCTCGATGTAGTAAATCCCACTGATGATGAGCTGGGTGCCATCTCTCGCGCCTTCAACATTCACCCTCTGACGCAGGAGGATATTCAGACCCAGGAAGCCCGTGAGAAGGTTGAATTGTTCAAGCAGTACTACTTTGTCTGTTTCCGTACCTTCTTCCAGGTGGATAAAACCAGTGAGGAGTTCCTGGAGCCGGTTAACTTCTACATGGTCGTCTTCCGCGACGGTGTCCTGACCTTTTCCTTCGTGGACAACCCCCATGCTGCCAATGTGCGCAAGCGTATTGGTAAGCTGCGTGACTATGTCTCTCTCAGCAGTGACTGGATCTGTTATGCTATGATGTGAGTTTTGGTCTTATCTATCCCCAGCCAGGATACTAACAACCTTACCAGTGATGACATCGTCGATAGCTTCGGCCCTGTGATTCGTGATGTGGAGCTTGAGTCCGAGGCGATCGAAGACCACGTCTTCATCGCCCGAGTCGATGACTTTGAGTCGTTCCTCCCTCGGATTGGTGGTCTGCGCAAGAAAGTCATGAGTTTGATGCGCCTCCTCGGCGGGAAGGCGGACGTCATTCGTGGATTTTCCAAGCGTTGCAATGAGCAGTACGCGATGACTCCGCGTGGTGACATCGGCCTTTATCTGGGTGATATTCAGGATCACGTCGTGACCATGATGTCCAACCTGGCACACTTCGAAAAAATGCTCAGCCGTTCGCACACC
Organism: Penicillium sp. S103-07; assembly: GCA_037042055.1. Lineage (NCBI taxonomy): Eukaryota > Fungi > Ascomycota > Eurotiomycetes > Eurotiales > Aspergillaceae > Penicillium > Penicillium sp. S103-07. The sequence goes on along the minus strand of JAXQJQ010000016.1, from coordinate 356,314 downwards.
AATTACCTGGCTCAGCTGAACGTGACCAACATTGCGCTGGGCAACCACGTCAACAAGGTGCTGAGCAAGGTCACTTTGATTGCTACGATCCTGGTTCCCATGAACCTGATCTGCGGTCTCTTCGGGATGAACGTCAATGTCCCCGGAAAAGACGCGGCTGGACTTTCCTGGTTCTTTGGCATCCTGGGCGTGATGGGGGCCATCGTCGTCGTTAGCATGGGCCTTGCTCGCTGGCAGAAGCTTGTTTGATCTTTTCTGCGGTTTTTTGTCTTCTTCCAGTTTATTATTTATCTGTGATCATTCTCACCTGCTATGTGTTGATATATTCATTTTGAGTTGACGGCGGCTCTGTGAGCGATTTGCCAGTCCAAGTACAGTTATCAGTCCTCTTTGGTATAGTTTAAATATCTTGATTCTTTATTCTGGAAATACATACGAATTCAGACCAATCTTCCTCTTACGATGTAGCATAGGAAAGCAACTGAAAAAATAGAAAGTCGAGACACGCGTCAAGCGGAGTAAGGCACCAAGGCAGCAACAATCGATAAGACTGATTTCCGCGATAGCACCGTCTCTTCTCGAAAACAACTCGTCGGCCGACTACATGCCGCTGAAGGTATTACGCTCTTTAGGAAAAGGTCTCCAGCTGGTGTGTAATTCCGCCGCTTGTCCTTCATCCTGACTTTCCATCGGCCGCGCGCCTCCTGAAACGCCCCTCCATGTGCAGTTCCACAGTTCGGCTCCAATCGACTTTCCATGCGATTACTCTCCACAACTCTGCAGTGCCACCTGACTGCAACAGTCATTACCACCTTCCTCCTCGTCCTCGCTAGTATACCCACTGCCCATGCGGAGGGCGTCTCGCCCCATGGCCTCGGAGCCGAGAACATAAACATCGGCGGGCCGGTCGTCAGTGACGGAGCGGGGCTGCCATTTGCGCTGGACTCGTTCAATGGGCTCGAGCTCCGGGATAGCGTGGATGAGGATGGGGAGTCTAACGGGCTGGACCTGGTGCGACGATACCCCAAGTCGGGCACGTCTTTGGCCAACAATGACTTCCAGGAGAAGACCATTGAGGCCGGGGACACGCAGTGGTGGTATATCACCACGGAGGTGGTGAATGGCAAAAACGCCGCTGCGGGCAAGGGACTTCCTGCGTTTTTGAATTCGCGGGGTCTGGACGATTCGACGGAGATCGAGCACGAGCTGCGGAGAAGGGATTTGGAGAAACGCTCGACCACGGTTTATCTGTCGTTGACGACGTGCAGTAAACCCATATCGAATAATACCGCTGATCCGGGCTCGTTCCCTCAGTTGCAGGTTTATGTCTCGCTGTCAGAGAAGCTGCAGGAGCCTGGACCTGGGGAGAATGACGCTCTACAGAACATGACCACCGCAGCAGGGGGCTATGCCGGTGTTCAATTTGATGCAGATGGCGACGTCTTCATTGGAGTGTCGGCGCCAAACTCAACGGCGTACTCCGGTTCCTACAGATACCAAATCGCAGCCTCCATTGACGCTTTCTTCCATCAAGTTGACAACAATGACCCCTTCCTCTACTTTGTCGACGCCGACAACTCTGCTGCGCTTTTGGTGACGAACAACCTGACGCTTTCCGAGCCAAACTCGACAAACTATCAGCAGTGGATGAATCTTCAGCCTCCATACACCATGTTCGCGCATAACATCAACAACACGGCGCTTGCCGGTCTGGAGCAGTCATTCTGCGCATTGGACGAGCTGTCGCAGGTGGGACGAATCAGCAACTCGGTCGAAGTGGGTATGACCAACCGAGGCCTGGGAAACAAGCCCAAGGAGCAGTTCTACATCACCGGCCTCAACCGGAGTTCCACGTACGACGGGATCCTCGCAATGGTGGGCAACTCGACACTATCCGGGAACGGCGTCATCGGCGGCGGAGGAAAAGTGTGGCTGCCGATGAATTTCAGCACCAAAGCCGGTTCGTATATCCCCGGTGCCATTACATACGTCAAACTAACCATCAACCTAGACGACAACTGCGCCGTACTATTCAACCTCACTTTCTGCTCAGAAGTAGCCTACGCAGTGCCATCGAACCCAAAACTCAGTGTCTCCGCACTTCGCGACATCTACGACGACAACGCTCGATCCTACTACCAAAACTTCAGCTACTCCCTTCAACAAATTCAGTGCAATGCCAGCCAAGAATCCATGTTCTCACTCACAGTCGGCTGCTCCGACTGCGCAGATGCTTACAAGCAATGGCTCTGCAGCGTCAGCATCCCCCGTTGCGCAGACTTCAGCAGCAACGACACCTACCTAATGGTGCGCAACGCCGGGCAAGACTTTATCAACGGGTCCTCCCTGCCAGAAAACAACATTTACCGACAATCCGCTGTCACGAACGTTTCACGCAATACCCTCATCGACACGAAAATCAAACCCGGTCCGTACAAGGAGATTCTTCCGTGTCTGGATGTCTGTCACAGTCTCGTTAAAAGTTGTCCGATGTCGCTTGGTTTCGGGTGCCCGACTGGACAGTGGCTGAATGCATCGTATGGATATCGGGATCCGAATGGAGATATCACGTGTAGTTATCTCGGGGCTGCTTATTACTTGAATATCGGTGCCAGGATGGGTATTTGGGGGAGTATCTACATGTTGTTTGGGATGTGGGGGGTTTGGTGGGCGCTGTGGTAGACTTGATAGAACGTGCATACTGTACAGGTTCATAGCGATGATCTCTACGTTCTAATCTGTTCCTTTGTAGGAGTAGACACTCCAAATACCCAGGTCCGGACCTGGATAGGGTATAGTAAATCACCACCCCAACTCGGACTCCTTCTTATCCTCAACACCACGATCCCCCCACCTCTCCCTCCACGTATCCCTCTCCTGTCTCCAGAGTTCATTCACGCAGGGATCACAAGAGCTACCACAGCATGCGCCCAGACCCGGCGGAGGCGGGGGATCGTTATGGGCACGGGAAGCAGCGCGAATGAGTTGTTTCTCTCTAGTTCCGCTCAGACGGAGCTTTGAAAGGCGTTTGAAGGTTGGTGTTGTTTTCGGTGTATAATACGGTTCTGGAGTCGATTCAGGTTCTGGATCGTTTGAGATGTTGGATGATTTGGGTTGTGGCGCCGCTGATGAACCTTGGCTTTGAGCCGTATCTTTCTCTTCGGGGGGTGATACCTTCCCGGACTCGTTCTGCGAAATATGCAATATCGAGCTGAAGGGCGACAATAACGACGTAAGGAGAGATCCCGATCCAGATCCAGATCCAGATCCAGATTGAGACGGTTGGGACTGCTCTGCGGATTCCGATGCATTCGAAGTAGCATCCGGGTCTGGCGTAGCAGTGCGTGTGCAAGGAGCGGAAGATGCAGCCGTTGAAGCCGAGCCTTGCGGGCTGGTGTCTGAGCCAATGCTCATGTTGCAGATTGCAGGTGGTGGTCCACTTTACGGTGCATGAGACACGATCTGATACCAGAGCTGGGTAATGTGTTATACCTGTATCGCTAGATGAGCGATACGTTTCAGATCCGTTTCGTATGTACTTACCTGCTGTGTATATTTCAAGGTTGATTAATCGGAGTATAAAATGGACATGTCGAGGAGTGAACAGTTGGTGGCCCGAGTTCGGGCCGGTTAGGATCTCGGGTGCCGTTCCTGTTCGTCCCGAGGGCCACGCCGACTCATACCTGTGATGCTTCACTTCGCCAGTGCGTGGGTTGAAAATTGGATCGCGCTATCTTTGTCTGAATATAAACTAGAGATCCTGGGGGTTGCCCCCTTGACTGCATTCTTAGGGAACTAACCGGAAAAATTCCTAGAAAGAGGGCAATTACATACAGGTATGCCCGTTGTCTCTTTACTTGGATAGGTGTCGACGCTGATGATCGTGTAGGGGTATGTTAGTTGGGTCGAAGGTGGAATAGCAAAGCCTGTGTGATTTTGTGACGAAGAAGGCTGGATAGGAGCCTCTTTTAGACGGGAATGTTTTCTCTTTCGAGGACTCGTAGGCTGCTTTTGATTATCTTTATGCTACTAAGCGTACGGGGAAGATGGTCATTATAATGTGAAGACGTTTACCCATAGCTAGGTACAGGCTCGGGCTATGAGAAAGAACGAAGTCTCAGAATGCTATATTATGGACTGCAATGACAGTCATTGCGCCATCAACTGATATCTATACTTCTACCCATCATATAAAATGAACGAAAAAACACCTCCCATGGTATCATAGTCATAATGCATAAAAAATTATTTCCGTCGCGGTGTGGGAGTCCACATATTCCCCAACCCCGACTTCGATTTAGATCCCGAAGCCTTTGGCGTACTCCCAACCTGACTCAACAGTTTCTGTGCAGCAGGAGTCAACATTTTCGAGCCAGTACCCGAGCCTGGGGTAGTCGGAGTGGAACGCAGTCCGAAGTCGATGCGCGGACTACTTGCGAAACGCGGAGTCGAGATGGGTGTTTTGGTAGTGCGGGCGGCCTTTTCAGCGCGTTTATTCCGCGCGACACGATCGACCATGCGATGGTGTAGTGCTTCGCGTTTGCGGGTCTCGCCGAGCTGGAAGGGGTTCGGGGTGGAGTCGCTTGATCCAAGGAGGCGCCAGTCGGCTTCAAGAGAATCTGACGATGTGGGTTCGGGTTCGGGCTCGTCTTCGTCGACGAAGGCGTAGCCATTTACGCGGGGTGTTTCGCCGCCCGCTACGGCGGATGCCGCCTCGGATTCGCTGAGCCGTGGACGACCGGCGATTGCGTCCTGGATTGCCGAGAGAGATGGTGATTGTGGGACGCTCTTTGTTGCGTCAGCGGCAGCTGCGGCATCGGCGTCTAGGAGCCGTGTGTTCTGGTATAATGTCCGCTTTGGACCTGCGCGAGAGGATGCCTCTGCCTTTTGATGGAGCGTTTCGTGCGTGTCCTCGACCGAGGATGGGAGAAACATGAGTGTGTTGTCCGGACGAGAGTTCCAGCCATCCGGCCTGGCAGGTCGTGCATTAAGGTCTGTCTTGATCCCTGGAGCCGAGTCGTCTTTTTTGATCAGGGCAGTCTCCGGGTTGCCACCCTGAGCAGTGATACGCTTTATTTCACGCTGGTGATGGGCGATTTGCCGCGCAGACGGGACCTTGTTCTGATTCCAGAGCCAGGCGTACTTCTCTCTCTTCTTCGCATTCTGCTTATCCAGAACTTTGTTAAAGGACTCGTTATCCTCACTGGTGTACTTCGCCTGAAAGGCAAGCAAGCCCATATTCGAGACATCAGGAATTTCCTGATCTTTTCTTTCACTGGCAGTTGAAGCAACCGACATAGGTGTATCACCTCCCCAGCCACGGGGAGTCGCATCGGCTAGACCAGGCAAATGCTGCGGCGTGTCAGCGACAGACCCGGAGTCCGTCTTTCGGCGCGCATTCGAGCCCGGCGTTGGGGTGCGCATGACGCTGGCCAGCCTCTTCTTCGAGCTTGTAATCCATTCTTTATCCTTTGATTCCAGGGCATCGAGGTACTCTTGCTTGGCCTGGGTCTCCAGAAGGCCTGGGAAGAAATCGCGGGCGATGATGTGAGAGAGGGCGGAGGTGTAGACGTCTTCGTCGAGGACGGTGGCGGGGCGCTTGACTCTTTTTGGAGCGGGAGGAGGGGGCATGAGCTCACCCTCCGATCGCTTGGCTAGCGCTTGGGACGGAGGGGATGCCATGGTTGTTCGAAGGTTGCGGAATAAGAGATTCGGTGGTTGAAGGTGAAAGCTGAGATAAGATAGCGTCTTAGCGGTCAGATGACCGGCCAACAATGCATTCCACCTCGATCAACCGGTGTTATATACCCAAACAAAGTACGATACAAAATCTCTACACTACGAACTGCTAGGGGTCTTCGCTTATCGCTCAGTCAGATTCAATACCACGGTATCCACCGATGGTGTCTATGGTCACAAAAAGAAACAGATAGCGAATGTCCAAATCCATCCCTTCAAAACCCTCTTTTCCAAGTGCTTTTGTCCCAGGGCCCTCCAGACACCAAACCAGAAACATCGCTGAGAAATGCATCGAGAAAAAACGATGGAAACGTATAACAAACATATAACAAGGCTGACAGATATAGGAAACAGGTCGTGGACTCGTGGGATGTCTCATGTCCAGGAGGAGCGAGACAAATAGCAGAGATATGCAAACAGGTTTTCGCTCCCGAACAGAGCAGAAAGGAAGCTCAATGAGCGGCGGGGAACAGAGAGTAGGAAGACTTTCGGGTCTTCTTACGGTTCGGGTTCTTGGGGGGAAGCGCGGGGAGAACGTGGTCGGCCTTGACGGTGCGGACATCCATGTCGGAGATGGATTTGGCGCGGTCGTGGGTCAGAGAAGTAGGGAGAGTGAGGTCTGAGGCAGAGATGTTGGCGTTGCTACCCGCCTGGAGCAGCAGATGCGCCTCCAGGCTCTTGGTTTGGCGGTGGTGGTGAGAAGAAGGGGGCCGGCTGAGAGTCTCGCCGGCAGTTAGCCTATCGGTGGGCATCAGCTCACGGCTGCTGGACAGGCTATGGATCAGCTCCGGCACACTGGTAGTGGATACGGAGGAGCGGTGCTTGCGGACGATGGAAGCTGCACGGGAGAGCATTAAGCTCTCTTGTGAGTTGCACTTGCTGATGGGCGAGAAGCTGCTGCGCGGAGAGACAGGGTTGTTTTCCGAGGCAATCATGCCCTGGTGAAAAGGAAAGTGCCGATCTGATTCCGCATCAGTTGTCAGGTAATCCTCGTACAGCGTTTCCTGGTTAATCTGCTTGGACAGCGCCGACGGCAGGATCGAGGAACTGACGGGTTGGAAGAAGTCGCCTGCGCGTCCGGCTATGAAATCCCGCTCGTATTCCGTGGTTGACGGGGTGACAGCCGAGTGCAAGGCTTCTGAGCGTGCCGGGCTGGGGTCCAGATCCGGCGTGGGGAGCGTGGAGGTGCTCAGGGGACTCGGCTGCAGATGGCGAGGTTTGGGAGCGCCCAGCCAGGTCTCATCACTGCAGGCCACTCCGATCTGAGGGGGTTGTGCCTCCTCCAGAGAGGTGCGCGACCAGTCAAAGTTGGAGGTGGATTCGGCCGCATGCTCGTAGCAGTAGTCGATATCCGCGTCCCACGAACCATATAGTTCATCCTCGTACGAAAGCTGGTGGACGTCCGACATGCCCGGGGGAGTGGTCATCTCATGGGCATTAGGGGACGAATTGGGGAGGTTCTGAGGAAGAGTCGGCGAGCCAAGAGCCTCAGAGAACTTTCTCGACAGCTCCTCTACCACAAATATTGACAGCGGTGCCTTGGGAGCGACACTGCACGAGCGCGGTTCAGCCATACCAGGACTCACCTGGGAGGTGGAGCGGGAATGGGCACAGCCAATGCTCGCGTCCGGGCTGTCTTCCCAGAGACGCGTAGCTTCTTCCTCTTCTGGCACATCTTCTAGATCATGGTGGCTACTCGCGGAATATGTACGCGCAGGTGTATCATTTGGCTCCGGGCTGAACCGAGGTTGTGAGGAGGGAGCCGATTCGATGAACTCTGAGTACGTCTGAGCCGACGAAAGACCCAAAATTTCATCAATTGCACGGGGCGCAGGTTCATCCCCTTCAGATTCACTTTCCGGGACGCTTGGAGGCGGAGATGCGGTAGGACAGGATCGAGGGTATCTTGAAACTGGCCGGGAGAAGTTTTCGAAAGTGCGAGATTCCCTGCGAGCGTGACCCGAAGGGCTGGTCGAACCCGACGCTGATGGCGAACCCGGCGGGCTCTGAGGAGCAGGCTCATCAACGGTGGTGGCGGTGCCGTATGCAGCCAAGTCCTCAGCGGAGAAATTGCGGAAGTGGATGTCGTCGGCCCGAATGCCCTTGAGGACCGCCTGGGGCCGTTGAGACGCCCGAATGACGGAAAACTCGGTAACGAGATCGTTCTCACGGGTCTGGTCCAGGTATTGGAATTGAGAGGGGCTGGTATGGGTAAGATGGTGAAAGTCGAAGGGATCGGAGATGAGGCTCTTCAGGCGTTCATCTGTATGCGACGAGTCAATTGGACTCCGAACTTAATTGGGGAAGCTATCAATTGCCAACGACTTACGGTTGTCAATGCGCCGGGCGCGACGGCCGAACACGTCGGGTTTATCCATTCGAGGCTGCTGATGGGCCTCGCGATCCATTTCGTCTTCCTCGTCCAGCGTGGCGACGACATTGACCTTGCTGCCCTGACGGCGAAGCATCCGGCTTCCACGAGCGAGGAACGAACGTGAACGATCCTTCTCCGGGCGCATGCCCAGAGCGGAAGTGGTCCGCTCGTCCTGAGACGGAACGGAGCTATCAACGGAAGTCATGGAAGAGCCTGGTGAACGGCGGGATGAGGTGGAGGTAGTCGTGTTACTGCGAGCCCGGCCGCCAAACACGGACAGCCGCTTGGGGCTATCGGTATGAGCAGTTGACCGTGAGCGGATATGAGACATATGCTCAGGGGGATCGTTCGAGGAACGGGTGGACGGAGGGTCGCTGTGCCCGTCCTCCTCCCACTGGCCCGTCATGCGAGGTGAGAAAGTTGACTGGGTATACATGATGAGGACGCCCCCCGATTTATGTGCGAAGATGGAGCGACAGCGCCTGTTTCATGATAGGAGGGGTGAGCATAAACCGCGACGACGACGGTTAGAGAGGTCCAAGGCGAGATAATGGGGGAGCAAGCGACCTATAACTAAAACGAGCGGTACGATACCAGACGCGATACGCGGGTGGAGCCGAGTTCAGGGGCGCCGCACGACGTTGATTCGAGGGGCCCCGGCCGTTGCACCAAGACGCACGCTGCCGTTACGTGCCACTGGCAATTCGGCCTTTTCCACGTCATCTGTCAACCGAGCTTGTTTTATCCGATAGCCCGTAGTCTATCTAGGCCTCATTCCAATGCTGAAGATAGCTACATGTACCCATTTGGCCGGCCAGGTACCATAACCAAGATAACCAAGTGGCCGCCAGGTACCACGACCGGGCCCATCCCGTTCCTTGGTACTCTCCTCGGTACAGTCCCAGAGATACGGAACGGAGCCAATTCCCAGCACGAGGCTAGTGCGATGCACCCTGCACCAGGGGTTTTACCTTCTGAACGTGTTTGAGCGTGGGGTTCCGCTTAGCCCGGTTCAGTAAGTATCGGCGTGCGATACGACCGCAGTACGGCTTCCTTACAGTTTAACCCTACCGTCCACGGAGCCATGGCTCCCTGGAAACCGAGGTTGGGGTAGAGGAATGTGAAATATGCACAGATTACTACAGCACTATAATATGTCGTCGACCATTCGTCTGGGCCTCGTTCCCCGGTGCCACTAGCGCAGCCTCCGCCAACGGTTTCTGTCGTGAAATCTATGAAACGGATGCGCCCCGTACTAGTAGGACTAAACTTAGAGAACGCTAGGAAGTGCGACGGGAGTAGTAGGGCTCCGATCGCATGTTCCCGGTGGGGGAGGATCTGTGTCCCATCTCCCAATCTGGCCACGGCAGTTCAAGCGACGGTGATCCATGCTCTTATCTGGAGATCGGAGGCTGCCGTGCGGTCTTCTCTTCCGTTCCTTGCGTGTTCTCTCCCCTGCGAAACTTTCCCCCTGGGCTGCAGGTTCAATTCCCCCGGAACTCACCGAACGGTGAGAACGGTTGAGAGGTGCATGTCTCAGACCGAATTGGAAGATTTCGATGCTCGCCGGGAGAGAGAGGCGGGAGGGGCTTACTAAGAACAGCCTCGAGTCCACCGAGATTGTATCACCGTAAGATAGACATCCCCACTTTGGAGTCCTAGGCATGCCCAACCCCAAGACTGCCCAAGCCCTACGGACACCTGCCGAATATCGCCATACTCTGCCGTTCCCTCGTGTGTGCGAGGGGGACGAAGTGGGGCCGGCGGTTGATCCGTCGAAACAAGGGAGACCCGAAAGTCGAGCGTCTCAGAGTGAAGTCTAAACCGTGTCGACTCTGCTTGCATCAAGTACAGAACCCTCCGTACACTGTAAGTTTGGATACGGGTAATTGTCCCGTACGGAGCACCGCGTACACAGAGTAAACTCCTGACGATCCCCCTCGTCTAGAACACTCGGTCACGTCCAGCAACCGGGCCCCACTGTTCGACACCCAGTGAAGAGGCTCCCTCGAACGACGATCGGGGTTCTGGACCTGACCTTTTGAGAAGGTCCGTAATTGTCCTCCTTAGAAGGAGGCCTCCACTCCCGTCGTCATGGGCGAACGCGGGTGGGAACCACGCTTCTGCCACCAATCGCCCCGAAATTGCATTGTTTGGGGCTTATGTTCGGAGGAACTTCGCACGGAGCAATTACTGGACTATTCAGTCCTGGATCTGAATCCCTCAGCCACCGGGCTCCGGTCACCATCCTCGACGCTGTATGCACGAGATGGCGAGCTAGACACAAAATATCACATGGGACGCAACTCCTGCGCGTCATGCAGGTACCGGGATTATTGTCTCCCCGAGGCGAAACAGATGCAACTGTACCTGCAAACGCATGCACGCAGGGCCCCCTCGGATCCGAGGGAGACGCGTTGTGGCCCCAGCACGGATGGACCGGGGCTCCGAAATTGTAAAGGTAAACAGAGCAAACGGGTTCGCGCGGCTGGAGATAATCCAACGGTCCCAACATCGGCAATTAGTTGCTATTTCTAGCACGGACCTGGATTTTGCCCATATCTCGGGCAATTTCTTCCTTGGGTTACGGTTTTAGCCTAGACTTAGATATTTAGCCTACACTTAGATGGTTAGTTTGTTGTAACCTGGCCACATGGCCGGTGGGACGTAACGGTCGCCTAAACCGCACAGAGATGGCCCGATTTTCGAGTCGTGGGGCGGAGGCAGCAAAGTTCCAATTAATTAAATAGCTGCGTGGTGTTTGTGCGGTCAATTGAGTGCAACCGAGGCTGAATCCTTCCTGGCCCGTTCCGAATGACCTGCCTGTACGAACCTCGTGCCAATAACTAGATACACTCAGGTATCACGCTATAGTGCTATACCTGATAGGCGTGGGCCTCTTTTGTCAATCATGGCCGACTATTGACGGACTAATCTAGGGCACACGCTATCGATTGATTTCCATCGATCCCGCCCCCGTAGTCTCCATCTAACGGCGGATCTACGTTATAGCTCATGGTCCAACGCCTAAAACCTATAGTTCGAATAGTTTAATTTAAAAGATGATCAATTGTCCCATTCTAATCCGAAATCCCCTGAACATCAGTCCTTTTATAATAGAAAAAAAGTTGGACAACCTACTATAGTTATATTGGGCGTTCTGATCACGCTTGTTGCTGATGCCACCACCGACATAGCAGTTGCCGCCGTAGCCGTAGCACATTGCCAGGCGGGTGCAGGTAGAACCGGGATAACGGAACAGGGATTGAAGTACCAATCCACCGGCGCTTCCACTACCGTTCCATCGGATGCGTTCCTAGGTCAAGACAGGGAAGGAAAAGCGATTAAATCTGACGCGCTCTGCACATCCAATGGCCAAGGCCAGCTGGAGCAGAAAGAAGATTCCCAAAGACCCATGTCGATGACGTGGTGAGCTTTGCAGGAACGAGAGCTATAGATAGCCCAATAAGGAAAAACCTTCTAGACAACCTCTGGAGCAGAGCAATGGATGGTTACGCACTTGATGCGATAACTTTAACCGTCACCTTACATCTAGTAGCACCGAATAACATCAGATTCAGAATACACTTAATTTTCAAATATGCACGGCTCGTAAGATGAGTATGTAGTCGAAAGAAAGAGCCCTAGCATTCATAAAAGCCTTTCAAATGCCACCGAACGCCAACAAGCCTCGCGCCAAGCTCCACCGTTTTCAACCTTAAAGAATAAAGTTCCACCGCCACCACCACATTGTCGACCACGACCCGATGAACACTATGACTCTGCGATACTTTTGTTCCGCTACGTTCCACTACCCAAGGGACATTATCTCGTATCCCGAGTGCCGGGCCGATCGGTTCGGGATAGGGAGTCCTTTAGGAAGTATCGGGCCCTGAGAGTAAGTCCTGTTCCGTGGCGAACTCGAAAGTTCAGAGATTTTCATGATTTGCAGTGCTGTTTGAAGGGTCTTAGAAATTGACTATTGCGTGTGTGGATGGTTGTTGTTTGTGTCTGTCCACGTGCTGCTTTCCTGAGGTGGACTACTGTGTTCGCAATGTGTATTCCCGAGAACCACATATCCAACGATAGAGATAGTACTCCAAAGCGAATATCTCCAAAATACCATAGAAAAACAACTTATAACTCCTTAATCTAACAGACCCGGATCTAGCCCGACACCAATGCACGGTTGCGGAACTAGATGCTGCTTACTGCATGCTGCAGCGTTGATCCTCGGCCACGGCACGACTAAGCTCGGGGCATATCTCGCATGCAAAATACCCGAGATGCAGGGCCGGACATTACTTGTCAGATTGAATCTACAGGATCAGCGCGGGCTAGAAGCCGTCCAGTTGGGGGCTGGTGGTTGTGAAGGTATGCGGTGTAGGAGGGATTGGGGGCTGAATTATGAGACATGATACGTCTTGCATCTAGTTAGCGACCTGGAACGTAGAGAGATACAGCCATGTAAATACCCAAAGTTACGTGCTTTTTCTTGTGGGGATCTAAATATCCAATTCAAACTGTAGGCTAATTACACAAGGGTGAAGAAGTCTCGCAAACTGTTCATTGCAAAGGACCTTTGCCTTTTCCAGACGCCGCAAAATAATAAAATTGAATATAGGAAAGTAATGTGGCAATCAGTCCTGCATCTCCGTGTCTTCTCCCTTTTCGTCGCCGAAGAGGTCCTCGTCATCCTCTCCAGCCTTCGGTGCTTCTTCCTCGTCCTCGTCCTCGTCATCCGTGATGCGGCGCGAGGCCTTGCCGCGTCGACGGGGAGCGGTTTCTTCCTGCATCGACTCGTCATCGCCGAATAAGTCTTCCTTGTCTTCACCCGGGGTCGGGGCATTTTCTTCCTCGTCGGAGGAGTCCACCACCCGTTCGCTGCTCTTGAATTTGTTCGACGAGGCCTTAGCTGTGGTGGCCTTGCCGCCGGATCGGCGCTCGAGACGACGGCGCTTCTTGGGTGCGGTCTCGGTGTCGCTTTCAGGCTCGGCACTGCGCTCTAGCTGGTCGCCCTCGTCATCTGCAGCGATGAAATCGTCGCCGCCATTCTTCTTGCGCTTGGGCTGCTTCTTCTTGGTGCGCTTGACCTTGTCACCCTGAGAATCGTCCGTCAACTCGGCCTCTTCACGGGCACGCTCGGCTTCGGCGCGCTGGGCCGCAATGCGTTGAGTCTCCTCGAGCATTTGCTGGCGCTCCTCAGCGATGCGCTTCTTGCGCTCGAGTTCAGCTTCCTGCGCCTTGCGGAGCTCCTCCTCCCGCTTCTTCATTGCAGCCTCGCGGGCCTCACGAGCCTGTTGCAGCTTGGCGGCGTTTTTCTCCTCGTACTCCTTCTGGCTCTGCATGGCTCGGTCCAACTGCTTGCTGATTGTGCGACCCATGTTGGCACGTTGTTCTAGAGCCTGGCTGGGGTAAGGTGGGTTCTTCTCCTTGGAGAGACGGTCAAAGGTTTCAATTGCCTCCTTGAGTCCCTTGGCGGCCTCCTCCACATCCTGCAGTGTCTTTTGCGTGGGCTGCAAGCTGTATGCTAGGGATGCGATTTGGTTCTGCACAAAGGCCACATTGAATTGCAGGTGGAGCTGGTCCGGAGAGACCTCACGTGCGCGCTGTGCGTAGTCCAGTGCGGTCTTCATCGCAACCAAGTTCATCTCCTGCTTGCCCTTCAGCCACCACACACGGCCAAGACAAGCCAGGATTTGAACGTCGCGCGAGCGGTCCTTGGCCAGGGCAGCCTCGTAGTGCTCGATCGATCGAGAGAACTGTCGAAGTTCGGCGTAGACATGTCCCAGATTAAGGTAGACGCTGGCGTCCTTGAGCGTGTCGCGAATCTTGGAAAAGACCTGAACGGCGGAGCTGTGGTCTTTCTTGTCGTCAACAAGAGCGATAGCGATACCTTGCGCGGCATAGGCATTCTTGGGATCCAGCTGCAGGGCCTTGTCGAAGAACTCAACGGCACGTCTGTAAGTAGTGCGGCGTTTGTCCTTCTCCTGCTCTGTATCACGGCGCATGTCACGGGCTGCGAGGAGATGCACGTTGCCCATTCCCGTTAAGGCATACCGATCATGCTTATCATGGTACTGCAGGGTATGTTTGAAGTGGCGCTGCTCGGGGTCTTCCGCAAGGTTGACCACACGCTTTTTGGACTTGCTGAGATACCAACCGAAAAGTGCCCGGACTTCTAGGTTCGAGGAGTCCACTTCGTAGAGCTTGCCCATCTTCTTCGGGCCCTCGTCCGTGGGACTTTGGCGCAGGGCAATATAAGTCAGTCGTGCACTGGCTTCGGTGTAGTTGCTGTGGCGTTCCAAAAGTCCCTCGTAGACCTTCTTGGCCTCGTCCCACATGTCCGCTGCTTCATAAGTGCGTCCCAAGTTGTAGCTGATGGTAGTGACAAGGGCATCGTTGTCAGAGCCATCTTCTCTCTCTTGTGACTGGACGCAGGCATTGAGCGCAGACTGGAACATGCCACGAGCAAGGGCAATTTTCTCGTTCTGGTAGAGGAAGCAGCCCATGTTGTTGAGGAGCTGCGGCGGGAGGTTCTCACGGAGCGCAGCCTTCATGTCATCCTCGTTCGCAATGTCATCCGGACGCGCGCTCTCAGGGATACCAGCAATTTGGAGCTCTTCCAGCTGGGTCAGGCACTGCATGCTCTTATCCGGGGCGCTGCTCTCGTACAGACGAGCAAGATACACCAAAACAGACTCGTCCGGTGTCAGTTTCTGCTTCTCGTCCTTCCACATCGAACGAACAGACTCCAAAAGGCCGATAGCGCGTTTCACCTCGGTCGATTTGTCTTCCTTGCTGCCAGACCTCTGAACAGCAAAGACCTCCTCCGCGTGCAGCGCTGCCAACAGAATCATGGCTTCCGGGTTCTTGGACTGCTGTACAATCTTCTCCAAGCGGAACTTGGCGCCGTCGAAATCCTTGTTCGTCACCTGCATCTGCACAGCACCGAATTTGGCGGGCAGGTAGCCTTTGTCACCACCACCACGGGCGTGATCGGAGCGACTATAGAATTCTGTCGCCTTTGTGACGTCGCCTTCATAGTGAGCCTTGCGGCCAAGTAGATACCAGCCGTCACTGGCAATGGGCATGACATCTGTATGCTCGATAGCCTTGCGGGCAAGAGTCTCAACGGTCGGGTATTGCTTGCGCAGAAGGAAGTAGCTAGCAAACAAGGCGCAGGTCATAGGGTATTCTTTGTCCAGCTTGAACGCCTTCTGTGTATACTGGGTCATGGCCACCTTATACAGAGAGCCGAACATGGGATCAGTGGTGGGTCGGCGGGAGCTATCGTAGAGGTAATACACGGCGAGGAGGATGTTGGCGACCTTGGACTCAGGGTTCTGTTTGTAACTTTGGTTAGCGACAAACAAAAAGGAAGGGCACAGAGTAGAAATCATACAAGGGCGAGCGATCGTTCCCACGCCGCCTTGGCTTGATCCTTGAAGCCCAGCTGCCACAAGCAGCAGCCAAGACCAATTCGAGGATCGGGGTCTGTGAGGTGAGGCACCTTCATGAGGACCTTCTGGTAGCCATCAAGGGCCTCTGCATATCTTCCCAGCATGTAGTGTGCACGAGCACGGCCCAGGATAGCCATGATGTTGCGGCCACCAAATGCTTTGGAAGATTCATCGAAACACTTCAATGCCTGCCGCAGCGCCTCCGCTCTCTCCGATGTATCAATGGCGCCTGGGCGAGCAGCGCGCGGCGGATATAAGGACGCCCGAAGGAGGCATAGGACACCACGCGCTAGGAACAAAGGCGGGTATGCCGGGTTCAGACGCGAGGCCTCATTCAAGGTCGAAGTTGCGAGCTGTAGGTAATGGTCCTTGGTCTTGGCCTCAGAGTAAAGTTCACCTTCAGGCGCGACTCGAGGAGCCTGGCGACTCTTCAGCATCAACAGCCAGCAAACCCAGCCCAGAAGTCCGAGTTTCTCCTTGGTGGCGCCGTGGGCCACGGAGGCCAAGCCCTTGTTCAAGATGTCGATCGCATGATCGATCTGCTTTCGCTTTGCGTAGGCAAGAGCGATGATAACCCAGAAATTTTTAGCAGCTCTTTCATTCTCCAACAGTGTGCAAAGCTCCGTCGGGTCTTCGGGAAGGTCGAGGAGGCTGACTTCGACCTCGCTGTCGAAACTGGAGGCGGGAATATCGATGGCGTCAGGGATATCGGAGAATCGCAGAGAGGCCATTGAGCTTGTTGAAGGCATTGCATCTCCATTCAAGCCATTGGCGTGGCCATTTTCGAGGGCCGCCATGATTGCGACTTGCGCCGGGGATGAGGGAGGGTAAAGAGGGTCACCGGGATGCGACTGGATGAAAGGATCTTGACGGGCTCTCAACTCATGATCAAGCGAGGCCCAGCAATTTTATTGGAGTAGATAGGCCTTGCACCGGTATCCGAGGCTGGAAAACCCTTGTGTCCCACCGTAGACGCGCAAAAGGGTCGGAGGTGTCGCAGGTCGCAATATTTGGTCAGTTGAGAATTGGTGAACGGAGTGGCTGGAGTACACCGCCACAGGTGCGCCACACCCAGTAGGACAAAGCGGCGATCTCGAACTCTTGGAATCCAACACAATTCACTCATGGAAAAAAAAAATTTATTTATAAAAATAGGAAATGCTTCTAAGTATCTTCGTTGTCTCATGATGCCTTCGCAAAAATCCAAAATCATTAACGAGTCATCCCAATTAGCCAAACCAGCTGCCAACGAACCGACACAGGAACCCGAGCCCAGCCAGCACCATGAAGATCTGGCCCAGCTCGGTCCAGTGATGCAATCGAACATGAGATTCTACATAGCCAGCTGAGATGGCGATCTTCTGCTCTTTCGTAGCCTTCTTGGCTTCGATGGATCCAGCCAGTTCGGAGGGGAATCTACCGGTTTCGAAATACTGGTCCATGAGCTGGTCCTTCTCAACCCATCGAGCAAGTAACCAGGCCCCAAATTCCTTCTGGTCATCGAGAGGAATTTCAGAGACAGCGAAACGTCTCCAGTGCATGTTAACCGAGGTTGGGGGGCGTCCCTGTCCATAGGTTGAGCGCAGAGTGAAGTATTTGTCGGGATAGCTCCCCTTTCTATAAAAGCTGTCAATGGCCGGTCAAATGCGGCGAAATCGAAGTCAAACTTACGGTGGGCCCTCATAGGCAATAGTAGAATCGTAAACGTAGTCCACCGTTCCGCGCAATTGCTGTAAACAGAAGAACAGCCCGGTCGACCGGGGAAGAATCATGTGCTTGAAGGAGGCAAGATTCTGCTTTGCTCCATACGCATCGCTTCTTGTCTTCGTGTTGATGGAAAGATTGGTACCTTCCGGGAAGATCATCAGCCACATAGGATCGTATTGTGGGTTACCGGAATGCGATCCGCTGTGCCGGGTCTTGAGCTTCTCCAGGCGGTACTGAAGCCGAGGTTTATCAGATTGCCATTTCCGGGCCATGAAGATAAAGCCGTAGAACATCATGCCCTGGCCTATGACGGGGATATACTTGAGCGACTCCTTCAAAATGATGTAAACGCGGCCGTGCATCACATTGGTGTACGCGAACCACCAGAGATAAATCCAGTCGGTGTACACCTGGTGGTTCGCGATCATGACCAGGCGTTCAGGGAAGCTGGTCTGCAGCATACCATCTTCCGACAGGTGGAGCTGTCCTCGTACGCTCTCATCACCACTGACCCGGAAGAGTGTCGGGGCACCCCATTCCGTGAGAGCGGTAATCATCAATCCGAAGCACTGTTTCGTGTAGGCCATGTAGGAGTAGAAGTAGTCTTTGTTGATCAGGTACAGCGGAGAGCCGACCAGTTGAGTCACGAAGACGACGATGCAGCATCCGTTAAACCATGCAGCCAGCAGTAGCGATCGAAGTACCTGCATGGTAATGCCATATTTGAGGCGCGGCTCGGTGGAGGGTTTACTCGAGTGCTTCTGAAGCTCGCTAGCTGTGACAGCTAAAGGCTTGCGCGGGTGCACTTCGCCTGAATCCATGGCTGTATGCTTCGCTCTCAAAAGAACGGTATCCTAGCTGAGCTAGATTGAAGACCAGTTCGCACTGGGGAACAGGAGCAGTCCACCAGAGTCACCGCAGAATCGGGAGGAGGCGGATGCGGGATCGAACAGTGCGGCCTCGGTTGCAGCCTTGTACTGCAACGGAGGTGGCCTTGGAGGGTTTGTTGTAGGAAAAGAATGGAAATGGGGAGGTAAAAATGTATGAGGGGCAAAGCAGAAAAGAACAGTCGGAAAGTCAAGCACAAAGACGGTCTCGTGGACACATGCAAACCTAATAACGTCAGAGCTCTTGAGGCGGTGGGGCTGCAATCGGCGGAGTTCGTGAGACTCTCCGAAGCTCCAACATCTTCTCAGAACCCGATGAGCGCCAAATTCGACAATACCTGACCGAGGTCATCCCGGTCTTACAACCATGCAGTGCGCCATTCGTCGCGGATTCCCCGGCCGGTTACTGCGCTGCTTTTCCTCGTCTGCGCCGCGTCACGAGATCCGCAACGTCGCTGGGCTGGCCCAGCGGCTGATTCCCAAATACCAAGGTGTGACGCTTGCGCATGAGCGCTGGTTCGGAGGCTTACTTTGCTGCTATAGAAACCCAGGGTGAATTGTTATCTTTACGATGGCCAGCGCCGCCTCGGAACGTCCTGTTGGTGCGCAAGGACTGCGCCCCGGCAGTGACTGACTCGCTCGTTGAATTCGCAAAGTACGTTGGTATCTACACCGGAAAGCTGGTGCATGGCTGACACGTTCTGTGATTTTAGTCACATTACCTCTACATATCCTTCTATCGCCGTCGTCCTCGAATCCAAAACCGCCGAGGAGGTCCATTCGTCTCTTTCGTTCCCTGTATATACTGCATCCTTAGAGGACAAACCCACCGCGTTTCACGATAAGATAGACCTCACCGTGACGTTAGGCGGAGATGGCACGATTCTACACGCGAGTTCGCTATTCGCGACGTGCTCTAATGTGCCCCCGGTACTGTCTTTCAGCATGGGTACCCTGGGCTTCCTGAGCGAGTGGAAGTTCTCCGAATTTAAACGCGCGTTTAGAGAAGTCTACATGTCCGGGGCCGGAGCTGGGGACCGCACTTCGCTGTTGGAAGCAAAGACTGCAGCGGAGCAGGACGCGCAGGACACACAACTAGGGCCAACTGGCTGGTCCTCTGTCCGAGGCAAGTCCATGGGCTCAACTCGGGGAGCTCCAATTTTGATGCGCAACCGACTCAAGGTCGGACTATTTACGGGGGACGGCCGTGAGTCTACTCCAGTCAGAGGTAAAACCGATCAAGGTCAAGGGGTGTACGTCATGAACGAATTGCTCATCCATCGTGGTAAAGAACCACATCTGGCGGTCGTGGATATCTGGGTGGGAGGCCGATTCCTGACCGAGGCCGTGGTGGACGGGATTATCATATCCACTCCCACGGGAAGTACGGCGTACAGCCTGAGCAGTGGTGGCAGCATCGTGCACCCTTTGGTCCCATCTATCTTGTTGACCCCCATCTGTGCGCGAAGTCTCAGTTTCAGGCCCCTAGTTTTACCCTCCAGCACACCCATCACACTCCGGCTAAGTGAGAAGAATCGTGGACGGGAACTGGAAGTCAGTCTAGACGGAGTCAATCTAGGTCAAGGGATGGCAGTCGGTATGGAGGTTCGAGTGTGGAATGAGGAGATGAGGCATGGCCGGAATGAATGGCAAGGCGGCGTGCCCAGCGTCATGCGGAGAAGTAGTGGCGAAGAAGCGCACGAAGGATGGGTGGGCGGCCTCAACGGGCTACTCAAGTTCAACCATCCGTTTGGAGAGTGAGACTATGACATTGTATAATACCCATCAATTCCACGATACTATTCCCAGTCCCTATTTAGTCACGTTTAAACACCGCGCGGGTCCTTCCAGAACGGACCGTGGATCCTCACTCCGCGGTTTGCATCGTGATTGGCAGAGGCATGTTTTCTGTAGATTGAACCGGGTCGAGCCTTGAGACTAGTTCATTCAGTCTTGGCTTGTGTACCTTTTATCGTAGGTTACCTTTAGTGGTGATAGTCCCCTGAGATCGTCTGCCGCCCCGAATGTTCCCCCCCTCCCCTTTATCTTCCTTCCATCCCCCACCATCCCCAATTTTTTGGCCTTCAAACTTTCGCGCTCTGCTTTCCGGTTGTTCGAGCAAATCCTCGCAGTGCGAGGTCCGCTCATTTAGTTTCCTCGTAAGTGACCTTCTGCCTCGATCCCTTTCTCCCCCTCTCCGCCCCTGGAACCACTCGCTGCACGTCCCCCCTCGGATCGTCTTTGGCGCTCCCCTGAACGTGAGAGCTGACCCTTTTTTTTTTCCTTTCCCGTGCTCAGAGCCGCTAGCTTCGAGAGACCTCAGGAGGTCTCGGCGCGCGCTCGCTTCTTTCTCCACGTCTTGAACTCCCTGGCAAGATGTCCACGTACGGAAAGTGAGTCGCTCTTTGACACCGTGAAGATCACCCCCAGAACACATCCACTGACCCTCCGCAGCACCATGTACACGCCGGATCAGTTCATGAATCCGGGGCCGGCTCCCCGCCCCCCTACTGATCGGCCTCAGTTGACCATTCCCACCAACAACAACCCCAACGTGGCGACCTCGTTCAGCCAGATGTCTCTGCAATCGCCCAGTACCCCCGGCCCCGTCCCCGGTGGCAACCTCTCGCTTTTTCCCAACACCAGCTCTCCATCGCTCGCCCGGAGCCCGACCGGTGGACAGGGCGGCATGGGGATCGTCAAAGAAGGACCCGTTCGCTGCAAGGAAGACAAGTTTCTGGCAACCTGGGGCCAGCGATACCTGATTCTGCGTGATTATAAAATCGAGTTTCTGAAGAGCGAGACCGGCAAGAGCGTCCTCTCCTTCCCGCTGTCGACTGTTACCAATGTGTCTCGCTCGGAGGACACCAAGATGGCCTTTGAGATTGTGCGCCTGGCCAATCCCAAGGATGCGGGCTCCAAGGCCGCCATGATCTCTCGCGATGTGGCGACCAAGTCGATTACTTGTGAGGTGAGAACCGATGACGAGATTTACGACTGGATCGACAAGATTTATGAGCGCTGTCCGGGTATGGGTGGTGTCAGTAACCCGACGAACTTCAGCCATCGGGTTCACGTTGGCTTTGATCCCCAGACCGGCGCTTTCGTGGGCTTGCCTCCAGAGTGGGAGAAGCTTTTGACCGCCTCGGCTATCACCAAGGAAGATTATAAGAAGAACCCCCAGGCTGTGATCGAGGTATTGGAGTTTTACTCCGATATCAAGATGCGCGAGCAGAACCCTCAGTACTACGCCGGCATGGGCGGCGCAGCTAATGGCCAAGCCAAACCGCTCGGCAGCAACACCGTGGGTAACTCCATTGCTCCTCCGCGCCCTCCACCGCCAGGGCCCACACAGCGTCTGGAAAGTGCAGACGGTTCTACGCGTTCCGCCAATTCATCCCCCGGCCAGTCGAGCAATGACCCTGGAGCTGCAGACAAGATGCGACAATTGGAGGAGATGAAGCGAATGGCGGAGCAGGAACGTCGCCGCGTGGAGGAAGAGCGCCGTAGAGATGACGAAGCATACAACGCATCCTTGCCCAAGACGCGCCAACCATTAGCCAAGCAAGAAATTGGTGGCTACGGTGGCTCAGATCCCTCCATGAACAGCCGCTACCAGCCAAGTCGCCCTGCACCCCAAGCCCCTGGATCAGCGGGTCGTAGCCAGGGCCAAGATCCTCGCCAATTGACTGCGCAACGTCCGGCTCCGGCTCCCCCCTCCTCGCAAAGTCCCTATGGACAAGGTCCGTCCCGAGCACCCGGTTCTCAGAACCAAAATCAGGGCTTCCCCGGCTCTGGCTATCCTCCGAACGATCCTCGGGCTCAGGCCTCCCGCCAACCAAGCAACGGATCCAAGGGTCAGCAGGCTCAAGGGCCTCCTCCGACCCGGTTGCCCGCACCCGTCCAGGCTGTGAAGCCCCTGAACATCGCTAACAAGCAGAATGGAAGTAAGCAAGGTGTTCCGGATAGCGTCCGTCAGGCGGAAGCCGCCCTGACGAAGAAGCCCGAGCCGCGCCAGAAAGAGGTGCGCATGTCTGCCATGACCGAAAATGAAGTGATGGACCGATTGCGATCAGTAGTGTCCAAGGACAACCCGAACGAGTCTTACAGCAAGCAACGCAAGATTGGTCAGGGTGCCTCTGGCTCTGTGTACGTGGCACGCGTCAAGGAGCAGGCATCATCGCCCGTGGCCCGTGAGCTTTACCGCCAGTATGGCCCCCGCTGCCAAGTGGCCATCAAGCAGATGGACCTGCGCAGCCAGCCTCGCAAGGAGTTGATTGTCAATGAAATTATTGTAATGAAGGACAGCCAGCATGCCAACATCGTCAACTTCCTCGACTCATTCTTGCAAGAGTCAAGCAATGAGCTCTGGGTAGTGATGGAGTTCATGGAGGGCGGTGCCTTGACAGATGTCATTGATAACAACCAGGTGATTCAAGAGAACCAGATTGCGACGATTTGCTCCGAAGTTTGTTACCCTCTACTGTCCCGCAGTCTAACCATACCTACTGACCACCGTACCTATAGACTTGCAAGGGGCTGGCCCACCTGCACAGCCAGAACATCATCCACCGTGATATCAAGAGTGACAACGTTCTGCTCGACCGTGTCGGCCACGTCAAGATCAGTAAGTTCGATCCAGCCACTACAAAAGACAAGTTACTGACCCCTTCTAGCTGATTTCGGATTTTGTGCCAAGCTCACCGAGTCCAAGAACAAGCGTGCTACCATGGTCGGCACTCCGTACTGGATGGCACCCGAGGTTGTCAAGCAGAAGGAGTACGGCCCCAAGGTCGACTGCTGGTCACTGGGCATCATGGCCATCGAGATGATCGAGTCCGAGCCGCCGTACCTGAACGAAGAGCCCCTGAAGGCGCTGTACCTCATCGCGACAAATGGAACCCCACGCCTGAAGAAGCCCGAGAAGCTGAGCAAGGAACTCAAGGCTTTCCTGAGCGTGTGCCTCTGCGTGGACGTTCGCAGCCGTGCCACAGCCGACGAGCTGCTCGCCCACGAATTCCTACAGATGGGTTGCAGCCTCGCCAGCCTAGCCGAACTGCTGCGGTGGAAGAAGGCCAACGGCCAGTAATTCCATCGCATCCTCCAACATCGCATAATCTCCCTACAAATTGGGAATTTGAGAAGCTTTGCGCGCACATATGGGTCCGATTTACTCGCCTCCGGATAGAACAGTGCCGTCTTTTTCAATCATTCTTAACGAACCTGCATGGGCCACCCCCTGAACACGTTTCTTTCTGCTGCTTTTACATACAGAACCTTGGCGTGGGCTAATTGGCGTTTTTCTTTGCTTCTGCTCTTTCGCGTCCATGATAACCCCCTACCTTGCACAAAAGATACATCCCTACACCATCACCTTGACCTTATCCGATCCCCATGACGTGACGATCCGACTGCATTTACCCATGTCGGCACTAAAAGCGAAGTTAGCTGAATCAAGGCTTCTTTTTTTGAATTCATTTGATATAGCAATGTGATGGCTGTGCCTTGATCGTGATCAGTAGAGGTTTCAAGGTCTGTCTAGGAACTCCTCGCCTCTTGAAATCCACCAGCATATGTAGCGGTACATATCGGTCCAAGCACCGTCTTATCCCAGCTCGTCCCAGCATGCCGTACCTGATCAGCCTCCAGTTGAGACTTATCCCCCCACCACATCCTACCATTATTGTCCGTCTTCCAATCATCGATAAGATCTACAAGGGTCTGTAAATGCCCCAGCGCAACAGGCTGACAACCTCTCCGCCGCGCCAAGGCCAAGTATGTCCCAAAGACAGCCACAAGAATGGCCAGGATCGCGTATATAACCAACCGCGAGTACACCATGTCAAACTGAAAGCCGTATTTAACCGGAGGCATTCCGTCGGAGGGGACCCAAGATGCGAGATCTCCACCGTCTTCAACAACAACAGAAGGGAGCAGACTCTGACCAATCACCCAGTGCAGCACGGCCTTGGCAATGAACAGAACGATATTTTCCCAACTCGACACGGCCGCACGGAACGGATTCGTAGCCAGCTGTGTTCCTGGAGCTTCCCTCGTTTCACTATACGCCCGTCTCCAAACCCCTTCATCTCTCGACAAGTTGACCAGCAGCTCCAAGCAGTGCAATGCAATAGTCTGACTAGCCTGAATGAGACAAGCGAATAGAACACAAAGCACAGCCTCGGCACCGTACGAGAACGTAGCAGAACTCGGATTATGGTCGTTCGCACTCGGAGACAATGACAACGACACATCGTTCCTCGAGCACGCCGAGTAGTCTTGATTCCAGTCGAACGCAAACCTCCAGCATGAAGGTTCAACATTCTGGCCAGCGGCACTGGCCTTGCCAATGGACATGGAGACGGCAGCTATGGCGATAGGCCACGCGATGGCTAGAACGGCGAGTGTCCACAGGAGTGCGAGGATGTACCGCACTGCACGCTGTACTCGGAACATACTCCCTTGTCGCTTTGCAGGACGAACCTGGGTTGAGACGTGTCTCTGATGGACTGATAGCATACATCTCCCGGGCCGATGGGACAGATTACCCATTTGCAAGGCGGCCGACGCGGTGTTGAGCGGATTGGAGCTCCAGGTAGGTATCAGCTTGGAGCCGGATACTAGGCACCATGCCGCAATGATAGCCTGGCCCGCCAGACCTAAGCCTAGGGCCATCAAGGCCGTGGCGTTAAGCATCATTGGAGGATGGGTGGTATCGCCAAAGGACCCCAGCTCGGCTTGGTTCGACAGTAGTAGAACGGAAGAAGAAGCGTATGATAGAACCAGACACGATAGTGCGACCGCGTTGATGTACCATTTATTCGGACCGAATTTCTTGGAGCTGGTAAAGAGCCGGATGTTGGTATTATACTCCAATCGTTTCTCGCGGTACAAAGCCCAGCGTAAAGAGACGGAATGCACGAACATCATGCCGTCGGTGCAGAGTGTTAGTACCAAGTTGACAGCCAAGGCTAGGACTTCTTGTGCTGATGTAGAGATCGAGGATAGAGCGCCGAGTATTGTTTGATTGGTTCGAAGGATGTAAATGCCGGATATCAAGCAAAGAATGGAGAGGACGATGCCCAATAATACGGCGACGATACATCCAGATCGCGTAGCGCTTGCTGTGTCGATATTTGGCTCGTCTTCTTCATTGCAATAGGGTGACTGCTCGACGAAGGGCTGTTTTTGCTCCTCTGAAAGGTCATCTTCGTGAAGGCTCCCACTTTGTCTGAGACTTGTCGCTTTAGATCTGCTCATGTCGAGAATCGAATGGGCCGAGTAGTCGGCTCATCCACCTAGGTTTTGGAGGAGGTGAGCGCTCGAATCGCCATTGACGAGTCCGACAAGAGGAAGAGGGGGCCGTCGGCCCCCTAGACACATTAGCGCCGGGGGCGATGCACGCTACCTTGACGTCCAGCCTCATTGTACCACACTTCCCAAACGCGCACATGGCGTGCCGATCTCTAGGCCAAATTTGGGGGCCAATTTGGAGAGGGTCCTGCGATACAAGACCAAAGCAGTGGTAGGCAAGACAAGGTACGAAATAAATCGCCTTTAACCGTAAACATGCGAGTGTGACGACCTTTGGGTACTATGTATCGCATCACTGGACGCGCTGCTTGAGGATGAGAGGGTTCCATGCCAGCAAGATCATTAAGCCGTCTTTTTGTTACTTCTACACTTATACGGGCGTAGACAGCGCCACCACGACACCACGGCAGTACTGCACCCCATCCTAGCTAAATAACCCCTTGCTTGCGAGAATGAATCTCTAGATATCTTTTTGAATGGCTTTTCAGATATATCTGAAGATCTCTTAAAAAGTGTTGAATAACAATTTACAATTTTAAAAACTGTTTTTTTCCCGCGGCTATTCGCCCGTGCCCGTGATTAGTTCTGCTGCTTCTGAACTAAAACAATATCTTTGTCTTGAAAATATTCACATTTTCTCGCGCCATATAAACCAGTTTTCCAATTCGAAGGGTAAATCCAACAAGTGGCAAAAGAGGAGATTATCTACTTAGAAAATAACAAGCATCGCTATCCTAGGAACAATTTTTGTAAGTACAGAAGGCCCGCCATTTTTAAAAACCTGTATCAAAACTCCAATCGATGGCCCATATTCACATATTCGTCATTCAGATAACGCCGATTCCGCACGCTGGTTCGCAATAAAACCTATTTCAACCCTCATGGGTGACAGAATCCTTTCGCTCATTGGAACCCCCTTTAAAATCCGTCTCCTGAAGAAGCGGACTTCTCTCGGGGCTAGCACTTTTTCTGTACGGATCTTCATTGGCATCCTTGTTCACGTTACTGTCGGCCGGGATGGGGGCATAAGGATGTGAAATGCTGTCTCGTCGAGGATGTGCTCTGCCCGTATGGATTGCGCCATTTTCCGTTTCGTGATCAGCGGCCGAGAGGGCGAAGTCGCCCGAGTCGAAGTATGTCCGTTCCTTTATATTCCAAAATCCTTTTGTTAGCATGTATTGCCCGGAGATGTATGAGATTTGCGGGGTTGGTTGGAGATACTTTTGCTTGTTGGCCGAGTAGACCTGGCCGCGGCAGCTTTCCGTACTTGCTAAAGTGACGTTGTTCGCTTCTGGACAACGGCTGGATGGCGTTAGCTTACCGTCTCGGCATTTGTCACGAGGATGGGAATTTGTACTTCTGGATTTTGATTCTTGCGTCCCGAGTCCATGCTGCACGGATAAAGGGTAGTTTGAACTGAGTTTCTTCAACTTGCGATGGGAGCTTTTTCCGGGTGGATGTAGTTTAAGCTACTGCATCATTTGTTCGTGACGTCGTTCGGGTCGTGTGATCGGCGTTAGTCATCTTGGAGGTTAACTTTAAAGCTTCAACTGGAAACGGGAAAATAGCTATTCCGGGTTTCTACAATGAAAAGAGTGTAGAGTAGATCTAATTTGACGCAAGGTCAGCTTATGCCCGTCCAACCTGGTCGACGATTATTGTCAATTCGGTACTAGCGCACTTGACGAGCCATCAAGCTACAAATCCTCGGGTAGAGCCTCCAATAGGCATAGCACAGATATGGGGGTATCGAAGGACCCTTAAGGAACCACCTCGGTAACAATGGCAAGTAGAAAGTGATGGGGTATCTTCGAAGATTCTAGTTCAAACACCGGGGATAAAGTTAACAATCTCACGGTTTAGGATGACGGGGATAAGATCTTGTTGCCGATCGATGAATCATCACATCCAAGGCTCTAGATATGTCAGCATTGGTGAGCCTCAGCGATGGCGCTATCTAACCGCTATCAGCGTAATTGATTATTAGTTTTTTCATCCGTCCGACTCGAGTTAATTCCAAAACGAGAAATGGCGTGCATTTCCGACGGTACTCATTTTCCGCAACCTGCGACCCCGGGAATGTGCCAACCACGTTGGTTTCTAAGGGTGATGATTAATAAACTAGTCCCCCATTTACCGCATTGGAACGGCTTGGAAGTTTATCTCCATGGTAGCAGCTTTGATGATATCGATGGCGTACTTGGCGCGTCTGATTTCTAAGTCTCGGGCTTTAGAGGTAGTTTTGCTTATCACCCAAGTCCATCTACTCTGATGGTAGCCACTATATAATCCATCGACTTTCGTGTCGCCGTGAATCTGTGAAATCAGAATTCATACTCCGATCAGACCGATGGAAGCCGTCATCCGCGAGGCCCCGTTCGGGCAACTGGTCCGTTTCGTCACCAAAAACAAATACTTCCAATACCCTGAAGAAAAGGCCGACTTTGTGCTTCCGGAGACATGGATCGATGTAATGAAACAGTGCGATGCCTTACGGAAGAACTCGTTACAAACCGAAAAACCGGAGCACGAAAGCCCCGGTAGCGAAGAAACCCACCGCGGTGATAGCCATGGCATTGAAAGCCATGACGGTGATAGCCATGCCGACGAAAGTCATGCCGACGAAAGCCATGACAACGAAAGCCATGACAACGAAAGCCATGCCGACGAAAGCCATGCCGACGAAAGCCATGACCGTGAAAGCCATGACAGCGAAACCCTCGGCGAAGTCCTCAGTCATGCAACGACCGGAGACACACTTCCCTTCACGGAAGAACGGCTGACAGAAGACGAACGTCATGAAATCGAAAAAGTCAAGTCGACGCCCATCGTCCCAAAACGTACCCTAGACGGCGTCGTCTTGGTCGACTGGTACTACACCGACGACCCCGAGAACCCACACAACTGGTCCAACATCAAACGCGCCCTCATCACCGTGATTATCTGTATATATACATTCGTCGTGTACACCACCTCGGCCATTTATACATCCTCCACGCAGGGAGTCGTGGCGCAATTCGGCGTCAGCACCCTCGTCGCTACACTCGGCCTGTCACTATACGTTCTTGGATATGGCACTGGGCCATTGATCTTCTCCCCACTCAGCGAGATCCCAGTCATTGGACGGAACCCAGTCTACATCATCACCATGTTCCTCTTCGTGATCATCTCCATCCCGACTGCCTTCGTCGGCAATTTTGGGGGCCTCCTCGTCCTCCGTTTCCTACAGGGCTTCTTCGGCTCACCCTGTCTCGCGGCTGGCGCTGCATCCATCGGCGACATGTACAGTCTCATGTCCCTTCCATACGCCCTAATGGCCTGGGTAGCCGCTGCCTTCTGTGGCCGTAAGTCACATCCCCTCTCATCTGCGTACATCCAACTAACAGACCCCAGCGGCCCTTGGGCCCCTCCTTAGTGGGTTCTCAGTCCCGGTAAAAGGCTGGCGCTGGTCTCTCTTCGAATCGATCTGGGCCTCCGCGCCCGTGTTCGTAATAATGTTCTTGTTCCTCCCGGAAACAAGCACTGCAACGATCCTCTATCGCCGGGCATCCCGCCTCCGCAAACTAAACAACAACCCGAAATTCATGTCCCAATCTGAAATCGACCAGCACAACATGCGCTTCTCGGACGTAGCCGTCGACGCACTGATCAAGCCCTTGGAAATCACAATCAAAGATCCAGCCATTCTCTTCGTGCAGACCTATACGGCTATCGTCTACGGCATCTACTACTCTTTCTTCGAAGTCTTTCCCCTCGTCTACCCAGTCGACTATCACATGAATCTAGGCCAGACCGGTCTCGTCTTCCTCTGTATCCTCGTCGCGTGTCTCATTGCCATCGCGATTTACTTCTCGTACATCTACTTCTGGTTGAACCCCCGCATCCGCAAATACGGACTGCCGGTTCCAGAAGCACGCCTTATCCCGGCACTAGCTGCATGCTTTGGCCCGACTATCGGTCTCTTCCTATTCGCATGGACTTCCCGACCATCAATCCACTGGATCGTGCCTACAATTGGGATTACCATCTACGGCGGGGCGGTGTTCATCGTCATGCAGTGTGTGTTTGTGTATATCCCGCTCAGCTATCCGCAGTACGCGGCGAGTTTGTTCGCGGCGAATGATTTCTTCCGGAGTGCGCTTGCGTGCGGGAGCGTGATCTTTGCGCATCCGCTTTTTGGAAATCTCGGTGTCGCACGCGGTACGAGTTTGTTGGGTGGATTGAGTGTTATTGGAATCATCGGAATTTGGTTGCTTTACTATAACGGTGCTAGGTTGAGGGCGCTGAGTAAGTTTGCGCTTTCGGAGACTGTCGTTGAGGAAACGATTGTCGAGGAACATGTTGAGTGATGTTTATATAATGGATATAATGATGTTGGCGGGATGGGTTTACGATAATGTCAGTTATTTTGCATTTATATTTGGATAGAACCACTCCGGATAATTAGACCGAACCAGTGTTCATTGATAACAAACCTGCTTCGTTCCTATGCGCAATCCCTAACCGTGTAGAGGGAGAGAGGAAAGGAAGAGAAGGAAGAGAGAGTGCTATTTACAGTAGGGCTGGCGATGAAGTCCTGGAAGATGCGTCCCATTTCCTAATCGGGACGATACGGTACGCTGCCTAGGTTAATCTGGCGACTTGCTACTTGAACTTCTTGCCAATCATATAATTAATGCATTGTTTAAGATCGTCTATCATCGAATATGTATACTAACTTCATACAAACGCATCAGTTACAACTCGTCAGCCACCCACTCCTCCAGATGCCCGCATTCTTCGCTGAATATGACATCCTGCAAAACCGACTCGCCCTGACTAGGAGTCCAACGGCCTGCAGCTTCAAGACGACGTTTCCAGGATTCCCGGTCAACGGCATTCATCTCCTGCCAGGCGCAGAGTCGTGCTTCTGAGGGGTCGTGGGCGCCCTTATATGAAGAGGACGTTTCAACGATGATGCTCTGCTCTGCGTCCATGCCAGGCTTGTTGCAACGCACAATCACAGAAAGGGAATGCGGTGTTATGGTTTCGACATCGGCTGGGGCGGCGCCCGCACTATGTACGCGGTCAAGGATATCCTTCAGAGAGTGAAGTTCATCGGAAACTGTAACGACGGGTCCGGTGCGCTGGGGTGGAAACAGAGTATCAAGGTAAGAGCCCTTGCCATTTGGTGGTGCTTTGTATTCGACAGCCCAGTTCTCGCGCCAAGTATCTGGGAGATAGTTTGCAGCACCCAGGTATGGCGGGGTGGCACCGCGGATCTCGGCGAAGGAGAGGAGCGCGGTGCAGATAAGGAGGAAAGATACAAACAGGGCGAAGCTGAAAACGAGTCCTTCCCAGAACTCCGCGGGGCCGGGGAGGGTCAGGACGTAGCGTGGAGAACGGGAAGAAGGCGGGAAGGGCTGGAGGGGCAGAGTGTGCACGACGACGGTGTTGCCCATGCTGACGGAAGCGAGCTTGACTTTCTGTGGGCCGACGTCCGGCTGGATAGGGTGGGCCGGAGCGATGAACGTTGAGAAGCAGAGCTTTGTCATGGAGAAAGGATGCACGTCACGGAGGGTTGTGTAGGGCTGGAACTTGCCGTAGCCTTTGTTTGGCCCGTACTCCAGTGTGAAGAGCGAGATGGAATGGTCGCTGCCGCTGACGGCGATGATCGTTTGTTGTTGGCCGGCCGGGTTTGTGCCAAGCTGGCATACATCGAGGCCAAGACCGATCTTCACGCCTCGAGGGAGCTTTCGCCGGCGCAAGATCTTTGCCTGGGCGCCCTTTTCTGGGTGTAATTGGAGGAGAACAAGCTCGCAACCGCCGCGCTCGGGGGCATTCTGCAGCATCAAGATGCTCGTAGGCGACAAGAAGCGCAGAGAACGGAACTTGGGACGGGCAGCGCGAGCTCCACTGCTGGGCAAAGGAATGGTGAAGACCTTGAAAATACCCGGGGCAGCATTGGAGCGTGTGGTAGACGATATATCGCCGGCCATAACATCCACGCCGTTGGTATAAGCCATACGGAATTGACCCGGCGTTTCTTTCCCTGCGTCCGCATCGTACTCGAGCCTAACGAAGTCAATGTCGTCCGCTTCCTCGTTGGCACCAAGTTGAATGCGACCGATCACATCTGATTCACTGGGGGTTTCTGTCGCACGGAAAAGGACAATCTCTCCTGATGGCGCGAGTCCCGTGGCAATGGCTCCAACTCTCGTATCCTGTGTATTCTTCTCTGAAGCATCGGCCTGTTTCCTCCACGGCGACAGCCTGAGCACGCGCTGATAGGTATCACCCGATTCCCCGGTTTTGGAGCGGAAGAGCGACTCCTTTGACAATTGCGTGGCCTTTCCAGGAATAACCTCGTCCTTCTTTTCTTCCTTGTCCTCAGATTCCGACGCAGCTGTAGCTAATGCCTCCACCTTTCGCGGCGCCTCGAACCGAAACGCGCGCATGTGCTGATTATTGTTCTTTTTCTGCTCCGCTACAGAGCTGTTAATACCAGCCAGGACAACCAGCGAGTGCTCCTCATCGGTAGTCTGCGGCGCCACAGCAAGCGACGTTACTGAGTCCTCATCGCGCGACAGGTTCATTTCCACGGTCTCGGTGATTTCATATCGGTGCGAGGTATCGACGAGCATCTAAGTCTACTAATCAGTAAAGTTCTCGTAAACAAAGCCGCTGCACTCACGATCTTGTTTCCAACTCCGCTGCGGCCCTCGCCGCCGCCGCCGCCGACCAACAGGCGGCCATTATTGCGCGGGTCGAAGTCGGCCGCGAAGAGCGGACAAGGGAGAGTGAGTTTGGCGGAATGTACGGTGGGCGCCATGGTGGGGATTGGAGCTCTGGACGGAGGAGGAGAGGACAGATGGGCGATGACGAGGTTGCCCCGGATTCTTGGCGCGGATGGCCGGATCGGGACTGCCGCCTTTGATTTACTTAGATCTGATCTTACAGTAGAAAATAAAAATAGAAACAGTTTGGCGTAAATCGAATTGGTGTATATTTTATGTAACGTAGTCTAGGCTACTAACTGATTTACTCAACCTCCTGGCCGGTGAACTCGGGCAGGCGCTTGATGATATCGGCCCAGGTCTCGTCGCCGTCCGTGAGCGACTTGAGAGCAGCCAGGACCTCGTCCTCACTGGCTCGGACTTGCTTGGTAGTGTCGCGGTCACGCAGAGTGATGGTGTTGTCCTTGACGGACTGGAAGTCAACGGTAATACCGAAGGGAGTGCCCAGCTCGTCGTTACGGGCGTAGCGCTTGCCGATACTGGCGGACGAGTCGTCCACACGGTTGGAGATACCGATCTTGCGCAGCTTGGAGGACAGGCTCTGGACCAAAGGCTTGAAGGCAGGGTTGGTCGAGAGAGGGACCAGCAGAACCTTGGTGGGAGCGACAGCAGGGGGGAAGGAAAGGACCTATACCATATGGGATTAGCGATAGACATGAGAAAAAAAAAAGATAGAAAACTTACACCACGGGCCTCATCGCCGGCACGCGACCAGTAGACGTGTTCAATCATGCTGTACAGGATACGTCCGATACCAAAGGACGGCTCAATGACGTTGGGGGTGTACTCGCGGACGTTCTCAACCCGAGTGCGCTTCTCAATGTTGATCAGCTCCTTGTCCAGCTCAACCTTGCCAGAGCCAACACCCTCAACGTCAATCTCGACCTTGCCGGTGTTGTTTAGGTCCAGGGAGAGCTTCTCACGCAGTTCTTGAGAGAGGGCGTCGATGGCCGCCTCCACCGTCTTGGCGTCCTTCTTGAAGCGGGGACCGAACTTCTTCTTCTCGAGATCGATCTGCCACTCTTCGACACGCAGAGGCTCGGCACGAGTCTCGCGCACCACGAGAGGGGCGCCGGTCTTGTCCTTGTGCACGGTCAAATCATAGGCACTGCGGTCAGCGCAGCCAACACACTCAATCCAGCCGTAGCTGGTTTGCAGCTCGGCATCCCAGCAGTCGGCGGCGTAGTGAGCCATCTCGTTTTTCATGTGCTGACGGAAACGCAGCTTGCTGAAGTCAACGCCGATCTTGATCAGGAAAAGCTGGATACGGGCCAGGAAGTAACCCAGAGTCTCATTGTCGACTATGCCGGTCTCGACGGCCTTGCCGATGGTCATCGTGGTGGTCTTAGTGCTGCCAGACAGCTGCACGTCGCGGTCAAGCAGAGACATCTCAACGTCCTTGACCTCGACGAAGCGAGGGTGCTTCTTTCCACCCTCCGGGTCGACGTAGTGCTCAATCTCAGCCATGAGGAACTCACGGACACGCAGCAGACCGGCACGAGGTGAAATCTCGTTACGGAAAGACTTGCCAATTGAGGCAGAGGCGAAAGGCATGCCCTGCTGGTTGAACTCGAGCAGTTTCTGGAAGTTCAAGAACTGACCCTGGGCAGTCTCGGGTCGCAGGTAGCCCGGCATGTTGCTGCTGGGACCGATAGAAGTCTGGAACATGAGGTTGAAAGCAACGGGGGGCTGCACGGGACCGTCGGTGGCAGGGTTGCGAATGTCATACTTGGTGATGATCTTTTCAAGATCGGGGCCGTCGAAGTTGTCGATCTGAGCAAGAGTCTCCTCATACTCCTGCACCAAGGCGTCGTCCAGCTTGACAGCCTTGGTCTCGCCCTTGGACTTCTTCTTCTTCTTGGCCTCCTTCTCGGCATCAACCTCAACCTTTTGTCCGCGCGCCTCCTTATCGCCCTTCAGTCGGGCCTCCAGCACCTCCTCCACCAGGTGATCGGCACGGAAGATCTCGCCAGTCTTGGGATCTTTGCACATCCAGTCGGCGAACTTGTCCACGTGCCCGCTAGTCTTGAGGATGTCGTGGGGGGTGAGCATGGAGCAGTCGACCTCGAGCATGTCCTCCTCGAGCACGAAGTGCTTGCGCCATGCGTCCGTGATGTTGGTGATCAGGGCGGTACCGGGAGGGCCATAGTCATAGAGACCAGACACACCACCGTAAATCTCGAAGGAAGGGGTGTAGAACATGCGGCGGCGGAGCATGGAGTCCAGCACGAGGCGGTCGACCTCCTGGCCGGTCTTTGTTTTGACGGTGGCCATCTTGGGATTGCGGTTCTGCTTCTGGAGCGCGTGCGAGCAGGTGAAGGTCCTGGCGAGAATCGATGGAGGGGGAAGAAAAGAGCGGGGAGAAATGCGCGGCAGCAATTGAGTCATCCACCCACACAGGCCCTCGGTCTCACCACAGGGCAGTCGGCAAAAGAGATGTCAATTAAAAAGGATGGGTATGAATGACGCTGGTCTTTTTGTCTCGTTCAATAATTTCTCCTCATTCGACGGCGATCAACAATCAAAGATCGCGTGGTTGTCGGAGCGTTATCCCGGATCAACAATTCTCCGTGATAATTTATTTCTTTGCGACAGAACTGTCGATCAACCGAGTACAACACCACCCACTCAGCACATTCACCATGGGAATGAAAGGAAAAGGGAGGCCGCCGCCTGGTGCGGAACTTGATGTGAAGTCTGGCAACAAGATGCGCCGCCAGATGATGCACATCAAGCGCAAGAGAAATAAGGACTCGGCGCGGCGAGCGGAACGTTACGGTTTCAAGAAGGAAGAAGCCAAGAACCCCAAGTTGAGAGAAGAGCGCCTACGTCAAAACGTTCCTCTGACGCTCGACCGCAAGCGTGTCTGGGACGAAGCCGACAGCGACGCCGAGGAGCATGGCCTGGGTCTGGCCGTGGACGTCGAGCGCATTAAGCGTGCCAAGAAAGAAGAAGAAGACGAATTGAATCGGCCGCTGGAGGATGGCGAAGACGACAGTGAAGAGCCTGAATCCGACAACGAGTCCATTGACAGTATGATCGCCTCGAGCGACGGCGAAGACTCTGACGACGAGGCCAAGGAGGACGAAGACTCGAGTCGCGGACGAAAGAAATCGTCGCTTCCCTCTGCCACCGAACGAGCCACCAGCCCAACAGCCTCAGCGCGCAGTACCAACCTGAGCCTGGCACCCGAGGCCCTCGCCGCCAAATTCCCTACGCTCTTCTCCGACGAGACTCCCCCAGCCCCGAAAATCCTGATTACCACCTCGCTCAACTCGAATCTCCACGACGAAGCCGAAATTTTGACAGATCTTTTCCCCAACAGCGTATACATCCGGCGCTCAGCACACCGTCACTCGCACAAGTTCTCCATCCGTGAGATTGCCAAATTCGCCTCAAACCGCGAGTACACTACTCTGGTCGTCCTGAACGAGGATCAGAAGAAGCCTTGTGGTCTGACAATGGTCCATCTTCCAGTCGGCCCGACCTTCCACTTCAGCATCAGCAACTGGATTGAGGGCAAGCGGCTACCCGGCCACGGTCGTGCAACGGAACACTGGCCCGAGCTGATCCTGAACAACTTCCGCACGCCGCTGGGTCTTCTGACAGCACATCTGTTCCGCAGACTGTTCCCCCCTCAGCCTGACTTCGAGGGACGCCAAGTCGTGACTCTGCATAACCAGCGCGATTACATCTTCGTGCGACGCCACCGCTACGTTTTCCGCGAGAAGCGCGAGACCGAGAAGGCCGTTGTTGGCGCCGACGGCAAGGAGATGAAAGGTGCAGAGGGTATCCGGACTGGTCTGCAAGAGCTGGGTCCACGATTCACTCTGAAGCTGCGCCGTGTGGATAAGGGGATCCAGCGGGCGAGTGGACAGGAGTGGGAGTGGAAGGGAAAAACGGACAGAATTCGGACGAAGTTCCAGCTGTAATGGGTTTGTCTTTTCTTGCATGGGGTTTGGGGAGTATCCAAAAGCATCTGGTTTCCTGTATTATCCCGGACTATATTGCCCGGATTACCTAGGTTTATATATCCATGTCGAATGAACATAGACTATTCTAGTGACTGCAGCTTGTCTTTAATCTGGTCATCCCTCCACCTGTGTACAGCTGGACCAAGAAGATATTATAAATGGGTCTTTTGAGGGTAACCAAAGAGACGTTTAGAAACATAACAGAAAAAGGAACCAAACGATGTCTAAAAAGATGTCTTAAGAAAAACTAAGACCTAGGAAATTTTGAATAACCAAGAGACTTGAGTATTGTCTAGGCCCATTTGTAATATCTCCCATCTGCGTCCCTACTTTTGCATGTACCATTACCTGGAAGACTTGTCCACCATTTATCATATTCACTAGTACCACGTCTATTTGACAATATGAAAAGTTCGGACATGTACCTCATTCCACGAGAACTCAAAACCTATAACAAGTCCATAAAAAAAGCACACCAAAAAATGAAATACGCTATGCCAATGCCAATGCCAATGCCAATATAATACAAAAACAAAACCACCCGAACCCCAATGTGGCCCCATCTAGTCATCCTTCGGTAAATCAGGTCCCCTCATTCAGAACCTTAACCCTAGCCATAGCCCGCGCAAGAACGTCCTCCCTTCTCTGCGCAAATGAGATGGGCTTCCTTCCGGTAACAATCCTCACTCTCGCCGTAAGCCCCTTCGCGGAAACACACTCGTCTCTAACCTTCTCGCACAAATTCCTCGCGTCGTCAAGAGACCACCGCCCAAAACGAGTCAACGTGCGTAGCGCATACGCCTCAAGTCCCTCGAGCAGCGCGATAAGCGCCATCTTGCCGAGTGTTTTCTCGTGGAGGTCTTGGGGCCACAGGCCTATCGGGATGGAGCGTTCTTGCACGCGGACGTCTACGAAGCCCGCTTCCGAGAGGGAGTCTGTTCGAAGGTGTTTTAGGTCGCGGGGGTATCCCGTTTCGCCTGCTACGGCGCGAAGGGCTGCGGCATATGTGCGGAGATGGGACAGCTCTTCGCTTGTAATAGTATCACCGGCGGGATCGGCGTCGGCGACTTCGATGTATCCGCCAGGTTTGAGGTGGGCGAGAGCCTGGGCGTAGATAGAGTGCCAGTTGTTGAAAGCGCCGGAGAGGCCGCGGATGTGGATTAGGTCGAATGGCTCGTGGTAGGTCCATTGGGACTGGGCATCTGCGAGTTGGAAGTCGACGTTTGGTAGGGAGAGGTGGCCTAGACCTGAATCGAAGACTCCTATGTCTGAGGCTATGATTTGGGCATTTGGATGCTCGGCGCTCATTTCAATGGCCCAGTCGCCGGGTCCAGTGCCGATGTCGAGAATGCGAGGCCGTTCCATGTGTAGTGGGGCGGTCGTCAGGCGGCCGTCCAGGAGGATTAAGTAGATTTGATGGACGATGTTGAGGCGTGTTAGTTCGGACTCGTCGTTGGGCATGAAATAGGAGTCGTCGGCGTAGCGGCGGCCATTTTCGATTGTTACTTGCAGGTTGTGTGAGGAGCAGGAGTTGGTTGATTTTCTAGTTGTCTTAGTTCAGGGTTCTATACTGGGATGGACAGAGAGACTCACATTGAAGCGTCGGCGTCGGAATCAGAGTCGGAATCAGGCTCCACGCTTGAACCATCCTCGGGTTCTTCGACAGAGGGACAGGGGTCCTCTGGCTGAATGAATACGCCGTCCATGACATGACGGTCTAGGACAGCTGAACGAAAATGAAATGGGTATATACAGATCCAGCTGTATACATGGGCTTGAACGGGGGTTTAAGGTCTAGAGCGAAGCCCAGGGCATATTCCGACCTTATAACGGTCAATTGACAACAAAGGAAAGGAGAAACCGAAACGTCGAGGGGCCAATAAGCAGCGAAGCGAAAGTCTTTTGACGGGATATAGTGGAACCCGACAACGCGGACGGAGGTACGTCACAGCAAAAAAGAAAAAAGAAAAGAAAAAGGCCCGAAATTGGGGAAGTGATAGGTGGTATATCAGAAATCAAAACCCAGGGAGCCGGGTGGGAAACGGGGTGGAGAAGGGAAAAGGAGGGTGCGGAGACCAGAAATGACACGAACAGGACAGTAAAGGCCTAGGGCCTGTGGACCATTGCGTTTTCCACGGCGGGGGGAGTTCAACAGCTGAAGTGGACCGGGGGTCTGACCGGGCCAGGTCGCGGCGCGGGTGGGGTTGGGGATAATCACTTGCAGCGAAAGTTCCAAAGTCGTGTCTGTCCTTAAACGTATGCTTATGGGATTGTCACTGGGAATCCGTGGTTCTAATATCAAGGAATCGCCATGTATAGAGATGATAAGTATAGACGAAGTATAGGGTGACGATGTATATGCTGGACCCGATGGGGCGGGATGAGTTGTCCAGGGCCAACGGGGAACCGGAGATCTCTACATATGCATACTAGGTTGAGACTATATTCGACGGTGACAGTTACCGTTCAGGTGCCCTACAGAAGTACGAAACGCCATTAGATTAAACGCCGAGATGCAACCCATATAGGCAGTCCAGTCCTCCAAACCCGTCTAGCCAAAATCCTATACTAGGCCAAAGCCCTAACCCCCTAACTCCCTAACTCCGTAGACTACTACTCTCCCGCCTCCTTACCACCTTAACTCTTCCAAAAAAAAAAAAAAAAAAAAAAAAAAAAGGAAAACTAAAATAGAATCAGATACCTAATTCCAAGAACAAACCCACGTCTCCACTGCGGTCCGAGCGAGACCCAACAGGCCGGCTTCGAATCCTGAACGGGACAACCAGTGTCTTGCCAAATCAGGCAAGAGCGGCACCAGTCACGAGACGATCTCCCGTGCCTGATCCAAACCTCCGGAAATTTCAACCAACAATTCCAGCAATCCGGTTCCTCTCCCCAATCGGGTCTACTCAATTCATCCCTTCACCTCTACCGGCCCTCGGGTGGTGGTGCACAACCAAAATGACAACCCCACCCCGCCGCCTCCTCTTCATAGCCTCCATCGGCAACCAAAAGCCCTACCGCTTCACCCGACACAGCGCAGGCCACGTCCTCCTGGACGCGCTCCTCCCACTCCTCCGCAGTCGCTTCGGCTCGGTCGATCAATACTACACGACGTACTGCAGCCCCTCTTTCATGAACGACTCCGGCCCGAAACTGGTCCGCAACCTGAACAAATGGCTATCGCAAGCCGACAAGCTTGTCGGACCGCCTCGCACGGGCTTCGAAGTCCCGCCCCCAATCGGCGTCCCGGCGACGCTGGTCATATTGCACGACGAGCTTGAGGCGCCGCTGGGTAAAGTGCGCGTGAAGAGGGGTGGGCCTGAAGCGGCGAGTTTGAGGGGGCATCGCGGGTTGATTAGTTCGTTTGAAAGTTTGAGGGGGAAGGGGATGTATCCCGTTAAACGGGGAAGGGATTTGTCGGTGCTGAGGATTGGGGTTGGGATTGGGAGACCGGAGAGTAGAGAGAAGAATGCTGTCGCGGACTATGTGCTTTCCGAGATGGAGGCTGGTGAACGGGCTGCTGTGCAGAGGGCTGCAGAGCCGGTTGTTAGTGTTTTGGAGAATGAGTTTGATTGGGAAGGGGGTTCAAAGACTTGATCGTGATCTTGATTGATGG
The DNA here is from genome assembly GCA_037042055.1 of Penicillium sp. S103-07. Lineage (NCBI taxonomy): Eukaryota > Fungi > Ascomycota > Eurotiomycetes > Eurotiales > Aspergillaceae > Penicillium > Penicillium sp. S103-07. Next base: position 316,461 of record JAXQJQ010000016.1, on the reverse strand, counting down.
TGGTTTTTGCATCGCATTGGGATTGGATTTAGATCGGGCATTTTGTATAGAGGGTGTTACGATATGGTTTCGGGAGCTTGTACAAGGTTGATACCCCTGCATATTCATGAATGCATTGCATATTGAACTCCTTCTGTTCTCCGTGAGAAAAAAGAGATTACCCATCATGTACAAGACTGGGAATAAAAACAGGAAGCGAAGCAAAACTGACTCCTCATGAGACCCCATGAGAGCAAGAAGACAACCGGCATTATGCTAAAATGTACCCCCCAGAAAAAGACAGCCTTAAACGGTCCCGGCTATGCTCAAATCACGGATCTCCTGCAGCACCTCCTCAACCCGGTTATCCAGATCCCCGCGAGCATACTGATCTCTCGTTTCTGCGTCTAGGTACTGCTGCACCTGAGCCATGCGCGAGTACGCCTCGGCACAGAAACGCAGCTGGATCTTGACGAGGGCTTCGAAGCTGGGGTCGAGATAGGGAACGCGCAGATCGATGAGCTGGGGCAGTTCGGTGAAGAGCTGCTCATTCAGCTGCTCGTAGGCTTGCTTGGCCATTTCGGCTTCGCGCTCGGTGCGGGGCAGCTTGGTGGCGTCCTTGTCGGGCTTCTCGACGAGTCGCTTAACCTTGGCGCGCATCGAGTCGTAGTCCAGGAGCTTGTGGTTGCGCTTCTTAATGCATTCGTTGACGTCGGGGAAGTAGGCGCAGAAGCGGGAGATGGGGTCGAGGACGGTTGTACTATATCAGTTAGCGAGAGCTTTTTTTGATAGAAAACTTGCGTCCATACCGGTAAGGTCCATCCAGAGCCTTGATCGTCTCCGCATCAAGATCCTCCACAGCCGTCTTGTAGCTCCGGCTCACACCATCCTTAGTTCCAGCATCACCATAGAAGGCATCGATAGTCTCCGCAATGCGCATTTGGGACGCGGTCATGGCTACTCTCATCAGCGCCATTCACCAGCTTCGGGTATGGATACTCACCACGCAGCGAATCCAAGTAGCCCTTCGCCTCCTTCTGTAGACGATTCGAAGCAGTCTCCATGGTCCGGTACCGCCTGCATCGCGAATCAGCACGCACATCTCACACGCAATCCAAAGGTGGAAGTCCATACCGCTCCTCAATCTCATAGTCCCGATCATTCGTGCGTTCGACATGACCTGTCCAATCCATCAGTACATTCCCTGCCCACTGCGGGGTAGCATTCCGCACCAGTCTTCATCATAACCTGCGTCGTAGCGCGGCCGACATTCTTCTTGAACCCTATTCACACTGCGTATTAGCAAGATCTCTTTCATTGACAGCGACTCGGCGGGGTCAACGACGTACCTGCCCACGACATGGCTGGATTCGGTTCGGATGGGGATTCCTCTTCGAGCGAGTATCAAGCTGACAGCAATGTAGAATCAATCCTCTGTATCGGACACAGAGCACTCAAGCAGTAACAGTGACGGAGTCAAGCTCCAGTCGGCGAGGTCTCGATTCTCAATGTCGTAGTCCAAGGCGGAACCCGGGAGTCTGCCTTACGGCTGTGGCGGTGCCCGGCTGAGTCAGCACCGGATGCGGCTACGTCACTAGGGCTGAACACTTGCGTCTTACTTCGCTCTCGTTCAGGATAGGGGAAAGTTGGTAACCGTAAAACGCGGTCATGAGTTCTGAAATTAAAAACGGTTTGAATAATGGCAGAACCTCGGTGCCTTGAGTATCCCCTTGTGGCTATTGTTCTGCAGTACCACTCCACCCGTGGCATCGCCGAGGCTAGAATGGTGGTGCCTAAAGACAGTTTGACGGAGAGACTTGGCGTGGCAAGGCTACGTGACTAGTGAATTTTGATTGTTAATAGAATGATAATGCGCGGTGTCCGCGGGATTGCATCAGGGCTGGGTCGATCTTGGTCAGGGCTGACGTGGGAAGATCAGATATTTCCCAATCGATCTTCCGGCTAGAGCAGGTCGTATCGGACGCCGTCGGCTGGGTGATCGGGAGCCACGCATTGCAGACTGATGTCATGCTACTTTAGTTCCCAACTTACTCTAGGAAGTGGTGGTGGCGGCGGTGGTGGTGGAGGGATGTGAATGTGTTTTCCAGTTGATTGAGAAATTGAGAACTGCTATGTACAGAAACGCACGGGTGATATGTACGGGACCCAAAAGCAGACAAAGTGGTCAGGCGTCCAAACAACAGTACAAACTTACCGCTCATCCATCATTCATCATCGTCATAGTATTACAAGCAAAATCCAACGCCGACTCGAACCCAGAAAAAGAAAAACGGTCATGACTCTTCGTTGAATTGACGTGGAAAACATGACAAACCAAACACAGAGCTAAGATGAACACGGGCTGAAAAGGATATAACAATGCGCCGGAAATGAAAATAAAACAAAAAGGGCCTCCCTATCTAGGAGCATTGCAAGGATACAAACATCCTCCTTGAACGGGTTCAATGACAGATAACCACCCTATGCGTATAACGGGGTCATGAAAGTATCCAACCCCCACCTCAAATCTTTTAGCTTCTTGTCGGTACCGTTTGCAACCCGACTAGACAATCCCCAAGAAAATCAGAACCCTTCCTCGCCAGCCTTGCACAGCTTGATTTGGCGCACCCACTCAGACTTGAGGACCTGAGAGGCATTGATGCGGCGAGAGGGGTTAGGGTCCAGGATAGAATAGATCACGTTGCGGCAGCGAGCCTTTAAAATATCAGTTGAAAGTCCACTCAATGCCTCGGTCATGCTCATGCTTACCCGATGCAGCGTCTCTATCGGCGCATATCCATCCTCGTGCTTGCGCCCTTCCAGGTAGCGTTGATAGAACTCATCTTCGTCCTTGCGGGCTACACGCCATAGATGTCTTCCGGTACGCATAGCCATGTAGATCACGCCGACGGCCCACAGATCGACAGCGCGGGGATCGAATTCCTTCTCGGTGTATTCTTCGGGGGCGATGTAGGGTGCAGAACCACAGAGACCGGCGGTCATATGGGCTTCTTTTTCCCATGCCATACGGAAGCACTCGCCGTTGCCGAAATCGGTGATTTTGAGGGCGCCGTGCGTGGTCAACAGCAGGTTTTCGGGCTTGAGATCACGGTGGGCAACGCCCATCTCGTGCATGTACTCCACACCGCGCATCAGCTGCTTGAAGAAGCAGTCTGCTTCGGCAACTTCGAGTTTGCCGGCGGCAAGCACCAGCGTGTACAGGTCACCACCGGCACAGTATTCCATGACTTCACAGTAATCGCCCTTGGCATCTTGCAGGAGATCGAGGGTGTGGATGACGTTGGGGTGGCGGAGAGAAGAAGAGATACAGAACTCTGAAGTCAATCGTTTTTGATACTTCTTGGCCGTCTCTTGAGGGCGACGGCGGAACTCCTTGACGGCATACAACTGCTCGCATTTGGAGTCCTGAGGATCGACCTTGTGCGAAATACGGACGATACCGAAAGCACCACGGCCGACGATCTCCTGGCATTTGCCGTACTTGTCCACCAAGGATGCCGTGGCATTCGGGCCGCCCTTTTTATCGGCGGCCAACTTGTCGCGTTCGGTTTTAAACTGATCGATCCAGGTCGACATCAGCGACAACTGCGTCTCATCGACCTGATCGTCTCCCTTCTTTCTCCCACCGCCCAGCATGTCTCGGAGGAGGTCGGTTAATTTTTCCTGTCGTCGTGCACTTCGTAGGTGATGAGAGTGGTTGCCCAAGTGCTCTGGGAGAACCTCGAAGCGTTTGTGCACGGTGGCAACATCTTTCTGTTCCTTTCCAGCAGCAGTCTTCTTCTTGGCACCCTTTTCGATGGGCTCGTCTTTGAGAGACGGTTGCCGGGACGGAGTTCGAGTGGAGGGAGGTCTGGAGTTTGCACGAGACGACGGTTTGGAAGACGGCATGTCCTTTCCGTTTCCATTTCCGTTTCCGTTTGACGGTTTCTCCTTGCCGTTGGGAGGATGAACACTCTCCAGGCTGCTGTCGGAGAGAGGATCACGGTGAGAGTCGATTTCTTTAGTTGGGGTTTGCTTTCCGGTGCCGGAGAACATGCGTGAGAGACGGCTAGCCATGTTGGCCTTCTGAGCTTTGGGCGCGGGGGACGCCGGAGAGGGAAGGGCGTCCCCGTTTTGGGGGAGCGCGGACAGGTTCATGCCCGCCAGGGCGCGTGTTACCGAAGGGTCTCCATCCCGGTCATGCGAATGTAATGAAGTGGCGGCGGAGGAGACTGCGGACGGAGCAGGTGAAGGAGAAGGCGGAGTCATGTGCGGTAGCTGGACGAAGAAAGTTTGGGGATACTAAAGATCACGTCGTCCCCGGAGAAAGAGGACGAGCGTCGCTCGCACGAAGCTGGAAGCTACCAACTGCAACCGGGGCGATAGAACTGGGTCGAGGTGATGAGAGAAGAGTTGCGGGCGGGAAAAAAAGTGGTGTGGGCGTCGGTGTGGTGTGGCGGCCTGACTCGTGAGGCAACCAGGACAAGTGACGACAGCTCAAGTGGTAATGGTAAGAGGTGAAAAGAAAAACGCTGTGAGGCGCACGCCGTAAAAACAGGCAGGGCGCTGGGAAAGACCCAGCGTGGGTATGTTTACTATATAAGATGCGAAGTAAAAAGAGGAGGAAAAAAAAAAGAAAGGTGACAGAGGGGGATAAATTGGCGATGCTACGGGGGGTTGACAGGGCAGAACCGGTTGAAATATTCGAATACCACGGGGAAACGCCTGACCCGGGTTCGTAGTGTATGGGGAAACGGCGGAATTACTTACGGGGTGATTAATAAGGCTTAGGCGACGCAGAAACAGAGAGTCCACAGTGGAAAATGTGGGACTGCAACGTACAATTCTGTACATTACTGCAAAGTTACCACGGTCTTCGGTAGTATTTCTAATGATCCGTAGCAACAATACAAATGGTCTTCCAAGACTTGCTAAGCAGGAGCACCTATACCCGAGTCGGTCCCCTACTGCCTAGGATGTACGGATCGAATTCTGTGGTGGCGCATGCTCTCCTGCCGCGGGAGGCTAAGGGTGAGAGATTTATTGTAAACCCGTAATAAAATACTAACCGGCTCCCTCGCGGAAGATCCCTGGAACCGGCGCTGGGTCTTCCCTCTTCCGTGTTCGCAGCTAAGGAAGATTAAGCAATTTTCTGCCCCAGTAGTCCGTGGTCCGAAATTGCCAGGACGATCGCGATGACGTTTTCCCACCCCCCTAAATGCAGACACGTACCTGATGTCGTTTGGAGTGACGTCGAGGAATTGAGGGGGAATTATCGGTTCCTCTTCCACCGTTGCTTTGCATCACCTACTTTCATGGTTGGATGAGGCTGTGCACCTCTGCACCGGCTTGAGCCGGGGTCTGATTCGGTCGCGGCCCCGCACCAGCAAACGAGAGCCGACGTGCCGGGTGCGCTGTGTGGCGCTTACTCGATCACTGAGGGGTTGTTGTGGCATGGGAATCCGCCATCACTTGGTCTATGCTGTACATCCAGTTCTATGCACGTAGTCGTAGTATGCGATCCACAGTTCGGAGTAGAGATTGAAACGCTCTCCGTTTCATTCTTATAACCAACCACCGACTCCTACGGGCCTGGTCACCTTGAAACGATATCTCCGTCGCGCTCGGGACGATCGCCACAGCACGGGGTCAATCATGCACACATCCCCATCGGGCTGTTCGTGGAGCCCGCGTGCGTCAGAGCCTAAGAGTATGACTCCATCCCGATGCGCGCGGTGTAAGCTCGAGGGTTGCAGCGTCATTCAGATGACTGTTGGCTTCGTGCGACTTCGATAAACCAGAGCCTATCAGGGCTATCGACTCTGCACGGGGAGCCCCGAGCTTCACCGTCTGTTCGGTGGGAGTGGCCGACGTATCTGGCTTTGTTTTCATCTTCAGAATGGATCAATTACCCCGGATTGTGTGACTGACCGTAGAGTTTATTTACTCTGACGACCTCGGCCGTGCTCGCGGAGCACATGCGAAAATGGTTAAAGGGAAGAGAAGCCCACTTTTGCACAGTACGAGGCATTTCTTCCTGCCAATCAGGGGCCCCGGGGAGGGGCTCCTCTCGCTGTGCGATTTGATGGAATTCCATTTCCACTGCATGTCTTCCGTACAGACATAGACACGCTGTTCGCCCTAAAAGTATGTACGTCCTTCAATTGGTAGCAATACAAGAGCACCCACTTAGCACCCGCTCGTCAATGCCCGAAATGATGTACATGTACAAAGTCCATTGCCCCTCATCCCCACCTACAAGCAAGCGCGGGTGACACGCCTAAGGAAGCTTTTTTTTCACTGGATCGAGTGCATTCGTTGCTGACCGCCAGTTCGGGGGGTTGCATTGCAAGGCAACTCTCTGGTAAAATTACAGGCCGTGGATTGGCCATGCCGTTCGGTGAAGAGCTCGAGATAAGCTGTGGTCCTCAGCTCGACGTGCATGAGTTCGGGCCGTGGCTGGTGTACATGGATATAATGCATGCAGGTGGGGTGCGCTGAGCAGGTTCCGAGCAGGATTCGCATGTCCCCGTATCGTGCATGACTTCGCCTTCAGCTCCCGTCCAAGATTTCGACTCTCTCTAGCTGGTTCTTTACTCATTCTTTGTCTTGGCTACACCGTGCCCGGACCAGATCCTCGAAGCCACGGCGTGACCCGTGCATTAGCCCGGGCGGGATCGAAAACTGTTGGGCCTTGGCTGCGTCAACTGAACTGATTGGACGCCTAGCGTCTGTGGTAGATAATAGTCGGCGCTTTTATTCTTGTGTGACGGCTCAACGTGCAGCCTTGTTCGACTCATGCCGAATCAAGCTACATCCTGAAGTCCTATCGACTATAAATGACATGCCGCCTTTGCTTCCAGGTTATCCTGCCCTTCTCCCTTTTCATTTGCGTCGGCGCTCCGTTCTCTGTTTCCGGCCGACAGAAAGGAAAGCTACGGTGCAGGTCCGAGATTGTCCCCTCTGGAGCGCGGGCGTGCGCGCCACGTGGGAATACGGACTCAACTGAGCGGCCACGTTTGGAATACCCGGTATCGAGCTCAGCTCAAAGGCCTGTTCTCTGGGGGCCGCCATTGCGGTGTATCCCCGGATCTCCAGTTCTCTTGAACAGACTGGTAACTTAAGACATGACCAGTCTGCCTTCCATGATCACGCTTGGCGGTGCAGCATCAGATGCTGGTGCTTGCGGGTATCACGCTAGAACACGAGTCTGCTAACAATCAGAAACAAGTCAACAAAAAGGGCGTAAGACGCCATGATTTCCGGGGTTGAACGAACCACAAACTGTTCCAGGGACTCTTCAAAAAGCTCATTGTTAACACCGATGCCACGGGGGTGCTCGGCCGGAGATAGTGGGTTCTTGACGACTATACTCTCACTTAGAACTTGTCTAGATGCAGCCCAGGGTAACCACAAACCGTATTCCACAAAGAGATTGATATAGATTTGCTGCAGCGCGATGCGCATGCTGGGACTCTTGAGGTCCGTCAGCATGACAAACTTGATGTTGGTCGGCGTCTCGTAGTAGTGCAGCTTGTACTGGCTGGTGTTGTAGGAAATAAAGCTGAAATCGAGCTGTGGTTAGCCATTGAACCCGGGCGTGCCAACTGGGGGGCTTACTTGTCCTCTTCACCACCCAACTTGCGCACCATATTCCGTAGCGAGAAAACCGTTCCAAAAACCAGCTTCGCATCATCATCTCCTGCTTTCACAGTCTGCCCCAGCCCTGCTGGCGCGGCTCCCGGCGTCTGGTTGGATTTCCCCACGATCGAGGTTGGGCGAGGGAGCCAACGGCGCTTGTAGATGCATTCCGCTGGAGAGAGTCAGTTGAATTCCTCACGGGGCGACGAAACAGCACATACCGTGGCGGTCGAAGATATAGAAAGAGTAGACGGTCATGGTGGGCAATGATGACACTCCAAAGTGAGATTGTTGATGTTCAGGGGAGTTGGCACTAGGGCGGTGAACACGGTCTATCGATAACGACCAGCGAAAAAGGAAAGAAGCTGCCTGATGAGACTTGAGATTTACATTGCATTCTTCTTTTACTCCTATTCGTCTGACTTTGCCTGTAAAAAGCTTTTCTCGTAAGGCTGACGGGCCTGCAACCCCGTTATCTCTACCCCCGCCTTCTACCTTTCCAACCCCTCTACCCCACACCTACCCAACTCAGAATCTTCCAACAACGATGGCCCGCGACGAGACGTCCCCCAATATCTCCGAGCCCTCGGTCGACTCTACAGATGGTGCGGGTAGTGTACCCCCACAGCCCGTCAGAGTCGAGTAAGCTTCCCCGCTGCCCTAATTGGAGATTTAGCCTGACGACACGAACTATGTCCAGCTCGGCCGCGTCATTCGATAGTCCACAGAGACATCGTCGACGAAACCCTCGAACAAGGCGTCCGGTGAAGGTTAGTTTCCTCAATGCCGTTCGTGACAGGCCCCCAACTGATCATGGGACATTAGGAAACGCTGGACGCCCGCTCGGAATATACCACGAGCCAGGACGACGGGTCGGCCGAACACCGCATCAACCAATATGTGATCAGGCAAGAGATCGGGCGAGGATCGTTCGGGGCCGTTCATCTGGCTGCTGATCAGTTTGGCAATGAATATGTACGGAGCGCCCATCGGGATCCACCCGCGAACAATAGTGCTGACTGCACACATGATATGCAAAGGCAGTGAAAGAATTTTCCAAATCGCGGTTGAGAAAACGTGCTCAGTCGCATCTTATGCGCCGGCCGCGAGGACCCCAACGACCTGGTACAGGGTTCAACTCGCCTCTTCACCGACATCCTTCGGGAGACGATAATGCAAATGCGAAGAATCCGCTATATCTGATCAAGGAGGAGATTGCGATCATGAAAAAGTTGAACCATAATAACTTGGTCTCGCTGATCGAGGTGCTAGACGATCCGAATGAAGATTCGCTCTATATGGTTATGGAAATGTGCAAGAAGGGAGTGGTGATGAAGATCGGATTGGGAGAAAGGGCTGACCCGTATGACAACGAGCACTGTCGTTGCTGGTTTCGCGATCTGGTACTGGGAATTGAATATCTGCATGCGCAAGGTATTGTCCATCGAGACATCAAGCCCGATAACTGTCTCGTGACCTGCGACGATGTGCTGAAGGTTGTTGATTTCGGTGTCTCGGAGATGTTTGAGAAGAATTCGAACATGTTTACGGCCAAGTCGGTCGGCTCTCCGGCATTCCTGCCACCAGAGCTTTGTGTTGTGAAGCATGGTGATGTTTCTGGCAAGGCTGCTGATATCTGGTCCATGGGAGTCACTCTATACTGCCTCCGGTATGGGAAGCTTCCATTCGAACAACAAAGCATCTTCGAGTTGTATGAAAGCATTCGGAGTGACGAGGTGGTATGTGAGGATGAGCTGGATGAGGATTTTGCAGATCTGATGAGTCGTATTCTGGAGAAAGATCCAGAGAAGCGCATCAAAATGCGCGAATTACGGGTGAGTTTGTTCCTTTTGTTGTGTTGGCATTTACTGACTTTGCAGGATCATCCATGGGTGACAGGAAACGGCGCTGACCCGCTGCTCTCTTTCGAGGAGAACACGGCGCAGATTGTCGAGCCTCCAACCGAGGAAGAAATGAACCATGCTATTACGAAGAACATGGGTTCTCTGATGACATTGGTACGTGAACCTAACAGGTGACGAGGCTCTGCTAACCTAGTATGCAGATGAAAGCCGCAAAGAAGTTTAAACGGCTGGCGGACCCTTCAAAGGCAGGCCAGTCAATGCAAAGTATCCTCGGTGACGAATACGAAGCGCATTTCGTTGAACCGCCAATGGAGATGGATGACAGCGAAGACTTTCCCGCTGTTGGACTCGACGAGAATGCTCCAGGCGGTCCCAGTCTAGGCGGTGGTATTCGCAAGGTTCTAGGGCGACATCCTATGCTGGGCGCTGGCCGTGAAGGCTCTGGTGCCGAAGGCTCAGGATACAGCGAAGGAAGCTTCTCTTCCCGGCCAGAGCACAGCCCATCCAGTAGCCGGTGGCCCAGTGGAGTGTTCGAGCCCGAAAGAAAAGATTCCAGCTCAATACGTAGTGGTCGATCAACAGGCAAGGCCGACTTCACGCAAGCCCACTCGCAATCTGCATCCCCTTACCCTACATTATCACGAGCCAGCTCAGCAACCACCAAACGAAGCATGGAAGGAACCCGAGGCCACGCACGAGACCCACTAGAAGAAGAATTCCCCTACCTCTTCATCGGCCCATCCACATACACCGGCAGTTCACAAGAACCAAGCGACGACGTCGAAAGCGACCCGGCACCCATCTTCGCCGAGCCAGAAAGCACAGACGAAATTGAGCCCGAACAAATCGTCAGCGAATCGCCTGGGGCTGCAGAATTCGATATCTATGAGACTGCCTACCGACAGGAGCTGGAGCGTATTGAATCAGACACATACCCTGGCGCCGGGCCCAAGGTCTACCTGACACGGAGGGTGCAGAATACCCATGATGTGTTGAATTTTGTCAAGGACAAAGCGCTGGATTTGCAGGTCGACCAGAGGAAGTTCCTCGACACGTTCCCGCGAAAGACACCGTCCGGGTTTAGTGCGGCTGTTGGTTTGTTGCGGAGTCAGATGGATCAGAAGGGATCAGAGGAGGGAGAACAGGAACAGAGCCCCGAGTCCGAGCAGAGCCAACCTGCCGAACGGCGCGAATCCCACCCGCCTTCCTCGTCTCTTTCCTCGCAGTTCCTTCCCGGCCCTGAGGCATCGTTGAACGAGGCGACGGGCACGCCGGTTTCGGAGTCGAATGCCGGAGGAGAGTATTCGCTTCGAAGGCTGCTGGGTCGTGCTCGTGATAAGTCATAGGTGTGTTGCTCTTGTTAAGTATACCCCAGGATACTTTCTTTACTGGAGATGAGATGATATGAGATGAGATGAGGGGAAGAGCGAGAAGACGACGGATCCACAGCCCGCATTCTCGCTTTTCACTTTCCTTGCATGGTTGATGGAGAGTGCTGCATGTGCATATCTTTAGCGAGTTGGTCAATCTTACCCGTTTCCTTATACCAACTAGAGTCCATCGTAGGCTAGATACCAGCACTGAAGAAACTGAAGAATGTCGATACTCTTCTCAGTATACGAAAGACCGTAAACCTGCTTTGATCTCCCATACTGGGAGGTTCCATGTATGGAAAATGGATCTGAGCGCGGGAGGGTTACACAACATCTCCCAGGATATAGCCTGTACAAGTGGGAGGCCCAGATTCGCGTCAGACTGCCAAGATCGAGGTTCTGTACCGGTGACTTGCGTATTAGGAAGCCGGGCACCTGCCAACAGGGCTACAGGGGTAAGATATCTATCACATATTACATAGTAAGTACTGATCGAAGCATTTGCGCTGTATATTATATTTCAGTCCATAATCTTACATGCGTCATAAGTAGGAAGGAGGCAGGAAAGAAGAGCAAAAGGTCAAGAAAAGAAACAAAAACCCGATCTGGACAGTCCACTTGGACGATGGGTTGCGTCATGTATCCCGTGAACAGTTGGAAAGGCAAGACACAAAAGGCGCATGGAAAGGTATGAGATGATTAAATAATACAAAAGCAGGCCAGATCGGTGGGAAGCATGAAACATAACGCACAAAGCAGAGGATGGAAAGCATCAGGGAATAAGAAAGGCTCAAAAGGACCGCCGCATGCAAGTCATGATTGGGTGCATGTCACATCACGCTATGGTTGAGCAAGCAGAAATTATCAGCAAAGGCTGGAAGCTGGAAAGGCCATTTGAAAGAGAAAGAAAAAAGAGAAAGAAGAAGAAAAGAAAAGAATAGAAAGGCTCGCAAGACGAAGCATCAATTTATAGTCGTAGGCGTAGGCAAAGAGCCATCTTCATCGAACGTGGTCATGGACACATCAGTGCACGATGCTCGTGCTTGTGGTGTATTGTCGTAGTGGAACTTAAGGCGAGGAGTCGAGAAGAGCAAGAGCAAGAGCGTGCGTGGAAAGAAAGCAGACGCAAGCAGTCAAAAGCAACAATAAACACAGAAACGCTGTCTATTGTTCGTCAGTTCATGGATTCATGAGAAAAGAAAACGGTCGATCGTAGTCGACGTGCATGTGGACATCATTGAGGCGGTTTCTCGCCCGGCGTGGTGCTCGTGCGGCCTTCATACGGCGGCTCACCACGACTAGTCACCGAGTCCCTCCGCCCGTCCGGCGAGAGGCGATCCGGAATAGCACTGAAAGAGCCACGCTCGCTGGTACTATTTAGACGTGGGGTAAAGCTATCCGGCGGACCGAGTTGCAATGCATGTGGTGATGGTAGAGGCATCTCTTGGGGCCGTGGTAGTTCCCGCAGGCCCATGTTCCGGGTCAGCATGTCGCGGCCTTCCGGAAGAATAGGCGCAATTGGACGTGCCGCGGGCACGTCGTAAGTCATTGCCGGGGGTGGTGGTACTGGGTAGGGTGCCGGACCTGCGGGACTTGATGGCGAGGAGACCTTGAGGCGCCCTGAACCGGAGCGCCGTGGTGGCGGGTAGGGCTCGCCGCGGGCTTCGGCGGCTGCTTTGCGGCGCTCGGTCTCTGCTTTGCTTGGGCGGCCTCGTTTGCGCGGTGGCTCGCCGGCGGAGACGTCGAATCGTGGTGATAGCTGGGCGGAGCTCTCGCTACTGTGGGATGCGGTGCTGGCTGGTGGCCGGGGTTGAATGGCGCGCGGGGCGAGTGGTTTCTCCGCTGGATAAAGTGGTCGCTTGCGTAGCGTTGGATCTATGGGCATGGGCGTCCCGGTCGTATCGGGGCGAAGAATTGGGGTCGGTGGTGGATGAGATGTCGGTGGTTGCTTCTGTTCCGGCTGGTGCTGCATGTTGAAAAAAGCCATTTTGCACGAGTTGAGCGAGCGGCCTGTATCAGTTAGTTCCAGTGTTCGATTCCATGAGATATACGGTCGAAGTTGACTACCTTGCGGCAAGGGAATATCATCCCAATTGGGATTGATACGGAACTCGTTGATCATGCGAACGAGATGGCTAGACGAGATGCCGGCCTTTTTGAGGATTTCCGTGAGCAGGGCATACTGTAGCGGTCAGTCGTCGCGTACATTCGCGATAGTCGCAAACTTCGCGTATATCGGGGATGGCATACCCTCTCGTCCTCGGTCCACGGTCTATCGGCTGGATTCGACATATCCAGATCAGGCCATGGACAATTCTCCGATATCAAAAACACAAAATACCACCGGGGCGTGAAACGAAAGTGAAAGGGTGCGACGCACGAAAAGTCGACCCTCGAAGCCAAAACAAAAACACGAGGAGGTTCACTCTTAAGTGTCCATATCCCATAAAAGAGCCAAAAAGAAGGAAAGAAATACCACCGGAAAAGTACAAAACCAAATTCAAGGAGTGCAATTGAAGAAAAGACGCATCAGCCACACGAAATGGCAGCAAAACACAAGGTGCATGTGTCCCGGCTGGAAAAGATCGAAAGGATTGGCTGGGAAAGAAGCAGCCGGGATCGCGCAGGGAGAGAGGAAAAGAGGAAAGCCGCAGGGCCTTGGAAGGAATTACGGGGCAGTTTCATCATTTCCAGAAATGCCAGATCCCCAAAATTACGGCTAAAAGTACGATATAGTGGGGGGCGCGAATGCATCAAGTGTCGTACAGTTCGGAAACGGTTGGCCCTGGCAGGCCCAGAGCCAAGGGACCTCCTGCGGGAAGCAAGTGCTTTTCCCGGGTGGAAACCGCGGGATTAGGAGACATTAGTCCCAATGGAAGCAGGATGGAGAGAGTCGGGCCAGTGAGACCGGGTCGGGATGGTTAGTCCAGTCGTTCGGGGCAATTCGAGCCAGTGAAAAGATGAGTGCAAGTGGGTGAGTGGAGGGGAGGAGGGGCCCGGGACGTTGGGTTGATTGTGTTTGAAGCTAGGCCCGGGGGCGGTTTAGGGTCGATCCACTCTGCCAGTTGGAATTAGAAGAGAAAGGGGTTCGATCTGGACGGTACGGGCTAATGCACTGCAGTAGGATTCGCTACGTGCTAGTGTGGAAGGAACGACGTTCCTAGTGCAAGAACAGTAAGAGGTTAAGCTTCTCGGTAAGTTTGACGTGACTCGTTCCCGTTCCTACTGTACGTTGGACTGCCTTGCCCTGGTAGGATCTCCGCAGAAGTACGCTGATTCCATCACGACTATATAGTATAAGATACCTGGCATTCCCTACAACCCTGCAGACTAGGATAGACTTATCGTGCACAGACGCCGTTTGCATTCTGCATTCTCATCGTCGCGGCCCGTCCAATCGTTTCCCGCCCGGGCTCAATACCTCCGCGTCTGCAGTCGCTGCCCGTAGACGTGGCCTGCAGGGGCTTTTGTGATCAGGTTGGCTCTCGTCCTATCATTCCGCCGCTCGTTGACTCTCCGTAGGTGCATTGCACCGTCCGCTCCGAGTTATCTTTCCTTCTAGGCCCTTCTACATCCCTTAGGGTTCCGACCCTCAAGTGCCGTCATCGTTCTCTGCCTACTTCCTAACATCTAAAGGTCACTCGAGGAGGCAGAACGATGGGTGCAGATTCACTACGCTGCTCGGACAATGATAGACGTTCAGGTGCCGTCCAAACTATCTCGGTTCACGATCAGACCGAGTATCAAATACATCCTGGCTCGTCATGAACGGGACATCTACATCTTTCACCTTGACAGTTTGACATGTCAATTACACCTCACTGCCCTACCCAATTCTGCTCTACCATTGTGCTTCATGCTTGGTGCTTCATGTTCCATGCTGGCTTCTGCACCAACTGGACAGAACGCGGCGCGGGCGGTGAGCGCGCGCCTCAGTTTAGGATTATCTCAATCAAGTCTGCTTTCTCCCTTCCTTCGCCCTCTACCTTTCTTTACTTTCTGTGCATTCTCTATCCTCGTAGTCCGTGTCGTCATGTCTGCCCATGGCAGCGCGGACTCGCATGACCCCGAGGCAGCCCTGCATTCGCCGGTCAACGGCGACACCAAAAATGGCCTCTCCACGGCATCCTCTCGCTCTCCCGACCTGAAGTCCCCCGACACCGATCACAAGATGAAAGACGAACAGGAGACCGTCGGCGGTGACATCGTTGTCAAGCAGGAGCCCGGGCAGCCGCCCAAGCTCTCGCGCACCTCTTCCCAGAAAGTCGTGTCTCGACCGCCGCAGCTCTGGTCTCACCTGCCGGACAGCACCGCCGACGCGTTGGCCTCCTTTGAACAGATCGAGGCCTGTTGGTATGCCAACAAGTACATGGGGTATACCGAGCATGCCATGGAGTGTGACTGCGCTGAAGAGTGGGGTAGGTCTTCTCACTTTCCCCTTTATCCCTGCGCCGAGATTTCGCCGGGCGTCTCTGTTGACGGCGCTAATCAATGACATGTAGAACCCGAAATTAAGCAGAATCTGGCGTGTGGTGAAGACTCCGATTGTATCAATCGAGCGACCAAGATCGAGTGCGTGGGCGACTGCGGCTGCGGCGCGGACTGTCGGAATCAGCGGTTCCAGAAGAAACAATACGCGAATGTGTCGGTCATCAAAACGGATAAGAAAGGATTCGGGCTACGGGCGGAAACGAATCTCGACCCGCACCAGTTGATTTTCGAGTATGTTGGGGAGGTGGTGGGAGAGGCTCAGTTCCGGCGTCGGATGAGACAGTACGACGAGGAGGGCATCAAACACTTTTACTTCATGTCTCTGAACAAAGGCGAGTTCGTGGATGCGACGAAGAGAGGTAATCTGGGCCGATTCTGCAATCATTCGTGCAACCCCAATTGCTACGTCGACAAGTGGGTAGTGGGTGAGAAGCTGCGCATGGGCATCTTCGCCGAGCGGGCGGTTCAGGCGGGCGAGGAACTCGTTTTCAACTACAACGTGGATCGGTATGGTGCGGACCCCCAACCCTGCTACTGCGGGGAGCCCAACTGCACCGGATTCATTGGTGGGCGTACCCAGACCGAGCGTGCCACCAAGCTCTCGAACGCGACGATCGAGGCGCTCGGTATTGATGACTCCGAAGGCTGGGATACCGTGGTGGCGCGCCGTCCCAAGAAGAAGAAGACCGAGGAAGACGACGAGGAGTATGTGGACAGTGTGCAGCCCAAGTCCCTGGATGAGGATGGCGTGACCAAGGTCATGGCAGCTCTCATGCAGTGCCAGGAGAAGTGGATTGCCGTCAAGCTTCTGGGACGTATCCAGCGCTGCGAGGACGAAAGAGTGCGGAACCGCGTCGTGAAGATGCACGGTTATCAGATCCTCAACTCGCAACTGGCGATGTGGAAAGAAGACCAGAACGTGGTGCTGCAAATCTTGGACATCTTGGATAAGTTCCCCCGGCTCACGCGTAATAAGATCAACGACTCCAAGATCGAGTCGAAGATCCAGCCCTTGACCACCAGCGAAGACGAGCGCGTGGCAAAGAAGGCCGTCGCTCTGCTGGAGAGCTGGGCCAATTTGGAGCTGGGATATCGGATTCCTCGCATGAAACCGGGCGACCAGCCCAAACAACACAATCCCTTCGAGCGTCGCGATCCCGGGCGCGAACATCAACGCTCTGTCGCACGCTCTCCCTCGCCTACGTACGAACCTCCACGTGGCCCATCGCAGCAGCGGTCTCGCAACCGCCAACAACAGCATCCTCGGGACCGACAATCGAACCGCCGCGGTCGCCAACAACCTTTGTCGCAACAGCCTTTGCCGGAGGGATGGTTCTTGGCAGAAGCTAACGGTAAAACTTACTACTACACGGCCAAGGGCGACACCACATGGGATAGACCGACTGCCCCTGCAACACCCGCTGAGCCTCAGGTCACCAAGAAGAGCAAAGGTTTACAAGATATTATCGACAATATCATCAATGCGAGTGCACAAGAAAAGACCCCCTCTGAACAAAAGACCGAAACACCCGACACGCCGCAGCCGGCCGAGCAACCGGAGAAGAAGAAAAAGGAGCATGACTGGTGGAAGAAGCTGTCCCTGGAGAAGCAGATGAAGGTCTATGAGAACACAGTAAGTCGCATCACCGATACCGAACGTGCTGAAAATAAGCTGACAAGCCAGTTACACCCTCACATCAAGTCTATCGTCGACCAATACAAACACAAAATCCCGAAAGACCATCTGAAACGGTTTGCCAAAGACGTACGGCTTCCTTGCTCTTCATGAGTTGCACAGGCTAACAACCAACAGACAGCCAAGAAGCTCGTCGAAGGCGACTACAAAAAGAACCGCGTAGCCGATCCCACCCAGATCAGCGAGAAACACCAACAAACGGTCAAAAGCTACTGCAAATCCTTCTTCGACAAAGCTGCAGCCAAGCAAAAAGAACGCGAGAAGCGCAAGGCCGCGAAGCAGGATCCCGCGACCAACGGGGCCGACCAAGACGTCAAAATGTCCGACGACGAGGCCGAGCCAGGCTCCACTGACCCTACCTCCACCTCTCCCATGGACGAAGACGCAACACTCAAACGAAAGCGCGAAGAAGAGCAGTTCCAACCCAACGGCGACGGAGATAGTTCTCCATCGAAACGACAAAAGTCCACTCCTCCTCCTCCACCCCCTCCACCCCCGGACTCAGGCCCGGAGTCCGACTCCAGGGATCAAGAAGCAGATGATCCCTCACCTCCACCCGCACCCCCTCCTCCTCAGGAGTCACCCGGCTACGACGTGGAGATGGATATGAAACCATCGCAATCGCAGATGGGAATCGAGGGGAAAGTATAGTCTGCAATAGACTTTTCGTTGTCTTTTTTCCAATTGGAGAATAAAATGGTTGGTGAAGCGAAGAGAGAAAAAAAGACGAGACTCAAGATGAGATGGATGGGGTGCATTTTACGCTCTGGGGAGCGTTGAGCTTTTGTTTTCTGACTTGTATTTTTGAACCATAACCCAATACCCCGATCGACAGTTACAATCATGGAGTTGGACTTTTAACGTTATACCGCAGGCGAATTGCAGATCTGGTATATGTGTAGGTACCCGGTATATCATAAGAACGTACTCCCAAAATCAAACATATCCATTTCCATCTACAATTGTCCATCTCCATCTACAACACTACGAGAGTTAAACCAATCTCAGTCATCAAATCATTGCCAGATTCCATAAAATGCAATCCCAACACTGAAAATCAAGCCTCGTAAAGCATATCAAACCCATAACATGAAAGAAAAAAAGGCCTTCCACCCTTCTTCCACCCTCAAACCACCACCCGAGAACCACATCCCCAGTCTAATAGAAACTCTCAACGATACTCTCCTTATTAACGCCGGCACCCTGTCCACCGGGAGCCATCTCTCCCAACCTAAACACGCTCTCCACAACACTCAACTCGGTCGCCGTCGTATCCAGCCCCGTAATCGCAAGCCAATCATTAACAACCATGCCCGCGCCAACAACGGCACTACCCCGATTCACAGACCCCGCCACGAGCGGCACCTGCAGCAGCGAACTCAACTCATCCTGATCCCGCACCGACGTCTTGGGATGCACGATTCCACCCTGGTTCGACAGCGCCATGTACGAGCCCGTCAGCACGTTGTCGGCGACCGTTTGGCGGAATACCTCGACGCCCAGGACGTCGGCGATGATTTCTTCCGTCTCTCTTTCCAGGTCCGGGTGCACGATGGCCACGTGGTCGTTGCAGCAGATTACGTTGCCGAGCGCGGACAGCCGCTCTTCGATGCGTTGGATTTTTACACTGTCGGGTAGCGTGTTGCGGAGGTGTTGGAGTTCTTGGTCAGTTGTCGTTGTCGGGACGAGGAGGCCGTTTTTGTTTCTGGAGAGTGTTAGTTTGGAAAGTCGGAGGGATTGCGGATGAGGGTTGGGATTGGGATTGGGATTGGAAGTCTCTTACCCGACCGTTAACCGTCCGACGATACGTGTGCCGGCGATAGTGGCATGGCAGATGGGGATAATATCCTGCAGCTCAGACTCGAAGACACTACTCGGTATCAGTATCATTTTTTTTTTTCTTCCGGGGCTTCTTTTTTTTTCGGCTCGGTACGCACCTGTAGAAGTTCTCAGAGGCGCCGACGGCGACGATGGCGTAGGAATTGGTCAGGCGGGAGAAGACGCCGACTCTGTAAAATGGTCAGAATTAGATCCGGTTCTGGTTCTGGTGGTTCTGAGTCCTGCGTAGATGTTGGCTTACTCGTTTGAGTTCTCGAATTGCGCGCGCACAGCCATGCTGGAGCGTCCGGTGGTAACGGTCTCGGTCTCGGGTATCACGGTAATGGAATTGAGCGCACTGAATATGTGCGCGAGGGAAAAATCAAGGGTCCAGCAAGTTGAATACTGAGGTGGTGATGCTCGGTCTTTTTAAGTGCAGTGGGATGAAGGTGAAAAAGAGCAAAAGCTCGCGCCAATCAGGGAGCGCGGATCAGATGCCCCGCTGGGGTGGGTCAGCAAGAGTCATCTTGTACCGGTACTTCCATTTGGCGGTAAAACGTACGGTGAACTATGTATCTGTACTTGCTTACTTTGTTGACTCATCCTGTCTCATGTTGACGGTGGATTCATCGCTTACCTGGTGGCTGTGTTTGAGGCTATGTGGACTACTGTACTGTATGCACGTTAAATGAAGACTGCTATTGCTAGTCTCGGGACTAGGTATCTGAGACCGGCTGATCCCCCATGACACATCCCCCAATGGGGACAAACGCCGACGCTGAAAGACGAGAGGTAAAGTACATCTGAGGGAATCGGTTCACATCATCGGGTTCCCTTGTCCGATGATCTTGTAATGGTACATTTTTGCTGCGAGCTGCAGTTGAGGCTCGCGGGTAGCAGATACTAAGGTCACCACGGTGCATTTAGTATCGGCGAGGCGGAGGAGGCGGAGGCCCGTGTCCATGCCCATGCGGCGATGGGAAGTACATAGAGGGCGGGCCTGGGGGTCCCGGGGGTGCTGGATGCCCCGGAGGTGGAAGGTAGTTGGGCAGAGGCAGACTCCGGAAGTTCGAGCCCGGAGGCGGCGGCAGCTGCGGGGGTCCGTTCATGGCGAACGGGTCCGGCAGGCCGAGTTGCTGGCGTGCCGGGAGGAGATGACGAGGCTGCGAGAGAATCGGGGAGGGTCGAGGAAGAATGAAGGATCGGGGATCGGTGGGGCCATGCGCCACCATGCTGGATGGCGGAGGCGGGTGCGGGACCTGAGATGGCGTAGGGAGGAGTGTACGGTGGGGGTGTTGCATATTAGGATCGGTGCGTATCTGTGGGAGATGCGGTGTTGGTGGTTCGGCGAGTGCAGTGTCTGCCAGCATCGAGAGAGCCTTGGGTGATGCGTCTTGTGATGCCTTGCCGCTTTCTTGGTCGTGAATAACTTGGACGGCGTGTAAGAGACTCTCTAAAGATCGTTCAATCTGGTCCTGTACTGCTGCGTCCACGGTTACATCCAGAGCGCGCATCTGAGGGTTCAAGTCTTCGCCTAGTTGGACCTTCTTGATAAAGTCCTCCCACATCTTGTAGCCGCGTTCGTGCGCAGCTGCGCCGTCGGGGTTACGAACAGCTTCTGCAACGTACCCGCGCTCGACCTCTCTGATACCAGCCTTGCCGATTCTGAAAAGGTATTGCGGCTCCTCGCCGTCGGGATCGGAACCGTCAGTCTGGGAAAATTAGTTGAGTTATCCACCCAAAGGTTGTCTTGATGTGGTGTTTACCTCTGTATGTTCATCATCTTCGGCTGCCTGACGGCCCACGACCAGCTCCATGTACTTGCCACGGGCTGCGTGGAACATCTCCTGCTTGATTTCTCCGATTTGCTCCTGAGAACGGTTAGATAAGTCTGGCGCGGCAGACAAGAAAGAGCTCACCCTTGCTCGCTCCTTAATATTGTAGATCTCCCCCACGTAGACCTTCTCCGCAGTATCGACCTTCAAGTCGTAATCCTCACGGAACCGATCCAGTGCCTTGCGCTCATATTCAGCAAGTTCTTTCTGGATCTGTACAAACTCGGGACAATCCTTGTGCGCAAGTTTATCACGCGCGATCTTCGTCATGGAATGATCAGCGAGCACACTGAGTGCAAGTTGCTGTGCCTGTCCAACCTTCTTGAACAGTGACGCAAGTTCATCCTGTCGATCTTTGATCGGCTGGGTAAGTAGAATAGGTGAAGGGGATCTTCGGCGACTCTCGCTATCCCAGATCTCGTCTTCGATTCTCTTGCCGCCGCGTCGAAGTGCGGCTGCCGATGCACGTGCCCTGCCTCGGCCACGACCGCGTGCGCGAACTACCGTCGATCGAATGGGTCCGATGGCACCTCCTCGACTGCCGCGTCCACGTCCTCGACCTCGACCACGTCCTCGCCAGCCACCACGACTTCCGCGTCCCCGGCCTCGGCCTCGGGCGGGAGCAACTACTGGAGCAATATCTGCAACGGGTGCGTCGACCGTGTTGTCAGACTGAGGAGACTCGGTTGCATTGCCGTTCTGCAGAGCACTGTCGGGAGTAGGTTCGGCCTCTTCTTCAATTTTGGGCTTTTTGTGGGTAATGTCCGAGATACCGAATGATTCCGAATCTTGGCTTTCATCTTTCATTTCGATGGACTTGCGTTTGCGTGACAAGCGCGGAGAGAATATTCCACGAGGTGGTTCGTCAGTAACAGGACTGTCATGATTGTAGGCTGCAGAGCCGGAATCAGCCATCTCATGATCTTCGTCAGTTTGATCTCTGTCAAATTGATGCTGGGATGCAGGCTCGGGGCTGTGAGAGGCATTCTTGATGCGACGCTGCGGTTCAAAATCTTCGTCTTGGCTCTCCTTGTGAGGCGAGTAGCCGTCATCCTCGCTGGCATCAGCGTCAGCAGATTTACTGGGAGTGTCGGATGCCATGTCAGAAGGCTTCAGACGAATCGACTGCCGAGTAGTCCGCGATGATTCGGGAACAGCCATGGCCCTCTTAGATCGGCGCACACGAGGCGTCTCGGGATTTTGAGAGTCCTCGGGAGTGCTTGAGGTAGGGGAGGTATCGGCATCCTCAGTGAAATCGCCCGATGCACTTTGCAAAGTGCGAAGAGCAGGAGTTCCTACTCGGAACTTGATAATGTGCGAACGCACTTCAGGTTCGCTGGGTGGCGAGCTCTCTTCAGTGACAACACGCCCTGGCATACTGGCTCTGCGAGTCCAGTGATTAGCCCAGCGGCCCCTCCCACGGCCACGGCCACGGCCGCGGCCTCGGCCGCGTGTGGGAGTGGGAGTGGGTATAGCATCTTAAAAAAAAAAATCAGTAATTGAAATGAGGGATTTACGAGCGTTGAAAATACCAGCTGCATTACGCGAGGATCGCGTGGCCGGACTGGAGTGAATGGCAGGCCCTGCGGTGGCTCGGCGGCCTCTTCTACCCACCATCGCTGTCGTCTTCGCGGAGTCAGTCAAGCGGATAAAGAAGGATGAAAGGGGGAGTAATTTCCAATCAAGACACGAGAAAATCAATTATGAAATGCGTCGTGGGGACATGGGAGGTGAAATGGACAAGGGGTGGATGAAACTGACGAAAAAAGCAAGACTGCGATGCGAAGAGATGGGGGAAAATGGAGAAAATGGAAAAAGGCAGTGAGGACGATGTCTTACGATGAGGCAATCGCCTCATGAAGAGACGGGAATTGGGAAATGACAAGAAGTAACAGACAGTAAAGTAGAGGGACACGCGATCCACACGGAAGTAGGGACGGTTGGACAGGGGCGCAATGAAAAACAAGACCCGGGGGGAAGCGGGCAGGAAGAGGGATTGGAGGAATCGGATGGACTGGATAAGATGCAGCGGGTATGAAACTAACCTTTGGCAAGATGCCGCGATGGGGACGGCGATGACTATGGTCAAAACTGAGAAGAGGTAAAAGAAGTTGGGTGGAAAGGATCTACTCGGGGCGCAGGATTTGACTGGAGCCCCGGGTGGAGTGGCGCGCGAATGGGATGGGACGCAAGGGCAGCAATGACGATGCGTGGAAATGATGTAGTAAAGAAAGTAGAATGGCGGAAAGGAGGAAAGTAGAAAGTAGAAAGCAGAAAGCAGAAAGTAGAGAAAGAAAAGGAATCGGAGAAGGGGGGGGAGATGAGTAGACTGGAATAGAAGAATAGAGGAAGATTACAAGGTGGTCGGTGATTTTTCCCGCGCGTCTACGATAGCCCGCCCCATGACTACCAGGCACTGAACGTATTCTTATGCTCATGTCTACCGTCGTTTGATTTCATTCTCTATTGATTCTATCTTTTCCATACTGACAATCCCTCCCAGCTACTGCCTATCCCAGGCATCCCGATCCGCTCGAGTTCGCGACGAACGCGGCCATGTCCCAACACAGCGGCCCTTTGCCCCGAGCCTATTATACGAGCCACGCTCGGCAATCAGCACTCGACTTGCGCTCTGGTTCTTATTGTAGCATTTGATACCGATTCGGCTCCTCTATAATCAAAGGCACTTCATGTAGAAATTGCAAGCCGTAATCCCATTCCATGATATTCACATGAACGCCTATCTTTGTACAAACATCATTACACGTTAACCAAGCATAAGAAAAATCAAAAATCACTTTTCCTCCGGCGATTCATTCAAGTGATATCTCTTCTCGTATTGAGAAGCGCCCCGCCATACATAGCTCAGCGACAACCCGGTACCCGAGTCCTGGCGCACGAGCTCGGGCCTACTCTCAGGCAGCGGCGAGGGGGTGCGCATGTTCTGCTCACGCAGCGAACGCGCGGATCGCATCCGCGTTAATGTGTTCTTGGTAATCGTCTGGCCTGCAGACGGTGAGCCTTTTACCATTGTACCCAGTGTGGGTGTGGGTGATGGTGAAGGACTGTTAGAGCGGAAGAGCGGGTGGATATTGTGTTCGCGGCTTTCGGCTAAGTTCGATGTGGATTGGGATGGAGATTCCAGGTTGAAGGTGCTCGCGGTTGGGGATGGGTTGATGAGGCTGTCGAGAGATTGTTGAACTCGGGGCTCTTGTCGGAGACTGGGCATACTGCGGATGCTGCCGTTGCCTCGGAGGAGTGGGCGAGTGTCTCCAGTGAATGGGTTGGGCATGTGGTCTTGAGTGGGCGATGGCTCCGGTGACGAGATTGAGGAGCTCGTGTCAAATGAATTGTGCTTGGCTTCTGGGGAGTTTTGGAGACAGAGTGTTCCACCCGAGTACCGGTTAGCTCGTCGAGGGAATTTTCGGAGAGACGATCGTCTGGTGTCAAACCCTGCAACTCTGGAGTGAGGGTCGTACGGTGCTGAAGGAGGAGTGATCGAGGTCGGGCTCTCGGGGAGAGTTTTGAGCTCCTGGGAGA
Source organism: Penicillium sp. S103-07 (assembly GCA_037042055.1). Taxonomy (NCBI): domain Eukaryota; kingdom Fungi; phylum Ascomycota; class Eurotiomycetes; order Eurotiales; family Aspergillaceae; genus Penicillium; species Penicillium sp. S103-07. The sequence continues at coordinate 292,223 of JAXQJQ010000016.1, read as the reverse complement.
ACGATCGAGGCCAGATTGGGTCGGGCTTCTTCTGTGTCAATTGCACCAGAAGATATCCATAGTACAAGCCTTGCATCAGGAATGAGATAGCCCAAAAGACCGAACGGGCGATCCACAGACCCGAAGGCGAGGTCAGGTTGGTCGCCATAGTACCTGCAGAAGATATATCCGCGATGAGGAGGTATACACCTGTCGAACCGAACACTACCATTTTCCAGACCGGCCATTGACCGTTTCCTCGAACATCCTTATGCAAGAGAATGCTAAGACCAACCAATGCTACACAGCTGATAGCACCGAGGCTGACGGGAGCGAGTCCGGTAGTGTGCGAGGGTAAAGACAGCAAGGTTGCATAAGCCACGCCACTAACAATCGTCGAAATCAAAGTGGAAAAGACGGCAGCCGCAGCCAGACAGTAAAACATGATGGCAAACATTTTTAGGGAGTGAACGTGAAAGAACGAAAGTAGATCGATAGGCAATAAAGAACGAGTTGATATCACGCCAATCCACGCTAAATGAATGCGTCCACGGGTGGGCAAAGTGTCTATAATCTCAAAAAAATCAGGTGCAGGTGGAGGGGGCAACCTCCATATTTATGAGCATGGTTAGCGTGGGCCGCCAGCGGAACGGGGCGAAGGAAGCAGCGTGGCTCGAAGTGTATATCAAGCCGTGTTAACATGTCATATTTCTGCAGGCAAGTGTAGAGAAGATCTGATCGGTCAACCCGGGAAAGTGGTTAGAGTCTGGGGCAGATCGGGTGCATTGAGGGTGCATCGAGGGTCCGGCACAGAGACTACTCGGGGCTACTGTATGTCAGGAATAGATGTGTCGTACTGCAGGTGTACAGGTGCACAGGTGGAGAACGAGCTGTCGGCAGATAAATCCCCGGAGAATGGACGGCCAGGCCCTGTTCTTTCCATAGTGCTGTCAATCGAGCCGCTAACAAGAAACTATCTATCTGATCTATCAAGAGTAGAAGAGCCGATCGCCCGCCCGATCTCCGTGCCGCTAAATGTGATATGTCGCCCCGGTAAAATCATCTGTGTTCCACTGGATTTCTAGTCTACATTCGCCGAATGCAGTTCGCAATTCGCCTTTCTAAAGTACCTAGAGGATCCACAGGGGGTGGCTTCGGGTGATCGAGGACCAGGTCCCCGGGAAGACATAGATTTAAGAGTCTTAATCCTGGTGGAGACTGCCAATCAGATCTCATAACGACAAGCGAGATTTCCGGGGAGACCATTCATTTTGTCAACCTGGTATGTGCGAATTCACGGCTGTGGGTTCCTCATAAGCAATGCTGTGCCATGTTATCGGCCTAGTCCGTTCATGCTCGATCGAGTGGCTGCATTGCAACCTCAGCGCGGATACGCTATTGGCGAAGCTAGCCCAAAATTTCTTTAATTGAGTACAAAGGTGAGTTCGGGTGTGCAGATCTTTATTCTTTGCCACGGGAAAAGAGTCCCTTGTCAACATCGATGACCTGCGGACCTCGGTGCCATGACGACAGCACACAAGAACAGATGAAAACATGCGGAATAATACAGTTTCGGCGGCATCTCTGCTGATGAATTAGTCAGTATGCTTCGGGTAACTTATGGATGATTATTCATATAGATCCGTGCAGGACGTAACAGGATACCACAGAATGAAGACCTGTTGTCATTAGAAGTGTGGGGCGGTGAGGCGACAACCCGCCTCAGGCATCTCGTCTGCTGCATCATCGTCACTTCTGGTCGGCGCCCCTCTTGATCCTTGTTCCTCCTCTTTGAAACTTACCCTCTCTTCCATCTCGCCATCCCTTATCTACCGCCCTCTATCCAGATCTCCCCGGCGGCACTCGGCAAAATGAAGCTCACCTTCAAGGTTCGTCATCCTGGCACCGCGGTCCTCAACGCCCTGGGACCTTTCGTGTCAGACTGAGAGCGCTGACATCGGCTTTTTTTTTATACAGGACCTGAAGCAGGAGAAGTTTGTGATCGATGTCGAGCCATCTGAAACTGTATGTGATGATTATGCCATTGAAATAAACGTCAACGCCACTCGGTGCGGGGCTGATCAATTTCGTGCCGCAGGTTCGAGAAGTCAAGGCAAAGATTGCTCAAGAGAAGGGCGAATATGATGCGGAGCGAATGAAGGTCATCTACTCTGGTGCGTAATCCGAACATATCAAGATGGGGAGCTTTTTCCGAGGAGCTGCAGCTGACCTGTTTTCTGGTAACAGGCAAGATTTTGCAGGACGACAAGACGGTCGAGTCCTACAGCATCCAAGAGAAGGATTTCCTGGTCTGCTTGCCCGCCAAGGTACGAATCGTCATGATACAAAGTTCACGAAAGGATACTAATCGAACCAGGGACCGAAGCCTGCCGCCTCTGCCTCTCGGGCTCCCTCCACTCCGGCTGCCAGAGCCCCCGCGACAACCCCCGCTGCCCCTGCCCCTGCTGCTCCTGCTCCTGCACCTGCTTCGACTCAGGCTGTTCCTGCGACACCGACCCCGGCTGGCGCCGGTGACCAGGCCGCCTTTAACGATCCCTCCGCGTTGACTATGGGCACCGATGCCGAGAATGCAATCAACCAGATGGAGAACATGGGATTCGCCAGAGCCGATGCTGAGCGTGCTATGAGAGCTGCATTCTTCAACCCGGACCGTGCGATTGAATATCTCCTCACTGTAAGTTCCCTGGAACCTTCACGAACCTTTTTTTTTACCTAACATTCGTTAGGGTATCCCCGAACAACCCGCGCAGGAGCCTCAACAACAGCAGCAGCAGCCCCAGACACATGGCTCTTCCTCTGAGGGCGATGATGATGGTGCTGCTGCTGCCGCCGCCGCGCTGGGTGAAGATGGCGGTTTCAACATGTTTGAAGCCGCTGCTCAGGCCGGTGAGGGTGGCGGCCGCGGTGGCGGTCGTGGAGGTGAGGCTCTTGGTAACCTGGACTTCCTGCGCAGCAACCCCCACTTCCAGCAGCTCCGCCAGCTCGTCCAGCAGCAACCCCACATGCTGGAGCCCATTCTGCAGCAGGTTGCAGCCGGTAACCCCCAGATTGCCGCGATGATCGGACAGAACTCAGAGCAGTTCCTGCAGCTTCTAAGTGAAGATCTCGGTGAGGACGAGGAGGGTCAGCTGCCTCCGGGCACGCAAGCCATCTCAGTTACAGAGGAGGAGCGGGACGCCATCGAGCGTGTAAGTCTCCTGTTCCCCAACCTAGCTCTTATTTTCAATACTAACAACCCCTTAGCTGTGCCGTCTAGGCTTCCCCCGGGATTCTGTTATCCAGGCATACTTCGCCTGCGACAAGAACGAAGAACTCGCCGCCAATTTCCTCTTCGACCAGCCCGACGACGACGAGGAGTAAACGCGACCACACTTTCTTCTTCTTTTCCTTTATGTTCTGATGAATACCAAGCATGCTGCTTTTCTTGGCAGAATCCCCACTTTTCCCCCCTGTTTTCTTGATTCCGATCACCCTCGGTGTCTTCTTGCTGGGCATGTACGCCATTGCATCTGGCTGTCCGGCTCTTCTACCCTCCTCGAAACGACTTGTCATGTATTTACCTTAATGGGAAAAATGGGACGTTTTCGCTGTGGTTTTGCACTTGATTAATTGTAGATTATCTATCATTCTCAGATTCTGGGTCAGCGAAATACTCCGGATGCTTTCGTGAGGGCGGGTGTAGATTCGGTACGGGTCTGTGCGCTGTCTGGTGCTTGGGATCATGAGATCCTAACCCGTGAGCGAGTGATCCGTCGGTCATTATAGTAATAATCTCGGTATTTCCTTAGCATGCTTATCTGTTATTCTAACGGGAACTTTGAAATGTGTCCTGGAATTTGTGAAGGGTCCACAAGTGGTCCAGGGTTCTATTCAGTTAATCTGCATGTACGTTCGGAGGGTTACGGCGATACTTGCTCTAGAATATCCCATTTCATTACGTTAATTTTCAATGTTAAACCGAAATCTGTAATTCCAAGGGAGTATTTCGATATTGTCTGTTCTCTTATCTATGTCAAGTCCACATGGGCGAAAGTAACTTTGTGCCGCAGATATATTTCCTGCACCGGTCCCGGGGTCAGAAGGACCATCACCCCACCAACAAATGAGCACAACATATTGGCTCTACCTACTTATCCTACCGGGGTACAAAATAAAAGAAAGCAAAAATATCATAAGATTACATGAGGCATAAGCTTGGAACATTGTGAATTAAAGTTCAAGTATATAATAGCACGTGAAATCCAGTCCAAGCTCATTTCACCCATCCAGATGGGCTAAAGTATGCTATGTATCTCAAAATATAACCCCGAATGATAAAAAGGGTATCATTATATAGACCAAGATTCATAAAAAAAGTAGTACCAGGCCAAATGCCAAGAAAAGAATGGTTTGACGGAGCCTACGCTCACTTGCACGCGCGTCGTACAGACCACACGCCCAGCCCGCGGCGTCCTACTACCCTGCTCAAAGTCTGGAAAACGCCATCGTCGCCGAAGTCGAGGTCGTCCAGATTCAGGTGTTTGCGGTATGACCAGAGACGGTAGAGTTGGAGGTTTGGAGTGTGTGGTGTGGCGAGGGTGGAGGGGGAGGTGTATTCGTCCAGGAATGAAGCTGATGTGGGCGCGACCAGGAAGACTGGTGAAGCGGTTGCGCAGCGTGGGACAGCCTTGTCCAAAGTCTGGATCATTTCTAGCCCCGGCATGCCCATTAGATCGAAAGTGTCGATCTGGGTCGTGTTGTTGCCTGGACCGAGCAGCCACTGAGGCGGGGAGTATGTTTTCCACCAGAAGACGCTGGCCTCGGGCATGGATTTAATGCCTTGTGCTGCGGCGTTGGACTCGACGATGCTGCGCATTGCGAGTTGCGCAGGAACGATCCCGCCTTGGTGGTAGACGCCCATTAGGAAGCCCATGGCTGCGTTGAAGATTATCCATGATGCCAGGAAGACTCGCGAACGGTGCATGCGCATGCAGCTCAGGAGAAGAGGTACGCATGGTAGGAGGAAGCGCGGTTCTTGGTGGGGAAAGATGGAGAGGATGGCCGTTGCTGAGACGGCAGAGAGGGCGCGCGCGTTGCGCATCCAGTTTGGCACGATTGGCCAGCTGAAGAGGGAGAGAACCATAGCGATGTAGGCGGGGCCTAGGAGCTGGAAGAGGTTTGCTAGGAAGTGTTGGTGGTGTGGGTGGAGGCCATGGACTGCGAGGTTGGATGCGTCCGCGTTGTAGAGGATGTTATTTAAAGGGGTGATGATTGGGTTGCGAATGTTCTCGAGGAAAGAGGAGGAAGGTCTGTAGAAGGCTGTGTCGGTGTATATTGCTATTGAAGCGAAGAGGGCGCCGAAGCCGACAAAGGCCGCGAGGGCCGTTGGTCTGGTTGAATGTTTATTAGTACATGCGTTTTCGAACTGAGAAGACAAGAGTACTCACTTGCGTAGAAAGTACGGGACTAATTGCAGCCCAGGGAAGAGGAGAAAGGCAGGGAAGGTGATGCGATTAAAGACCCCGGCGACGGTGATGAACGAGAGCACGGCATACGAAAAGAACGACGATCGTTGCTGCAGCAAGTCAGTTGGACAACTCCCCGCATAGCTGCATAAACGGAACGGACCTTGTTCTCGACAATGCGACGAATCAGAACCAGCCCCCAGGCCACCAACAGCGTCTCGAGGGAGTTGGAGAACGTGTGCGTCTGATATGTCCAGGTGACATAGGACGAGGCAACCAGGACGACTGTCGCACGACGGTGTCGCGGGGACGGCACCAGCTCATACACGGCCCAGTCCTCCAGCACAAAGCTCAGCAGGAACATTCCCCCGCGCAGAGCGTAGTACACAAGCTGTGGCGGTGGGTTGCCCGACCCGATCTCCACGTAGAACCATTTCAGCAGGCTCATCGGCAGCTCGTAGGTAGGCCATAATGGGAATATGCTGCGGATGGGTTGGTCGGAGGTGAATTCCCATGGAAGTTTAGAGGGATAAGAGAAGATGCGGCCTGGTCGTGGTCGTGTTAGCTGGCTGGTAAGATGCAGGCTGTCGCGACATCCGCGAAGATCCATGAGCTGTCGCGGCGCGCGCTACTGGCTATCGCCAAGAAAGAAAGCCAAGCGCGTCACAAAAAAGCGCGTCGCAAAAGGACAATCGTCCGGATCGCAAGGGAATCGCATTGCAGGCTTACCGGCAAAGACCTCGGGGCCCTGGAAATTCTCATCGGGGTGAAGGTAGCTGGGCGACAGCGCGAAGTAAACACGGAGCAGCAGGAGGAGCAGGTAGGTTCGTCGCCACATGATTCTAGGGGCAGAACATGCTGGGAATGAGGAGGGAAAGAAAAAGTTCCTATAGGAGTGAAAGGGGGTCAGATCGGGACGACAGGGGAAAAAGAAAAGACGCGTTGATTATTTGCGATGATATCACTGGCGACTGGTCTCGTCTCCCTTGAGTCTGCGCTGTACACTGTACCTCCCGTCATGCCAACCTGTCATATCATTGCCTACGGAATCTATACGTAAGGTATCTTAAGGTACGGAGTAGTGCTCAGTAGTTTGGTATATTCCACCACTTTTCCAGAAAAGAACGAGGGACGCATCCATGTGCATCGGCCCACTTCCCTCTACTTGTCCCAATTCGGCACTGTATGGAAACGGTATGGATACTAAATGAGCCAAAACCACACAATTGTCCACTGAGGATCAAATATAATCAGAATCAGAACTGTCTTGGAAGCACGATAATGACAAATTCCTAAACTAGGGACCGGGGACTCGGTTACAGACAAACAGGCACCATTCACTTGGAGCCTTGCACTTTGGGGGCCGAACACGACAGGTAGTCGCCGCAGAGCCTCGACTGACTAACGCCCGCACTTCGTCCGTGAACTTCCCATTCCCTTCACTTCTTCTCTTTAAATCTTCAAATTCCCTTCTCCACATCTTCCGCTCCAAAACATTTCACATCTTCCCTTAACACCGTGAGTTCTGCCAGAGCCCCTTCGCCTAACCCGACCCCGCCCGCTTGGCCCCTCTCCACCGCTCAAGCTCCACGCAACTCTGACGCTTCAACTTCTCTAGACTTCAACTCATTCCACACAATCATGTCTGCTTCGCAGATCTCCCTCACCAGCTCCGATGGAGTTGAGATCACGGTTGGTACGTTGCACCTCTAGGAGATCACGCATGCCCACAGCTAACATTGAACAGAGCGCGCCGTCGCTGAGCGCTCCGTGCTCATCAAGAACATGCTCGAGGATCTGGGTGACTCTGGCGAGGCTATTCCCATTCCTAACGTACGTGACACCGTTTCCATCCAGACTCATACCGCCCTCATGTACTGACCGCTGGACAGGTGAATGAAGCTGTCCTGAAGAAGGTTATCGAGTGGTGCGAGCACCACAAGAACGACCCCCCCACCGCTGGCGACGACGACGACAACCGTCGCAAGACCACGGATATCGATGAGTGGGATCAGAAGTTCATGCAGGTGGACCAGGAGATGCTCTTCGAGATCATTCTCGTAAGTGATCTTTCACGCTGAAAACGGAACAAAACCTAACTCTCACAGGCGGCCAACTACCTGGACATCAAGGCTCTTCTCGACGTCGGTTGCAAGACCGTCGCAAACATGATTAAGGGAAAGTCGCCCGAGGAGATCCGGAAAACTTTCAACATCCAGAATGATTTCACTCCCGAGGAGGAGGACCAGATCCGCCGTGAGAACGAGTGGGCTGAGGAGTAAGCCACCCCTGTGAACCTTCTCTTGAGCATTCACTGACTATTATTCCTCTAGCCGCTGATTTCATTACATCTATGTTTTGCTGTCTCACGACCTTTTCCTTTTCTACGATATCCCCCCAAGAATGAAAATGAACTCTTCCACCCGAAGATTTTGCCCGTGCTTGTAGAGGGACCGGGTCCTTGAATTGGGGGATCTTGCTTATGGCGTTAGGCTCAGCGGCTTTTGCTTTTTTCCTTCCCATGCTTTGAGAGCTGCAAACTGCTAGGGCCATACATCCTCCAAAATTCTGTATCTCTAGGGGCTTGACTAGAGAGAATTCATATCTTGCTAAACAGTCTTGCTAGTCTACAAGTCTATAGGCCTTGCCCGTAGTGTTCGAGCCTCGGCCCCCTGTAGTTTCAAGTTGAGATGTGATGTGACGTGTCCTACCCATGTCTCAATTTTGTAATTGTAGCATAGGCATTATAGTTGTGGGTCTGTGGTTAGAGATTGAGAGGATCAAGGGTGATTCAGGGAGGCGAGCTGCTGAGACACGAGGGGTAGGAGAGATTGCCACTTCTGTAACTTGATGGTCTCGGCGGCTATATCACCAAGAAGTCGACAGGTAGGCTGTTACAACAAAAGACGCACTTTGCAATCCAGCTAGCGCCGCAATACCATAGCGACCTATGGTCCCGGGTACTAGACTGGCCATTAGTGATTCGGGTTACAGAATAGAAGTCTCGTGAACGACTTCCATGCCAACCTCGTGATTCAACGCGAGGTGAGAGGTCGAACCTGCAGCCCAAGCATGGCACATCACGGCACGACCGCACATCTACAGACTACATTGCCAGCACATGGACACACCGACAAGAGTGCAACACAGCAGTGCAAGTCCAAGACAAAAGGGACGTCAATTCGATTCCATCAGATTTTTAATAAGGAAAACCCTCTCGCCATCGAAAACCTGATCTCCGGTGAAAATGCTGCCCAAACACCCGTAACCATTCCATCCCAACATTCATAATATCATTTGCACTGTTCCTCGGAGGGCGTCATCTCCCGTTGGAAATCGTGGGGAGAGTCAGGTCAAGTCGGATAACACTTCGGCTTGTCGAATACACCCGAGGGACAGTTGCAGACTTGTGCAGTTCCATCAAACTAGCGCGACCAAGTCGAGGGATTGGAAGATTCTTTTCGGGTTGGGCGTCACGTCATAATCTTCATATCGAACACAACATCGGGGAACGGGAATCTCGAGGGCGTAGATGGGTACAAAGACGGGCCTGGGAGGCGCTTAGATGCCCAGGCGGGTCTTGCGCCAGTGTCGTCGCTTGGCGTTGTATCTGTGGGATGGCTGTTAGTCCATCTGATCTCCGTAGAATTTTTTTTTTCATGTTGAATCCGCCGATTTGGGTGCCACGGTCTCCTTTTTCTTTCGGTCCAACAATTCGAGGGCGAGTCGTAAATTTACCTGATGGTGTTGCCGGTGCGCAGACGAATCCACTGGGGGATGGGGCGGTTCTGACGCTGAGCTTTGGCAAGCTTTTGCTTGGTGCGGAAGGTCTTGTGGCTCTGTGGACGCAAGGAGAGTCAGCGGAAAGAATTCTCTTGTCGAAGAGGTCGGAATATTGTGGTGTCACTAACCGGCATCTTGATGGCTTGGTCGCGACGGCGAGCTGGTTGGATGGGAGAAGTTGCACCTTGAGGAGCGGATGGTTTGTGTGCGGGCAGGGCTTGGCTTCGCTTCGGCTGGGTCAGGTGACGTGCCGAGTTTGACCTGAGGCGGATGATGACATAATATTAGGTGCCTGAAAAATGAGAATTTAGCCTAAGGCCACGATTCTCCGATGTGGATTCGGACCGGACCAAATTCGTCCGTGAGTCACGTACCCCCCGTACATTCCGGCCGAGGACTGGCATAACTCTTATCGCGTCGTGTATGTAACAGATGTGCGTCGTATCAAGTTTTGGGTCTGGATGACCGTAGGATTACAGGATGACCCCGGTCACCGCAACTTCTACCGGAACGGGATCCCTACAGATGTGCGCTCATGAATCGGGATCAGGATCAGGACCATAAGCAACGGACTTCAAATCCACCGATTTCCGAAGCACGGACCCGGAGCGTTGTCCATATTGGATCCAAGTCCAAGCCAAATCCACTGTTGTGACTGGCGGATCGCTTAATGTCTCGCAGTGGGCCCTAGTCTACCTTCCAAACTTCTAGCTTCTATCAGGCATCGCTCAGCCGTGGCCGCGTCAAGTGAGAACTCCGTGAGTCAAAGAGTGCCCACTTGCTCGTATTCGGGACTCGCACAACCGTGTGTCATCCAGTGTCGCAAAATGCGGACGATCATACCGTGTATCACCCGGAACCTAATTTTATGACCTCAGACTTTTGTTGTACCTAGATCTGAGATGCACTGTTGGCTGCTCTCCTGAACTCCTCACGTTGCACGAGGAGGCACGGCGGGTGTTTCTCAGGGGCTGTCGAATAGCTATGGAGGGGATAGAGGAGAAGTAATGATCCCCTGCATGCCCTTGCGGAGGGACAAGAATGTTCCAACGCGCGGTGCGGGAGTAGGTGCATGTGCATAAACATGCCGGAGTCTGGAGCTCCCGGCCCACCCTGCTTGAACCCCGTTTTCTGCTTCAAAATCTAGTCCAGAGCCCCATAGTCCAAAACTACGACTTTCGCGGTAGTTGGTCCGATCGCTTATTCTTATCGTTCGTCCGACAGCTGGTCAAAGACGGAGGGTCCAAGGTTCTTTATTTGCCATCCCTCCTTCCATCCCTTCTTTTTTACCTTCCCTTGCCATCGCCCCTTCCCTTGATCTGTCTTATCTCCTCTACCTAAATCTTCACACCCTTCTCTTTCCACTCTATCTGCCCGATATAACGGATCCATCCTGCGTCTGAATGGAGTGAAGCTACTCCAAAGTGGGCCTGCTTTCGACGACTAGCCAAACGCGCGCAACCGCCACGATGCAGCAGCCCGAAGAAGGTGCCGTTGCGATCGAAAAGATCCCCGACGAGGTGGTCGCAAGCCCTGAAACTCTTCATGAAGACTTCCACGAGGCCGAAAAGCACGATCCTACCTTTGATTCTGGATCTACTCTCTCGGCCTTTGCCCCCAAGGATGACGGAAAAGACGACGGAGATAAAAATGCAAGCAAGACCGCTCTGACGCTAGATGACGATGCGATCTTTGCGCATTTGCCCGAACACGAGAAGGAAATCCTCAAGAAGCAGTTGGATGCGCCCAATGTCAAGATCTCCTTCTTCGGACTCTACCGATATGCTTCGAGGATGGATGTGCTCATTCTCGTGATCAGCGCGATCTGCGCCATCGCTGCGGGTGCTGCTCTACCTCTGTTTACTGTAAGTTCCCGCGTAGTCGAGGCGACATTGAACTACATCGCTAACGATTGCAGATTCTCTTCGGTTCCTTGACCACGTCTTTCTCAGGAATCGAATACGGTACCACTCCTTACAACGTATTCTACCATGACCTCACCAAAAACGTCCTGTATTTCGTCTACCTTGGTATTGCCGAGTTCGTCACCGTCTACATCAGCACCATCGGCTTCATTTACACTGGCGAACACATCACTCAAAAGATTCGTGAGCACTACCTGGAGGCCATTCTGCGACAAAATATCGCCTATTTCGATAAGTTGGGTGCCGGTGAGGTGACAACCCGTATTACAGCCGACACCAACCTGATCCAGGACGGTATCTCTGAAAAGGTTGGCCTGACCCTGACCGCCATGGCCACGTTCGTCACTGCATTCATTGTGGCGTACGTGAAGTATGCTCGTCTGGCTGGTATCTGTACCTCTACCATTGTGGCGCTGGTCGTCATTATGGGTGGTGGGTCCCGCTTCATTATCAAGTACGGCAAGATGTCCCTCGATGCCTACGGTGCTGGTGGCACTGTCGCCGAAGAGGTTATCAGCTCGATTCGCAATGCGACTGCCTTTGGCACGCAGGATAAGCTGGCCAAGCAGTATGAGGCGCATCTACGCGTGGCTGAACGGTGGGGAATGCGCCTGCAGATGTCTCTCGGTGTCATGGTTGGTGCCATGTTTGGCATCATGTTCCTCAACTACGGCCTGGGCTTCTGGATGGGATCCAGGTATCTAGTTCAGGACAAGGTCAATGTCGGCCAGGTCTTGACCATTCTGATGGCAATTCTCATTGGCTCTTTCAGCTTGGGTAACGTTAGCCCTAACGGACAGGCTTTCACCAGCGCCGTGGCCGCTGCCGCCAAGATCTTCAGCACCATCGACCGCGTCTCGCCTGTGGATCCTACTACCGATGAGGGTCTCATCCTTGAACATGTCGCTGGTGATATTGAGTTCAAGAATGTCAAGCACATCTATCCCTCTCGCCCGGAGGTCACTGTCATGAAGGATGTCTCGTTGAAGATCCCTGCTGGCAAGACCACTGCCCTTGTCGGGCCCTCGGGTTCTGGAAAGAGTACCGTGGTCGGTCTGGTCGAGCGATTCTATCTTCCCGTTGGTGGCAATGTCTACCTGGACGGCCACGACATTCAAGACCTGAACCTGCGCTGGTTGCGTCAACAGATATCTATGGTTAGCCAGGAGCCGGTTCTGTTTGGCACCACGATCTACGCAAATATCCGCCACGGTCTTATCGGAACCCGCTTCGAGAAAGAGCCAGAAGAACGCATCCGAGAGCTGATCGAGAATGCCGCCAAGATGGCCAATGCCCATGAGTTCATCGTTGCGCTTCCCGAAGGTTACGAGACAAATGTCGGCCAGCGCGGTTTCTTGCTTTCTGGTGGCCAGAAGCAGCGTATTGCCATTGCCCGTGCTGTCGTGTCTGACCCCAAGATTCTTCTGCTGGATGAAGCTACTTCCGCTCTGGATACCAAGTCCGAGGGAGTTGTCCAGGCTGCTCTGGATCGCGCTGCCGAAGGTCGTACTACCATTGTCATTGCTCATCGTTTGTCCACTATCAAGTCTGCTCACAACATTGTCGTTTTTGTCAACGGTTCCATTGTTGAACAGGGGACTCATGATGCCTTGCTTGAGACTACTGGCCCTTACTCCAAGCTCGTCGAGGCTCAGCGCATCAACGAGGAGAAGGAGGCCGATGCTCTCGTGGAGGAGGATGACTCTGACTTTGACGAGGCTCTCGAGAAGGAACATGTCGCTCGCGTTCAGTCCGTTGCCAGTGCTGCTACTCTATCGAAGGGCGAGGAGGGCGTTCGCGCCTCTGGACTCTTTGAGGAAGATATCCGCCGCGCTGATTCCCGCAAGTCTGTATCGAGTGTCATCCTGCAGAAGCGGGCCGGCGACCCGAAACGCAAGTACTCTCTCTGGACCCTGATCAGATTCATTGCCTCCTTTAACAAGGAGGAATGGAAGTGGTTGGTCCTGGGTTTGTGCTTCTCCATCCTTGCCGGTGGTGGCCAACCCACCCAGGCTTTCTTGTATGCCAAAGCCATCAGCGCTCTGTCTCTGCCTAGAGACCAATGGGCTAAGCTTCGATCTGACGCCAACTTCTGGTCATTGATGTTCTTGGTGGTTGGTATCGTCCAGTTCATCACCTTCTCAGTTCACGGCATTGCTTTCGCCTTTTGCTCCGAGCGTCTCATTCGCAAGGCGCGTAGCAAGGCTTTCCGCACTATGCTTCGCCAGGATATCAACTTCTTCGACAAGGAGGAGAACAGCACTGGTGCTTTGACTTCCTTCCTCTCGACCGAGACCAAGCACCTTTCCGGTATCAGTGGACAAACTCTTGGAACTATCCTTATGACCTCGACCACCCTGCTCGCAGCCATCATCATCTCGCTTTCCTTTGGATGGAAATTGGCCCTTGTCTGCATTTCCGTTGTCCCCGTTCTTCTCGCTTGCGGTTTCTACCGGTTCTACATGCTTGCCGCCTTCCAGTCGCGCTCCAAGCTCGCCTACGAGGGCTCTGCCAGTTATGCTTGCGAGGCCACCTCTGCTATTCGCACCGTTGCATCCCTCACCCGGGAGGATGACGTGTGGGGTGTGTACCATGGCCAGCTGGAAAACCAGGGCCGCGCGAGTCTCATTTCGGTCTTCAAATCGTCCCTGTTGTATGCTATGTCCCAGGCGCTGGTTTTCTTCTGTGTTGCCCTCGGCTTCTGGTACGGTGGTACACTCCTTGGTCACCACGAGTACACCATGTTCCAGTTCTTTGTCTGCTTCAGCGAAATTCTGTTCGGTGCTCAGTCCGCCGGAACTGTGTTCTCCTTCTCGCCCGATATGGGCAAGGCCAAGAACGCTGCCCACGAGTTCCGCAAGCTGTTTGACCGCCGCCCCGTCATCGACACCTGGTCTACGGAGGGTGCAAACGTCGAGCACATGGAGGGCGAGGTTGAGTTCAGAGATGTCCACTTCCGCTACCCCACCCGCCCTGAGCAGCCTGTCCTTCGCGGTCTGAACCTCAGTGTCAAGCCCGGACAGTACATCGCGCTGGTCGGACCCAGCGGATGCGGAAAGAGTACGACCATTGCACTCCTCGAACGTTTCTACGACGCCCTCTCTGGTGGCGTGTACGTGGATGGCCACAACATTGCCGATCTGAATCTCAACTCCTACCGCAGTCACCTGGCACTGGTTAGCCAGGAGCCCACTTTGTACCAGGGTACCATCAAGGATAACATCCTGCTCGGTATCGACGCAGATGACGTCCCCGAAGACGAGCTGATCAAGGTCTGCAAAGACGCCAACATCTACGAATTCGTCATGTCCCTCCCCGAAGGCTTCCACACCGTCGTCGGTAGCAAAGGAGGCATGTTGTCAGGTGGCCAAAAGCAGCGTGTGGCTATCGCCCGCGCTCTCCTGCGCAACCCCAAGGTCCTCTTGCTGGATGAGGCCACCTCGGCCCTCGACTCCGAGTCCGAGAAAGTCGTCCAGGCCGCTTTGGATGCCGCCGCCCGTGGCCGCACTACCATCGCCGTGGCCCATCGTCTCAGCACGATCCAAAAGGCCGACATCATCTACGTGTTCGACCAAGGCAAGATCGTCGAGAGTGGCACGCATACCGAGCTGCTGCGCAACAAGGGCCGCTACTACGAGCTCGTCAACCTGCAGAGTCTGGGCAAGACTCACTAAATATACCTCGCTATATCTACCACTTTCTTACCTCTTGCTGCCTGCCTCTCCAACCCTCTCATATCCTCTTTTGCCATTTATTCTGCATACATACCCACTACCTTTGGCCATTTCATACCATCACCCTCTTGTTGCATCTCTCTTCTCTCTTCATCTCTATTCATTGTATTAATTTATCCTCTTCTCCATGTTTGTGATAGATTGGAGTTGTGTTTTGGGCGTTGTCGGCCTCGAAAAGTCGATTAGAAATGAATGCAGTTCATGTTTTCATTAATCCACGATCCCATATTCCCCGTAGTATCGCTATTTGATCAGATTCCATAACGCCTCGACTGTAAGAGAAACTCCTTGGACTTCACCCCCTGAGTCTCCAGGGTCCCAGGACAGTTAATCCCAGCTAATCCCCCTCTTTCACCCCAAACTCCCTCTCAACCTCAACCTGCCGCACGCCCCTTGCATCCGCAATCAGCCCCATAAGACCCTGCGCGGTATCCTTAATTTCATTGTACTCATGAAGTAAGCGAATATGTCGATTCACCGTAATCGAAGGATCCTGCCTGTACCCAGTTAGACACTCGACAGCAATTGTGACCGGAAGCATACTGTAGCTTGGACCGGATCTCCTCCAGCTCCACATCCATCTGGAGCTGCTGTCCTTCCAGCTGTGCAATTGACTCTCGGAGCGAGTTCTGTTCAGTTAATTCACTTCTTCATCTTTATACACGAAGAGAACTGACCAGTCGCAAGGCCCGGCCGTCCATTGTGGGGCGCGTTCCGTCCTCGTCGATTGTATACGCGTTCTGCCAATCACAGCCTCCCGCTGAATAATCTTGCGTTCAGGAACGAAATCCGAGTGGCAAGGTGCGAGGTGAACGAGTCAAGAAAGTATTGGTGACGAGTGACTGTGTCAATAAACACGGTCTTCTCAATACGTTGGAAGTCAACGTTGAAGTTGGTGGGAAGCTCAGTGTTAAATCGGATGCTCCGGATTGGCACAAGATCGGCCCCGTTACCTTCCCCGTTTCTTTTCCTCCCCTTCTTTCTCTCAACCACCACACCATGCAATCACGATCAGTCCCCCTCTGGGCTGCACTGCTCTTCGTCAGCGCAGTCTCTGCTCATGGCGGCCACGAGCATGTCCCCGAGGGTTCAGCGGTTTCTCTGGAACCCCTCGTACGTGTTCTGTTCTGCAGCCTTGCGCCCCCCCCCGCTGACTTTACGACTTTACAGGACTCCACGCTATGGGTGCATATAATCCTGATGGGTTTTGCGTTTGGAATTATCTTCCCGCTTGGCATGGTCCTCGGTGTATGTTTCTTCTATGATGATTTTGGCGCAGCTCTAATGCTCTATAGATCGTCCGTTCGCGCTGGCACGTCCCCCTCCAAATCGTCGGAACCGTTATCGCCGTCGTTGCCTATTTCCTCGGCCATGCGCACAAGGGTCGTCAATTCGGACCTAATGCTCACGCCAAGTTTGCGAACTGGTTGATGCTTCTGCTGGTTGCGCAGGTTGCGCTTGGTTTCTATCTCAAGTTGCATCTTGAGAAGGCCGGACAGGCCCGTATCCGCTGGATCTTCGTTATGGCTCATGGTATTCTTGGAAAGATCATGCCGGTTGTTAGCTGGGCGCAGATGCTGTTTGGTGGCATTGCGTCTCTTGGCTTCTGCCAGGGTGATCACCTTGGCCAGTGCTTGGCGCACTTTATCATGGGCAGTGCGTTTATCGGGTACGGTATCTGTCTGACTATACTTTTGCTGGTTGGACAATTCTGGTTGCGCCGGACTGGTCGGAGCCAGGAGTTCTTCGACTCGCTCGTTATTGCGGCTTGGGGTTGTGTTAATACCTTTACTGAGCACCGCTGGGGCGGTCCATGGGTGCACAATGACCTACAGCATACTACCATGGGTATTGTCTGGTGGTGCGCTGGTCTGCTGGGTATGTGGTTGAGTCGGAACCGCAACGGTCGGCCTAAGCGCAATCTCATTCCGGCCATTGTCATTCTCATGACTGGGTACGCTATGTCGGCGCATCCACAAACTCTGATGATCAGTACCATGATCCACTCTCTCTTCGGATATACTCTCATGGCGGCGGGCTTCACCCGACTCATTGAGATCTCCTTTGTGTTGCGGGATAAGCCTGCTATCAGCATGAGTGGCAATGATCCTAACAGCTTCCAGTACCTCCCACCATTTGTATGTTCCCTTACCCTACTTGGATGAACATCGACTAACTATTACAGTTGCTGTACGCCTCGGGTTTCCTTTTCATGGGCGCCACCGAAGAACAGATGCAGCTTCTCAGCGACGCAGGTATCACACACGTTTCATACGTGTTGATCCTCTACAGCGTTGCCTTCATCCTCTTCCTCTGTATGTCGTCCATTCTACCTCTACCACCAACCATCTTTCTACGAACACCCACTAATAATGTTCCAGTTGTCAACGTCCTCCTCCACATCTATGCCGTCCACGCCTGGCCCGAAGGCGAGCCAATTGACGGCCAAGAAGGCTCCAAATACACCCACGCCAATGGCAGAGCCATGAACGGACGCGCACGCACCACCTCCGAGGCCACGCGCATCCAGGACGCCGAGGCCTTCGAGCTGCAGGGTCTGATCAGCGACGAGGAAGAGGAAGCCGAGTCCTCGATGGGACCGAAACAGGCCACCGATGAAGAAATGGCCAAGGAGAGCGCTCACCACTAGATTGAAAATTTCTCGCTTTGCATTCATTTCTCTGGCGTTGGGTTTTGCTGCAGTATATGAGTATTTAATTCCAATGGACATATACATGGGGTTTTTTTTCATCGTCCATTGGCTTGGCCTTCAGACTGTAGAGAAATATGGAGTGTGATCAGATGCATTTTGCTAATATCGTACACGAACATGAGTCATGGCCCTCAGGCTCTATCTAGGCAATCCAAATGAAATCGTAAATCAAACCATCCGAACGCCCATTTCCGAATCTGCCCACCATTCCAGTCTCCTGTAACCACCACCATCTATCCACTCACGAGTTAGTCGTAGGCTCCGCATCCAGATTCAGAGCATCAGCATCCACGGGAATCGGATTCCCAACCGGTGGCACAGCCCCCAAGCTCTCCATCCCCATCTCCGGCGGGAAGAAAGGATGAAGCGGATAAATCGGCCCGACTGACTTCTCCCCATCAAAAAGCAGCATATTCTGCAATGGCTGCTCACGCGCCGAGAGAACATTGAT
Source organism: Penicillium sp. S103-07 (assembly GCA_037042055.1). NCBI lineage: Eukaryota > Fungi > Ascomycota > Eurotiomycetes > Eurotiales > Aspergillaceae > Penicillium > Penicillium sp. S103-07. Next base: position 274,173 of record JAXQJQ010000016.1, on the reverse strand, counting down.
CACATCCTGCGCCAGCGACCCGCCGAGGAACGCTGCAACGGGACTAAGTTCGCACCCTAGGTTCTGAAGGAAGTTACGTAAAAACGCACTATCCAAAAGACCCATGTCGAGCTTGAGTTCCTGATGCACTTCGCGCGCAAGCTTGGTAAAGCTTTCCAGGTCGGCGTGAGAGAACGTGGGTTTCCGACCTCCGGAGAGTTTTTCGAATTCCCATAGCGCGCGCAGGCAGGAGAGGAGGGGCGTTACTTGTTTGCGGCGGCGTGGGAGTCGGGTGTATTCTTCTGGGAGGGGAGATGTGTTTGCGAGGAGGAGCGGGGAGTACGTTTCGCGCTTGGTGACTAGTTCGATGGTCTTGTCGCCTTCTTTCTTGGTTGTTACTTTGACGATGCTGCGGGTTGGCGTTTCTTGGTGTTGTGATGGGACGTTGGATTTGGCACGCTCGATTACGAAGTCGTGCGAGATTAGGTCCGCGAAGACGTAGCCGTAGAAGCCGTGGAGGCCTGCGGCGTAGAAGGGTTTGTTGGCCAGGCGGCAGGCTGCGTTGATTGTGGTATTGGTCTCGTAGTCCAGTTCTGTGGCAATGGTCACGTCGAATTGGGCAAAGAAGTTTGGCTCCTTGGTGCGGATATCATCGGTGTCGATGTTCAGTTTGACGCGAGGGTTCATCTTGTGGATTTGAGGACCGGCGACCTCGGCGCGCTGGGTTGGTTAATACCTGTTCCCCAGTTGGGAGTGGCTGCCTTACTTTCTTGCCCTGCTTGATTATTTCCTCATCCTTGTGCGCTTCCTCCAGGAAGAATTGCGCATCCAGATCCGCCTCGGTGACGGGTTCATGGTCGACAATCGTGAGTGAGCCAATGCCGGCCAAGACGAGGTTCTTTGCTACCTCATTTGCGAGGGCTTTTGTGGTGACAAGGAGGATATTTGCAGATCGGATCCTGTCGGCTGTTAGGGGCGTACCTTTCTCGCGATCCGAATAACTCACTTCTCTTGCGCGTGAACTCCCCAGAGCCGGATCTGTCGGTCGTACAGGGCGATCTCGTCTGGATAGCAATTAGCATTTGTCATTTCAACAGACCATAGAAACTTACCAGCGCTGATCGTCTGTCCGTTCTCTGCAGGTTCCGCCATCTTGAACCTCTGGAAAGTGAAAGTGAAGAAAGAAGCTCAAGCTCTCCCCACAGAACGATGATCTAATGCGAATCACGTGTCTCTCCGATAACCAACTTCCCAAGGAAGCCGACGTCCACGATTTCAATCTTTTGGATATTCCTGCCTGTTTATTATTTCCTGGCCCTTATTTGGGTCTCATTCATGTTTGATGTGAGACTGGTTATATCGGCCCCTCTGTCACCAGGTAATAGTCGTCCAAGCGGTATATGATCGGACTAACCCACCGCCATGGTATGTTTCATGACGTTTGTTTCTGCCCGAACCTCGCGGACTAAACTATCAAACATAGTCAGGGAACTACGACTATCCCCCTGCCTCTTCCCGTCGCCCATCCCGCCCCAGTGGCCCTAGTGAACCGTCCGGACTCAGCGAACGCTATCCCCGTACCCAACAACTTATCGAAGCCTTGACCTCTCAAGGCACCACCTTCCAGAACCAGGACGACCCAGTGCTCGATACACTTCTATCAGAATTACGATTCAGAGGAGATAGGGACTCTGCAAGTCTTGACCAGCTCCCGGACAGCAACGCCGCTTCGGATCAGAACGACGAAACCCCGCGTGAAAGTCCACGCTCCACTCTCAGACCACCACCACCCATAGGACACCTAGACTACTTGCGCAATTTGATCCAGTCCGGAAGCAATCGAGTCAATGCAGAAGATACAAATCGTGCATTAGAGACGTTGAACCAGCACATCGAAGAGCATCATCTGGACGTGCCCCGTATTAATCGCACCAACTTGGCTCAAGTCGAAGCCTCAGCCGAGCGCCAAATCCAGCAGTTACAAAACGACATAGACGCAAGACACTCCTCTATTATTGATCAGCTCCGAGCGGAACGGAATCGGCATCGGCGTTCATCTCCAAGCCCGATTCCGAATCAGGAGCCCTTCCCACCGGTCAGCAGAACCCTCCGACGCCGTTCTTTCCGACCTGACCTCCGAGGAATCTCGACCCTTAACGAGACCCTTCCAACTCCATCCCTCATGCCCCAGCCGGCTCACACGGGCCGCGATGGCCGCGGAAGGCAAAAGCGGCGGAAGTTGGAGACCGACGATAACCGCGAGGGTATGCGGGGGTTCAACTACGGACAGTATGGCCAGGTTGTTCCGGGCGCTTTGAAGATGGAGATTGCTAGCTGCGATGGAGGGATTTATGATCCTGATGGGGATAGCTCATTCCCGGAAAATGTCCTGCGGAATGACCAGTCTGTTTACTGCACCAAGTCTGATCGGTGTAACTTGGTGCTAAGACACCGAGGGGAGGCACCCTTCTGTTTGAAGAAGATTGTCATCAAAGCTCCTCGCACCGGGTTTGATTCTCCTATCCAGGAAGGCATGGTGTTTGTGTCTATGACGTCTGATGAGCTCCTTGCCCGCACCGCCCAATACCAGATTCAATATTCGAGCACACGTCGCCGTCGCCGCCCTCGCCGCACGGGTCTGCAGCCGTCCCAAGAATACCTGAATGCTTTTCGATCTCCTCTTCAGTCGCTAGAGCGGACTGTTCTGATGGGTCCCGGCTCGAACGCCGCAGCAGAAGAGAACGAGAATACAGACCGAAATGAAAATGACCCCCAAGCCGGGTTCCGCGTGGTCACAGAGTATGATGAAAACTCCGAAGATAACGTGTTCATTGAACGTGACGACGAGGACGAACCTTCCATCACCGAGCTCGAGCGCATCCGAGAAGACGACCTACTCTGCTCAGACACTGACGACAGCGTAAGCGATGACGACGACGACGACGATACTACAATGAGTACCTTCCACCGCCGCCGTCTCGAACTACAGCGGCGCATCGGAACCATGCGCCGGCAGTATCCCGACTCGGGTTCAAGACGCCGCCAACTCCCAAGCCTAGTTGACCCTCTCCCTCCCGCAACGTCTGAATCGAATGGAAATGGGAATGGGACTGTAGCTGGCGCGGAGGTGATGAAACCACATGCACGCTTCTTCATCGAGCGGGAGAAGAGCATGGTCAGCATCAAGTTTGACCCACCTCCGTATGTCTCCGTTCCCGCTTTCTTGAGTTTGAAATGCTGATACTGCCTCCAGGTCGGGCCGCTTTATTCTCATTAAGCTTTGGAGTCCTCGCAGTGATGGCAATATCGATATTCAAAGCGTTATTGCCCATGGCTATGCAGGCCCAAGATACTTCCCTAGTGGTGGCTTCCGATGAGCGTCTTCTTTTCACCTCACCCATTGTACCCTTGACTAGAACCTTTACTTGATGACTGATGACAATAAATGATGCTACGATTTTGGGTTTGGTTTGTGATTTTTGGGGCTTAGTTCCGATGTAGCAGAGATAGTGATAATCGCATAGCCACAACGTGTGTCTGTTGACGAGGTTATCTTGTCAGCGCCTCGGCAAAGTTGAAAAACTACTTTGATTTCTCCCCTTCTCAGATGTTCGCTGTCATGACACCTCGGACTTTTTCAGATTTTTCAGTGGGAAAAATGGGCCAACCGCGTGGAAGAGTTACTCAGAGATCGAAAAGCGAACCTCATTACCCAGCAACAGTTCATGAACGAGGTTGAAAGCCATATTGAACAGACTCCTAAGTCCGCAATGCCAACCTCAATAAGAATATCTAAAATGAACATTATCCCGATCCGTAACATCCTCAAAACCATGCGTAAATGTCACGTCAGGAACGACTTCCCCAGCCGCAATCATCGCATCCTTCTTCCGATTCTGAATAGAATACCACAATCTCAACGCCGCTAGGATTATCACTACGAGCACGAAACAGCCCAACAAAATCGCAAATGCGAGGTAATATCTCGGTGCATCTTTATCCCTGAACACTTGCGGTCCGATAGAGTTACCGGCAGCCCAGCAAATAAAGTTCGTCGCGATGATAATTGATTTCTTCGTTTGGCCAGCCACGTTCCTGGACAACAAGGCCAGTGAGAGGGAGGAGACGGCGAAGAAAGAGTAGAAAATGAAGTAGGCGATTAGCATGCCTATCTTCCGGCTCGGTTCGAATGGGACCCCGACTAGGATTGACGTGCCGATAATAGAGGGGATCACAGATGCCATCATTATGTAGATTGTTTGGTTGAATAGTTTGTCCAGGTATGCCGAGGTGAGTAGGCTGATTGTTGTTACCGCACCTACTACCATTAGGAGAAGCTGGCTTTGCCATTCGCTGTAGCCGAAGGAGGAGACGATTATGTTTGCGAAGGCGCCGATGCCGCCAGATGGGATGGTCGTTAGAATTTGGATTAGGGCGAAGGCGTAGACTGATTTGTCAACGGTTAGCAAGTAAGGTAACTCGGGGAACTGGGAAAGAGTCATACGTTGTGGATCGGTGAATGCGTCGCGAACTTGTTCCATTCGGAAATTTCGGTTTTGTAGACCGGTTTGGTTTTGGCGGACGCGTTCGACCATTAGACGCTTGTCATTTTCGCTGAAGCACTTTGCTCTCATGGGGGAGTCGGGCATCCAGCAGAAGACGAAGACCGCCCAGATTACCGTTATGATACCATAGCACATGAAGAGGGCTTGCCATGATTTGATCGGGGAGGTGGAGGGGACGTAGGAGAAGCCGAATGCTAGTAGGCCGCCGACTATGTTTTGGAGGCCGTTCATCATGTACCTGGGTCTCTGAGTACGGGCAAGGTAAAGGGGGTAAAGGATCTATCATACCAGAGACTGACAATAGTCGCTTGTTCCTCTCGTTGGTACCATGTTGACGAGAGCAAGACGAAGGTCGGTTGGCATGCAGCTTCAAACGCACCCATGAATGCACGCAAAATCACCAGGCCGGTGAAGTTGTGCATGGCGGCAATCAAGGCGATGCAGACGCCCCAGAGAAAGATGTTGAGGGAAAGCCATTTGGCGATGGGCACGCGCTGGATGATCCAGTTTTCCTATCAATGTATGAGCATTCGTCGTTTGTCGGTTCCATCGGACGCAATTACAGGGTATTCGACGCAGAGAATGACAATGTATACGACAGTCGTCAACCAGGAATACTGCACAAAGTAAGTATTTGAAAAAAGAAACAAGAACGCCAGTATTAACCTGGTTGCTTGCGAGATGCGCATCATCCCTGATCCCCATTATCGAAGAGAAGCTCATAGCCCCCTTATCCAAAGTCTGGATCAGGTACGTAACCATCATCACCACCAAAATACGCTTATCGATCATCCGTCGGAGGCGTTTATTGGTGGCATCGTCAATCTCGATACCAGTGTCAGTGGCGTATTTGGCAACCTCTTGGTCGACCAGATTGTAATCCGTGTGGTTCTTCTGAGGTAATTCATCGTGAACACCGCGAGCCTCCTCTATTTGCTGATCGTCTGTCTTTGTGTTGGACATGATTGAGGTGGAAAACAAATGGGCCACAATGGTAGGACATGACTCCTATATCAGGAATCAACAGTTTAATCCGGGGATGTGGGGGTGGAGGCCCAAGGTTTGTGCTCGGGAGAACATCACTCCCCATGGGGACCAAGACCCCACGCCCGGCATAACGCCGGGCTTCGGCTGGAGAGAATTTGGACTGCGCTAAGCGGTGTCGAGTAGTGCTCGGCATGCGAGTTCCGCTCGGCAACGGAAATCGCCGTAACCAACTCTCTTTGTTGCTCCACTAAGGGGGGCTGCTCGGGGTATCGTCAACCCGAACCGGGTTCTACTCTGATGTGGGGTGCATCGCCAGATCATTTTGAGACGAGGGTAGAAGGGAAGCTGTCGTTTAGCCGAGTTGCTGCCCGACTTGGCGAGAACGGCCCATTCTTCTCCTCTCGTGGGAGTTGACAGAAAACATGTTTGAAGAGCCCTTCGTCGCGTTTACTGGATCCCCGGAGCTGCTCAACCTCGTGGGAGCTACCGTGGTGGTCGACTCAAACGACTTCGTTGGCATCCATCATGCAGGGCGCGCACTTGCTGAAGATTTCTGTCGAGTGACGAGAGGAAATTCCAGTTCATTTCAACTCGTAGATGCCCAGCCGTCGTTGGGTAGCATCGAATCGGCCGTTATCATCGGCTCACTTTCCAGCACTTTGATACGCGGACTAGAGAGAGCGGGAAAAATTGACACCAGCACGATTCATGGGAAATGGGAAACATTCACAACCGCCGTCGTTGAAAACCCGTTGGATGGCTGTAAAAAAGCCCTAGTCATTGCCGGCAGTGACAAGAGAGCAGCCATTTACGGAGCATACACGTTATCCAGCCAGATTGGCGTCTCTCCGTATGCCACCACACGACATACATCGGATTCTAGGCTAACTATCATAGATGGTACTGGTGGGCCGACATCCCGGCTCACTTCCACCCGGAGATCTACGCACTGCCCATCCAAACATCCAACGGCGAACCGAGCATACAATATCGCGGCATATTCATCAATGATGAGGCACCGGCGCTGACCGGATGGGTGCTAGAGAATTTTGGAAGTTACAATGCAGATTTCTACAGAAAGGTCTATGAACTGCTCTTGCGCCTAAAAGCAAATTTCATGTGGCCAGCAATGTGGCCCGGATACCCCAATCCCGGAGCAGTCTTCTTCCTTGACGATCCCGAAAATCAGCGTATTGCTGATGAATATGGTATTTGTGTGTCCACATCTCATCACGAGCCTATGCAAAGGGCGTCCACGGAATGGTTTGAGGAGGGTCATGCTGATGGGTCTTGGAATTGGCTGACGCACCGCGAGGAGATCACGAATTTCTTCCGCAAGGGGGTTCATCGTGCCAAAGGTCTGGAGTCGTACTTTACTTTGGGGATGCGCGGTGAATATGACAAGGAAATGGCAACGGACGATCCCGGTGCGGTGGTTCGTGATGTTTTGCAGCAGCAGCGAGCACTTTTTAAAGAAGTGTATGGCCGTGAGGACGCTGTTCCTCAGGTGCTCGCACTTTATAAAGAGGTACAGGATCTGTATCAGGCGGGCGAATTCACGGTGCCTGATGATGTGACTCTTCTCTTTGCAGACGACAATTTCGGATCTCTTCGAAGGTTGCCTTCCGGCACTGAAAAAGAAAGGTCTGGAGGAGCAGGTGTGAGTATAATTCGAATTTATTGAATATCTACGACCTAACAGTAGGCTCAGATCTATTATCACATGGAATATGTCGGAGCCCCGACAAGCTGGAAATGGACTAATTCCAACTCACTGGTCGGTCTGTCTCGCGACGGTCGTGGACTTGGCTGATCTCTGCACTATAGGGCAAAATTTATCATCAACTCCGAGAAGCGCATGATCGACAAGCCCGTAAGATTTGGGTGTTTAATGTCGGCGATATCAAGCCTCTTGAAATCCCACTGACCTTTGCTATGGAAATGGCCTGGAACATCGACTCCGTTCGAGCGGACGGCATTCCCCGGTTTCTGGCTACTCTCGCATCTCGAAGCTTTGCCCCAGACTTGAGCCTAGATATTGCATATTCTTGGCACGCATATGATCGTCTTGTCAGTCTACGCAAGCACGAGCACATCGAACCGGGCATATTCTCTTGCCTCCACTACAACGAAGCAGACGACATTGTGACTCGATGGAGAACACTTGAGTCTACCGTCGATGAACTTTACCACCGCGTCTCCGATGACCGAAAAGCAGGTTTCTGGGAACTGGTAGTCCACCCCGTGAAAGCCAGCTCCACTTTCACTCAGCTTCGAGTCGTCCAAGCCCGAAACCAGCTATACGCACGCCAACGACGAAATACCGCAAACAAACTCCTCCGCCAGGCTTTGGATCTGTTCGATGCGGATTTCAAACTGTCTGAGGAATTCCATTCTCTCCTTAACGGTAAATGGAACCATATCATGTGTCAGCCACACATGGGCTACGGCGATACCTGGCATGCTCCATCGCGGGATGCCATTTTTGGATTGGCCTATGTGCAGCGAGGTCAAAACAGCAATCTCATTGTGGGCCAGATGGGTGTTGCCGTGGAGGGTCATGAAGGTGTCCGAGCTGGACGCATTAATGAAGAGAGTGAGCGTACACATCCGAGTCGGCGGGATCTCGTCCCTGGTCTGACACTGGGCTCGATGAGTCGGTACGGCCCTGTCAAGCGATGGTTTGATATCTTCACACGGGGAACTCCTACAATTCATTGGACTGCTTCTGCGTCTTATCGTTGGATTCACTTGTCTGCAACAGAAGGGACTCTTCACCCAGATGGTGATGATGCTCGAGTGTGGATCACTATTGATTGGGACCAAGTACCTGTTAACTTTGATAACGAGGTTTTGATCTCTGTGACTTCCAAAGAAGGTGACTTTGAAAATGTTCACCTCCCGGTGCATGGTCATAAACTATCCGGTCACTCCAATCTCTTTATCGAAGCGGATGGCTGTGTTTCCATACCAGCTTCAGGGTTGGGTGTACCGTTACCGTATCAACATCAACCAGACCTGGGCCGATCCAGTGAAGGTTCAGTCACAATCAACAGCACTGCCTTACAAGAAGGTCCCGCGCCATTGCTTGAATACCCCTTTCACGTATTCACCTCTGCCCCTTCGTCTACCATTACAATGTACTTCAACATGACCCTCGACATCGATCCGGCAGACCCAATGTCCTACGATCTCGGGGTTGATAATCAGCCCATTGAAAGACATAAATTGGCTTTAGAGTCCAAGGAAAAGAAGAAGTTACCGGCTGAGGGATGGTTGGAAGCTGTCATGGATTGTGTCTGGAAGAGAGATCATGTCGCAAAGCTTGACCCTGGCGTGCATACTATTTGGGTCCGGTTAAATCACTCAAATCTCCTGCTGGAGAAGATTGTTGTGGATCTTGGTGGTGTCAAGCAAAGTTATCTGGGTCCTCCGGCAAGTTCTTATATAGCGGGCATCAACCATTGTTGATGTCATTATAGAGCGTGGTATTTAGTCGAGGCAATTGGACGACGGGGTGATCGGCCGAAAATTGATCCCTGTTACCTTAAACGGATTTCTAATATGTTATGGGAACTTGTAGGAGGATAATAACTTCAGGTACTAATTTCTAGTAATATTTTAGGAGTCCAATCGATAGGAGAGGTGACGGAATGGACCCATTCTTCCTTAGAGCAAAAGCTAGGATGCCCTAGTAATTCCTATAAAAGTCGCCGATTTCCTCCACATGAAATGTCTCCACGTTATATCTTCCGTATGATTCTTCGAGGTCAATACTTTGAATTATGTACTTTAGCTAATCTCTGCGCAAGTCACGAAGAATGCATTATTTGAGACTATGAAATCAAGAACTTCAGATGGTCGTTCCACGAAAAATGAACCGCAGCAAATGCCGAAGAACTATGTTTCTATCATCTCTGGCAATGTTCCCATTGTCAGCTCCGCTCAGGTGGAAGATCTTTCCTGTTCTCTTGGTATATTCACGTAGAGTTTTCAAGCTCGCAAATTTTTGCACTCTGCTACTTCTTGTTCCGCTTCGAGCCCACTCGATCAGGTCAATGATATTGACGAAGACACCCCGGACGGCCTTTAGATCTATATTAGCCAGCAGTACAAACAAAGGCTTTGTTCATTTGTTTGAAATCTTGAGTGCTAATGCAAAATAATGAAATCAAAATGAGGCCTTACCTTCTTACCCTGTGCACAAGTTGCAGGCAAAGGTTCAATCCCAATGGCGCGACAAATTGAATGCCAGGCACTTAGGTCATCCTCTGGTCCGAACCAGTGTCTCACCTCTTCTTCTAAAGCAGATTGGTATCCAATCCACGCTTGTTTATTATTTGAATCCTCCCTTCTCCAGCCATGGAACCTTTTCAGTTGGGCAAGTGATTCAGAAGGAGGCAGGTCTGGGTCGTATCCAAACCCCGTGAATGATAGGAAGAATGCATCCAAAGGTGTTATCGGCGGTGCGTTATGAACAGGTGAATTTCGGGTATGTTGATCCAGTGCGGCCCGGCTGCCGAACTTCCTGTCGCAAAGTTCACAAGCAAATGATATAGCATGTGCAGGCGAGGCCTGGATATGCTGGTCCAAGGCAGTTTGGCTACCAAACGACCTGCTACAAGGCCCACAGACGTATGATATGGCATGAGAAGGCGAATATCGGTTATGTGAATTAAGAGCCTTTTGGCTTTTAAAGGACCTATTGCAGGGTTCGCATCGAAATGGCATAGCATGTGCTATAGAGTTTTGGATGTGCTGCCGAAGTGCCTCTGGATCAGCAAAAAATCGATCACATAAATCACAACGCTCCATGGCTAGTCAATTCTGAAATACTCCGCAGGGAGAGGAAACCAAATATATGGGTAGTGTCGTTTTATTATCAGAATTAAATGCAATGTGTTGGCTCAGCGATGAGTTGGCAAACCCCGCTTGTACCCAAGTAAACAGAAATACCGTGCATTGCATTAGAGGCTCCAAACTTGGGCTTTGTGTAAAGTCTTACCCTTCAATTCGCGGGTCATATCTTTTGTACTACTCTAGCCTATTATAGGTATTTCTATTGCTTACTTGCATTTTCACCTCTCTTTCTAGATCCCTCCCCTTGTTGGGGCTGTGGAGAAGAACCACGGTTTCTCGACAAAACACTACGTACATTCATTGCCTTTCCACCGTCACCCGAGTAGGTAGGAGGCGGACCATAACACCAATGATGATCGAAGCACTCTGCATCCACTTGTCTGCAAAGCCCGGTTTGTACCTTGATGAGATGGCTGTTTTCCGCTGAGACGAGTTCCGCACCATGATGACAACATCTAGACTCAGAAGAGCCATTTTCGCTAAAGGATAGCGTAGAAATACGACACAGTAGTAGTATTCTAGGGAACGAAATACGGATTTGTGAGAGCTCTATCTACACAATCTATCGGACTTTCAGTTGTACTATCTAGCGTACCTGGATGAATCTGGATGCGATAAGAAGATTAGGTTCAGGCGGGCACGTTGGTCACCAATTAGCGTGGCCCACTTACAGATATCACATTTCCATCGCGACCAGCGATATTAGATGCTATATGCGTACGCCTAGGACGAGATAGTTTCTCTCTCGTATTTCCGCGATTCAAGCGATATCGCTTTATTCGAAGACTTTATAGCGTATCTGCTTCACCACTGAGTAGTTGACCGATGTAGGGGCCGTGGACACTCCCACCCTCCCCAACTGTTGTTTGGGTTACACTCAAATCTCAAAAGCCTTGGATAGTGAATTTCTTTGAAAAATTGTTCAAAATAAAAATACAAGGCATCGAAAAGATGCACACTTGCTATCCGAACGAATCAGAATGGGTCTGCAAGCGGTGACGCTTGGCAGGATTCTGCCAAGATATTGGTCATCGCTGCCCGACTTCGAGTTTCTTTCAAATTGTGGAAGTAATTTCACATCTCCACCGTTTCAACAAATACTTTTTCTGAATGAATGTTCACTTATTCGCTTGTCGAAATTTATTCCGAGCCTGCTAAGAATATCTCACTCATTTCTATTCTGGGAAAGAGTCATGGTAGGAGATGGATCAGATGCGGCCTTTGGGTACCACGAACCTACTATTGCAACTCTCCTTAACCAGACAGGGTTTCTGTTGGCCCTGAACATTGTCAATTTTTGTCTTGATAAAATTCTATATTGTGGGCTGATCGGCCAAATCTTCGTCGGTATTCTCTGGGGCGCACCCGGAGCCAAATGGCTCGATCGCAACACAGAAACAGTCATCCAACAACTGGGTTATATTGGTCTTATCATGCTAGTGTATGAAGGTAAGTTGATTGTATTATTTATTTATAGTGAACTTATCATTCTGATATTGAAAGGTGGCTTGTCAACATCGATCAAGTCCATGAGAGCAAACCTTTTTGTTTCTTTGTGTGTTGCGTTCACCGGGATTGGAGTTCCGATGGGCCTATCATTTATTCTTATAGAACTTGTTTCAGCGAGCTCCCTTCAAGCCTTCGCTGCGGGTGCGGCTCTTAGTGCAACCAGTCTCGGTACCACCTTCACCATTCTATCAACCACGAAGCTGATTGCCACCCGTCTTGGTACCGTCACTACGAGTGCCGCAATGTTAGACGACGTTGTTGGCCTCGTTATGGTCCAAATAATCTCAAATCTAGGTGGTGGCTCTTCTTCTTTTAGCGCCGTGACTGTTATCCGCCCCATGTTTGTGTCTATCGGGTTTGCCGTGGGTCTGTTCATTTTGTGCGCTTTCTGTCTGAAGCCAATCCTGAAAAGGGCTTTTACTTTGAGCTATAATATGCCGAAGTTCATGGGGACTATGCAATTTGCATTCCTGGCTCACACATGTATTCTGGTCGGAACCGTTGCTGGTGCTACATATGCAGGAACTTCGAGTCTTTTTGCAGCATATCTTGCCGGGGTGCTCGTTTCTTGGTTTGATGGTTTGGCTGCGGATTTTGAAACGACTAAAGCTTCTAATAATCCAGAGTCAGATTCTGTCGTATTAGATGGGCAATCCCCTCAAACGGAAACCAGACGTCGAAGTCGTCTACACAACACCCACTCAATCTCACCGCCTACGACTCAAAAGACTTTAACTAATAGTAAAGTCCCAACCGGCCAGATTGTTTACGAGAAGTATTATAAAGAGCCCATTAGCCGAATCCTGATCCCGCTGTTTTTCGTGAGGTCTCTTCCTTGCCCTTGTAATCGCGTACTAACATGGAGACTAGGCATCTATCGGATTCTCGATTCCTATCACTGAGATGTTCCGAGGAAGTGTTGTATGGCGTGGCGTTATTTACGGTCTGCTCATGATTCTTGGGAAGATCGTTACTGGCCTATGGCTTGTTCGCTTTTCACTAAACCCGATGCTCAATTTGATATCCGCGGTCAACAAACCACTTTCGTTTCTCCGCTTCTTTCGTGCTGACCCTAAAGGCAACAGCAAGGAAAAGGAGAGAAATAAGAAGAAAAGCGTTCATCCTACAAGCCAATCTGTTCATAGTACAGACCCAGGAAAACAAGATGAGACTAGAGAAGCTTCTCCTCTTGACACTCAAACCCAGTTTGAGTCCAGAATAGCACCTCAATGCTCATCGTCAAAAACGAAGGCTACGTTGTCACTTCCTCCGAAGCCGAAATCCCTCTATCCTCCATCTATTCTGGGGCTGGCAATGGTTGCACGAGGTGAGGTTGGATATCTCATCGCTTCCCTCGCGGAGAGTCAAGGGATGTTCTCGAGCGGATCCAATGGACAAACCTCCGAGATTTATTTAGTGGTTATTTGGGTGATTTCTATTTGCACATTGATAGGTCCTATCTGCGTTGGTACCATTGTCAAGCGAGTGAAGAAGCTACAACAGTCCAGGGAGACGTCATCCGCGGATCCTTTAGGGGCTTGGGGAATCTGATATCGGCGAGCTCGGCAAAGTGGCTACGACGCGTTCTATCAACTAGTTGTCATCAAACTAGTTGTCACCGCACTCCTGGACGGCAGGTTATACACTGGACTTGATTCAAGTTCATGTTCGAAATCAATAGTCAAAAATGAACAAACTTCAGATGTAATCGCGGTCACCTGCCCTAACTTATTATTGCTAATACAATCGAATAAAGCTCCTGCACAGTTAGAACACACCAACGCAAAGCAACTTTTGCTAATTTATTTCATAATTGGGAATCTTTTCCCTCATCTTCTACGAACCGCCGAGCGATACCTATCTTTACGCCCTTGCCGATGGATGAAGAACTCGGGGATTTCATATTTCGAGACCTGTTCAAAGTCAAGTCCACTTTTAGCATCACATCACAGACTGATCGAAATGCGGCCTTGGGAGTATCATCAATGACATTTGTCACCTGCCACTCACCGAAGCCCTTGACAAGTTCCAGAAATTTACTTCGCTGGCAAGGTGATTGCTCTTGCTATTCGTTTAATCTAGCCTTATGACTCATATCTCCTCAGGTCAATAGCCGCCAAGTACTCATCCAGGAAAGACTTCCAGGCGTTGGATTATCTGTCGCATGGCCGTATCTGTCCAGTGACCAGAAAATTTCCTATAAAGAACAGGCTAGGAGGATACTCCATCAACTTCATACTATCAAGCCCACAGAAAAACTTCAAACTCGTTCTCACATCGTACCGGACCCCAACATACTCAATAACGGTCGGATTAATCCGTTAGAAGTGGAAATTCTTTTTCCAGCCACCAATCATGATCCAGATATGAGCCTCATGCATAACGACTTTACCGAGTCAAACTGTATTGTTGACAATGACACCATTGTGGGGCTCATTGACTGGGAAATGGCTGGTTTCTTTGGCTGGAAGACTGCTGGAGAAGTCCACCGTCGGATTAGAACCCCACAACGAGAGCATTTCGTAAATGCCAATTTGAGGAGGCAACAGCTTCAGGATATGATGTTCTGGAATGACCTCTATGATGAAGGTGTGCCGGAGAATTAAGCCAGAGGGTTCTCTAATGCCCAAGGAATATTTTTGTGCCAATGGATGCCCGAGGCACCCTCATTCGTAGAAAATTGTCTCTCCACTCTTCTATGTACAGCATTTATACGATCCTCACATCGATTCCTTCACCAGGACCACGTACATTACTCTGGTAAGTCTGACCCGGTGATCCCCAGAAAAACCTCGCACTTTTGGCCTTGTTATTATCCTTCCCACGGCGGAGCTCCTTCTCCCGCGCACGAACCTTGCGACTGTGTTCTTTTCTCCTCCGCTTATTTGCTTTTTTTTCTGCTGTTTCCGCAGTGTCTTTGCCCGTGAACAACCTCGTCAGCCAAGACATGGTGGCGTAAATAGATACCTTCTAGATGCAGCTGGATCGGAAGACTGGAAATGAAGCAGATATCAAGTTGTTGGACTGAAGCCGTTATTGGCCTAGCAATACGCGAGAATTCTTCGACTCCCCGACTGAGTCGGTAATATGAGATGATCAGCTTGTAGCTTCACTAGCTAAGTAGCTTTGGTATGACGTACTAGGTTGAAACGGCGACGAGATAACCGGCGACGAGATAACCGGCGACGAGATAACCGGCGACGAGATACCAAGCGGGCGAGGAAATGGAAGTTCCCTTTTCGGCCTCGCTGCTCTCCCTATATGGGCGTGGTTGGAGGATTAGTCTCCGCGGAGTCTTTGAACAGGAATGAAATCCCTAGTCACCAAGGACTCGCGTTGGGCGGAGACAAGAGTTCATTAAATAACCGACTGGCCCCAAACTTAAATGCCTGAGGCTAGAAGACCCACATCAAGTGTCTCACGAGGTATCGTGGTTACAGGGAACTAACCGCGCCAAGTACACCGCTCTCCGCACTTGGCCCGATTAGTTTATTTTCTTTTGCCGGTCCCCACAGCCCGGTATAGTTCTCCCTTGGTTTAACAAAAACTTGTGTCACAACGACCATTTCTTACTATTTTTCCATATATCCACTCAAACGAGATGTCTAGATCAATTGATCACCGTTGACTTGCGCTTAATAGAGACATGAAAGCATGCCCAGATGCTCAAAAAGCCTAATATCTCCGCGTTGGCGTGAGAATTCAACGATCCTAGGCAACGCCTGCGCTCGCATAAATGGCCGGCGAACTCGAAGAGTTCGAAATCATGCTCAAAAACCAAAGATCCTACCTAAAAACATGTATATCCCGTTCGCTCCTCATATTTTCATCTTCATCTTAAGGTTGTTCTCTCTGTCGCTACTATTTGCATTTAAGACAGAAAGCTACGAAGAGTATAGAGTTTGCGTTGCCAAAAGAGCATTTTGACGTATATAGAGCGACCCAAAGCAAAGCACGGTAACAAAAATAGAAAAACAGAAAATACAGGGCGTAGTAAACAAAAGTAGGTCAAAAGGCGTCGCCCTGCTAAAGGACTGTGTATTGTGTTGAGACAGTCAGTCTTGTGCAGAAAGATGATCAAAGGGCTTGCAGACAGTAGCCGTAAGCCCGATCATCTCATATACAGTAATGGACGAGCTTATTTCAGAAGGCTGTGGATAGTGTTCTGCAGATTGGTAACATCAGCGCTGTCCAAGTTGTTGTACTGAAGGCAGGCAGAGCCGCAGGGGTAGAGAGAGCCACTGCTGGTGAACAAAGCAGCCAGGTCCATGCATTCGGGGGTGACACCGTCGATGCGGAAGCCTATGGATAATGTCAGAAAAAATGGTAACGTATAGTTCTTCTTGCGTGACTTACTGGAATCGGCGGTCTGCGTGACGGTGACCTTAGCGCCGTTGTTGGAGTTCTTGCACTGGTCGTAGGCCTGCTGCGAGACGCCGGGGTAACCATCGACACGAGCGACCTTGCGCATGCCGCTGACATCCCGCTTGAGGTTGTCGTTGAGGCCAATGTAGATGAGGTTACCGGCAAGGGGAGCGACGAGACCAGTGATGATCAGGCCAATGGGGGCCGGGCAGGAGGGAATCATGGAGAGGGCAACCATAGCGGTGCCACCGAGGATTGCTGCATTGTACATTTTGAGTTGGGTTTGGCTAAGAATAGCGGACGAGAGTTAATTGAGATGAGAAGTTTTTGAAAGAGTTGAGAGATGCTGAATGAGCATTTTCCAAAGCACGAGAACTGAGCCTTCTTATATGTTTGCAAGTCCTAGTGTGGCCTTGCAGAACGACCGTAGGATTGACCCACAATGAGTGCCCTGCTCAGCTGTAGGATTTCGCTGTAAACCGTGCCGAACAGAAGGTTGACAAATCAATGGCTAAAATATGACACGAAGCCTGCAAGCAAGAGCCTATAGAAAGCAATTCTCGAAAAGAGGCCTGTTGCTTGGAGGGTCAAGATGTTGAATTTCTCCACTGCGATAGCACATGGGCCCAAGTCTCAAATGGCCCCCAGGTCGGATCCTTCCATGTCGGATCCAAGGTTGTAATGAGGATACAGTCTCAGCGGAAAAAGGTTTCGATGATGCAATAAATGCCTCAAGGATTCCTAGTGGAGCTCTTGCAAAGTTCATCAAAGCTCCGGTTGGGTGAGGAGGCCGAGCACGGGGGATTAATATGGGCTTATTTCCTACCTTCTGGGTTATGAAGGCTTTGCTTCTCGACATACCCCCCTACTTGCTCCGTGAGCAGCAGTCTTTAACAATGAGTTCAAGATCCAGCCTCAAACGCATCGCCAGCTTCTTATTGCCCATTGCATTGTCCATAGGGCTAATTTTCTCAGCGTGGAAGGTTATGTGCGGGATCACAGGCTCATCGCATCCAGTCATGGTGGTTTCATCGGAGTCGATGGAACCGGCATTTTACCGAGGGGATATTATTCTCCTATGGAACCATCAAGAAAAAGTTAACGTGGGAGATATTCCTGTGGTGTGGTTTCCTGGGCGCCGTTTGCCAATGGTCCACCGGGCCATCACAGTCCTCAACCAATCCGATGACAATCAAGAGAGCGTGTCAAGGTAATTCACGCCATACCCCGCATCTGACTCAGTGATATTGATCTCATCTCAAGACAACTCATATTGACCAAGGGCGACAACTGCCAATTCGACGATAGCTTCTTTTACCCAGTGGGGCGTTCGTACGTCCACCGAGAGGAGATCATTGGCTTAGTTCGGGGGTATGTGCCCTACCTCGGGCGGGCCACTTTTGCGCTGAATGAGAATCCGACATTCTTGTACCCAGTAGCGGCAACCTTGGTTGCTATGGGCCTTTGGAGCTAGTTATATTTAGAATCGAGTCATAATATTGAAGCTTTCTGAACGAGTTTCCTATGAGACCTATTAGGAAGTCTTGAACTATGGAGATAGTATCTCATGGAAATCCCACGCCTAAACAGAATCTCTTTCTAAATCAGGCCAAGTAAAATACTTCTCAGTGGTAGTGGCGTCGGCATCGGCAGTACCACTTAGCCCCAATATAGCAGGGGAGAACGAGAAATCAATTCTACGTAATAATAGTCTTTTATCTACTTGTGAGTTTATGCTAGCCCCCGTATTAGAGTGGCCCCCACGTTACAGTGGCCTCTGAGGATTCAGTGTTTTAGCCCCAATAGTGTGGAGCTCGGGGGCAACGATTTTGAATTTAGGTTTTGAAATAAACAGGGGTGAGTCGTCGGCGATGTGGTACACCAAATGCTTTTGTCGCCCGAGACCTATAATAGAAACTCTGTCATCCAGGGGCCAAAAGGCGGATCTCCCTATACATAGTGATACGTCTCGGGAAGAGACCGAACAAGCTAGAAGCTCCATTGTTGTTAATTACTATGTGGTAAATCTAGAGTTAATACTTAAGTGGAGTATTCATTTACCCTCCCCCTCTTCTATAGCAAGTGATCGATGGGCCTAGAGGCTCACGCCAATGGTAGTTAGAGCATCGGCAACTCGTGAAGTGGATGACAAGTCCATGCTGACGAAACGGAATCCAACGGATGCTATAACTATGCTCTACTCCGTATGTAGACATGGAGAATATAGTCTTGGCATCTCTTTCTTACTGATGGTAACATAGTTTCAACGCCGGATCTCATCAAGAATCAACCAAAGATACCACTAGTTTCATTCCTTTTGGCCCCTATTACTCTGTACTACGAGTCTTAGGCATGCTTTGGGGGCCATTAGTTAAAAATGCGGTTGAGTCAAAATGATCTCATTTTTCAGGCCCCCTACGCACGATTTGGGGGCCATTAGGTGTAAATGCAGTTGAATGAGAATGAGGTTACCTACGCTGAAGATCCAGATTCGAAGATCTGAAATTTACACATGAGAGCTCTATTCCACTCGAACTCTGCCCATGCTGAGGTATTGGAACATACTTCATCATGACAGTTTTGGAGCTACTTATCCCACCGGCGTTTTTCATCCTTTCAACATTCATCTTTCTCGTTGCAATTCAATTCCCCTCCTGGACTCGCGTCCTAAGCTCGCCCTTTATATTTGGTACTGCCATATATTCGCTCCATACCAGCTATTACCTAGGGCCTCACACGGGTGTGAATGGGCTCTGGGCACTTCTCAACTGCGTCTGGTTTCTACATGCAGCAAGTACGCTGTTTTTTGAACGGCTGAAACTTCCTCAGGATGCTCCGCCGTGGACATCTGCGTACAAGTGCTGGGCTGACCCACAACGTCAAATCAACTGGGATGCTTTTTCACCAAAAGCTTCCCTTGCCACTTCATCAAACAGAGTCTTCTTTGCTGTGAGACGATTATTTAAAGCTACACTCTGCTGGTTATTTCACGCGTGCATCGTCGAGCCCGTCACGCTCCTATACTTTGGTTTCGAAGCACAGGACTTTGCTCCGTCACGCCAGGTGTTAATAAGACGCTTGATATGGCCGAGTATTGGACCAGAGATTGATTCACGCGAAATCCAGATCCGCCTATTTGTGTCTGTATCCTGGATCTGGATGGGATATTTGATGCTCGATACTTGCCACGTTCTGCTATCGATCTTTTTCGTATCGATATTGCGCATTGATACCCCCGAGGAATGGCCGCCGTTGTTTGGCAGTCCGCTGGAGGCATATAGCATTCGCCGATTCTGGGTTAAGTTTTGGCATAGAATGACGGTCCCTTCCTGCTATTTTACTGGTATATTCTTTGCCCGAGGAATAGTAGGCTTTATACCTAGTTCAAGGGCTGAAAAGCTTTTTATCGCATTCTGGGCCTTTTTTTCGTCTGCTATCTATCACGCCATTGCAGATTGGCAGGCAGGAGAGCCATGTTGTCCAACAGCTGATTTTGTTTTCTTTATGGCAAACTTTGGAGCCGCTGCAATCGAAACAATAGCAGTACCAATGATCGCCCCTCTTTGGAAAGAAAAGAGCAACAACGGTCGATGGTGCCGAATTCTTCTGTCAGAGCGAGGTCGAAAACTCATCGGCTACGTCTGGCTCCTTGGGTTTTTCTTCTGGGTGGTGCCAAAATGGCAATACCCAAAGGTCCACATGGTGCTTCTGGAAACGGAAGACTCGGAATATTTTGAGGCCTTGAGTCCTCTTTGACTGACGGTCCTAGTTAATCCAGAATTAGTGCTTAAAAAGCTTAACATTTGGCTTTGAACGCCCACACAAATGCCTTTTTACCCTAAAAATGTCCACAACGATCGCGGAGCTTTTAAAACACGCATCATCGGTTAAATCATTGCTTAAATACTGGTCATAAAGCCCACCAATACACACAAAACAGGCAGTGGACTAGGTTTTCAAAGCATATTACCACATGAATAGTCCAAAGTACCCCGCGTCTCACTAGGCAACGATATTTGAATCAGTCATGAGGTTGGAATTTTCCAACTCTAGCGAACATCGATATACATATTTATAACGATTAATATATCTTGTTTATCATTCACCCAAAATACTCGCTTCTTTTCGTAACCTTGATTGCTTTCACAACTTTCGATCCACAATGAATCAACTTGACGGGACCTGCGACCCGACCCTAAACTCCGTTCGCAATCTTCTCCAACAACGAGTCACCTCAGGCGATGAACTGGGCGCATCCCTCTGTGTGAATATTGATGGAAAAAACGTACTCGACCTGTGGGGTGGCTACGCAGATGTGGCCCGGACTCGACCTTGGCACAAAGACACGATCACAGTGGTCTGGTCGTGCTCCAAGATTGTCACGAATTTAGCGGCTCTTATTCTTGTCGATCGTGGCCTGCTTGATGTGAATGAGAAGGTGGCCACGTATTGGCCGGAGTTTGAAGACAACGGCAAAGAGAACGTTAAAGTGTCTCACGTTCTCAGTCACTCTTCTGGAGTCCCTGCATGGGAGCTTCCTATAACTCCAGAAGAGATCTACGACACCAAAAAGGCTACCGAGAAGCTTGCTGCTCAGGGCCCCTGGTGGATTCCGGGCGAGAGCAGCGGATACCATCTCGCAAATCAAGGTCACCTTGTCGGTGAAATAATTCGACGCATAACTGGCAAGTCGCTCGAACAGTTTGTGGCCGAGGAAATCGCAGGCCCCTTGAGAGCCGATTTTCAGTACGGAGTACCGGAAGAACTGTGGTCACGGACAGCGGATATAATCCCACCTCCAGCGCTTCCGTTCGGCGAGCTGGATCCGCAAAGTATTACTGGAAAGGCGATTGCAGGCTCACCTTTTCCCGCTGAAGCTTCCATGACTCCGGGTTTCAGAAAAACCGTGTCCGCCGCGAACAATGGATTTTCCAACGCGCGCGCGTTGGCCCGAATTGGGTCTATCATATCTCTGGATGGCCTTATCGATGGGGACAAGCGCATCATCTCGGCCAGTACCGTTGAGAAAATGCTCACGGAGCAGATAAAGGGAACAGATCTTGTCACCTTTGATTTTATACGATTTGGTCTTGGTGTGGCTCTGCCAGCACCGCAAACTTGTACCTGGATTCCCGAGGGACGAATTGGCTTCTGGGGAGGCTGGGGAGGATCCATGGTCATCATGGACCGTGACAGACGCATGACCATCGCCTACGTGATGAACAACATGTCCGGCAGCGGCACTCTGGGTAATGACAACACCGAAGCCTATGTCAGAGAGATTTATAGGGCCGTCGACGGGCTGCGCTCTTCGTCTGCATAGATTCGGCAGGCCATTTTAATTTCGGTCCTTAATGACGTATACATTACTTTGGCAAAAGGAATTTGGGTCAGTTACGCGGGAAGCTTAGAGTTTCGGTAATTTTGTTGATCTACCCGAAATACATCCAGAAAAGAGCGCGGATACTTTTTCCGACCTAATCTGGTTTAGCGCAATCTGAGTGGGGAAGAAAGCGTATCTTAAAAGGGCAATCTATTTCGAATTCTACTGTACCAAGGTTGTGTCAAGACTGGGCGTGTCAAAACTGGATGACGCACATGGGGCAATTGACAAAAACCGGTCCATCCCTGAAAATTTGGTGCTATAAGTGGATATGTGCTATATATGGACGTCATAACTGGAAGTCGTGTCGCTGATCAAGGGGACAATGTACGTTACGTCATTACTACGTGAGAAGCTTCTAAAAGTTCCATAAGAACCTTCCACGGCCTTTATTAGATTGAATCCAGCTAAAATAGATTCCAGCGACATACCTTTCGTGTCATGCTTATAAATTAGAATAATACGACCACCTCTTGCCTGAGCGACACGTTTGACAGCCTATAAAGCGCCGAGCTTTCTATCATTACAATGAAAGCCGTTCAATTTCACAAGCGCCAGGATGTTCGCGTGGTTTCAATTCCAGAGCCAGAATGCCAACCGGGTGAAATTAAGGTAGTTATGTGTCGTTCTCATATCGAAAGGAGACGAGAAAATAACGATGTCCACATCAGATGAAACCCGCTTTTGTCGGAATCTGTGGAACAGGTAAGATATTCTACCGGCGGGGTTGAGGGTTGAGAAATTGACCCACGAAAAAGATCTACATGAATATACTTCTGGGCCTGTTCTTATCCCAAATAAGCCGCATGCCATCACCAAGACCAAGATGCCTGTCACACTCGGTCACGAATTTAGCGGGACCATCACAGACATCGGAGAAGGAGTTCATCATTTGGCCAAGGGTCAGCGAGTAGTGGTTCGCCCCACAATCTATGACAAGAACTGTTCCTCTTGCAAGCAGAAGGCCTATCACTGCTGCGATAACATCGGGTTCATAGGTCTAAGTGGTGCGTTTTGGTATTAAGTATAATTTCTCTTCTAACATTATCACCATAGGTTATGGCGGGGGAATGGCGGAATACATTACTGCTCCAGCGGATCATTTCTACGCTATTCCAGAGTCTATTCCGTTCGACCTTGCGGCCCTCGTTGAACCACTAGCGGTTGCCTGGCACGCTGTGCATCTCTCGCCTTTCGAATCCGGTGCTACGGCTGTGGTAGTCGGTGGGGGACCGATCGGCATTGCCGTCATCCAGGTGTTGAAGCTGCAAGGGGCGAAGGAGATCATCGTTGTTGAGCCTGTGAAAAATCGCCAGCGACTGGCATCCGATTTCGGTGCCTCCCAAGTCCTTGACCCAGACGAGACGGCTGTCCCAGAAGATAAAAAGTCGTTGACGCGCGGCGCCGGGGTCGATGTCATCTTCGATACGGCAGGGGTTGAAAAGGCACTGAATAGTATCATCCCGGCATGCCGAACGCATGGCTCAATTGTTAACATTGCAGTCTGGGAAAAAGGGCCCCATGTCGACTTGAACGAACTAATGTACAATGAGGTGAATTTTATCGGTGCGGCATTGTACGATGAGCAAGCATTCGAGGATGTGATTCGAGCTCTGGGTTCTGGTATGTCCTCCATATACTCTCTGGAAAACCCGCATGCTTGCAGCTCACACATGACTTATAGGCCAATTGAAGCCCGAAAGAATGATTACTTCAAAGATCAAGTTAGACGATGTGGTTGAGAAAGGATTGGAGGCTTTGATTAAGGATAAAGAGCATCACTGTAAGATCTTGGTCGACGTGCAAGCCACATGACATATGCTTTCTAGAGGCTATTTTGGATCGACTCGTGGAGAAAGAATTCAGTGCTTTCATTCAACCTGTTACTTGACCAGCATAATAATCATATTATCAAGCGGAGAATGGCAATCATTTAGAACACCACGGCCTAGTTTATTGCCGTTCCCGTTCGTAGGCTACTATCCTCTGGGTGAGCGAAGCCCAGCAACCTCTTTGGGCCCACTTAGTAACATAGATATGCGGCCCACTTGCCACTGCGCCGAGGTGATATTCTGATATTTGTTTTGCTATTCTAGGTGGAATTAGTCAGGCTTTCGAAGCCTGAAGACCGCAGTTCCCTCGGCGGGGATTGTTAATATGAAGCATTGCAGCGGTGGTTTCTACCATCCCCACTGCTGAATAAGTGTTACAGAACTTCCGGAAATTGACATCACCACCCACACACTTTTATTGTTTCTGGTGGCAATATCATTGTTTCTGGTGCCTATTGCCAAGAAATTCTAATCTACTTTTGGCATGCACGGCATCTCGAAAGAAGGGCTCTACTCTTAGAGATCAAGGTAGTTCACGACATATCAAAACATGGTTTACGGCGCGTTAGATTATTGTATGCACCCTTCATTCTCTTGGATGTGTTCACTATTCACTATCAGCTGAATTCACCTTTTATATTGACCTAAATAAAGCTCCCGATCAAAATACCAGTCACGTGAAGTCATGACACTGGAGGTGAGACAAGGGGCCGAAATCCCCCGACCGGGAGTCTCCCATGACAGGGGATAAGATAATTCCCCGGCGTTAGCGAGTAATCCCAGTCGTCCTGGAATTCGCTGGCATAAACGACCATGCTTCGCTATCCAAGTTACTAAAATTTGTTGGACTGTCAGCGATCTTAGTCATCACAGACCATTAAACACCTCTCATGGCTGTATTCGCAGCAAAGTCACGTCTCAATGTACTTGTCATAGGCGGCGGTCCTGTTGGTCTTTGCACCGCTGCAGCTTTGAAACAAGAGGGCCACAGTGTCACCGTTCTCGAGCGCCGGCGAGACACGCAGGCTGTTGGCCACGCGTTGGTAATCCAGCCCGCGGCAGTCAGGGCACTTCAGCACCTCAAAGGAGCGCACAAGGCATTCAGCAAAGTCAGTGTTGACGCGGGTGCCCTACGGTGGTGGTCATATAAGGATACCAAGCCCTTTGCGTCGCCACCGCCAGCTGAAACGTTCCGTGCGGAACGTAGATTCCAAACTGATAGGCCCTCAGTACAGAAAGTACTAAACGAGCTTGCGGTTGCCAGTGGTGTCCAGCTTCTTTTCGGGAGAACTGTGCAAGGGATCGAAGATGCCGCGGTGAAGCCAAGGCTCTGGACAACCAATGGAGAAAAGTTCACGGCTGACTTAATTATAGCGGCAGATGGTGCGTCTGACCATCGCGTATGGAGGCTGCTTCAAGTGTGCTCACGAATAACCCATATAATCTAATAGGCATCAAATCTGCTACACGCAGAATTCTCTTCCCAACACAGCACGTCGACCCAATTCCATTAAGAGAGTCTATCTTCCTCACAAGTGCACCCATCTCTCAACTCGCTCAGGATGCTCGACTAGCACCCTGGCTCGAATATGGAACCAAGCATGGCATACTGGGACCCGATCGGTTTGTGCTAAGCCGGCCCATGCATGGTGGCATCCTCGGGGTGCAGTTTATCGACGTTGATCATGCGGATCCGGGCCCGGTAGATGGCAACTGGAATACGCCCGCCGATGTTGGGTTACTTCGCTCGCGCGTTTGTGACTTTAATGTGACAACGACGGCGTACTTGGAGCATATTCAACACGCTGAAAAATGGCAGATGGCTACCGGGGCAAAGCTGGATACGTGGCGGAGTGCAAGCGGGCGGGTCGTGCTGCTCGGCGACGCAGCCCACGCCATGTTACCACATGCAGCCCAAGGTCTCAGCCAGGGTATTGAAGATGCCATGAGCTTGGCTCGCATGCTGCGCTGGGCGACGAAACCAGGCGATACTGGTGTTGATATCCCCGCCGTCACGAAAGAGTGGGTAAATCTACGCAAGCCGCGAGCGGACATCTTCATGAAGAGGTCCACGAGCAACGCGAAGTTTTGGAGCCTGCCAGACGGGCCAGAACAAGAGGAAAGGGACGAGAAAATTAGGATGATGGAAACTCGCCCACCACCGGACCTCGATGGGGTGGAAATGGACATGACGGCGAATCAGAACACACCGCAATTTCTCAAGTGGGCGAGGGATTACGATGTGGTCCTAGAGGTATGTACCGGAACTGCATGATCTAATTGAAAGTGTCTATCTGTTTAGTGGCCGTTGGACTAACAATTAATGGCTCATCCAGGGTGAGAAGGCAATGAGAAAGATCCAACCAGGGCATTAGGGGTACTTGTGTAGAGGCGATGTTTGGGATTCATGGCCGGATCCAAAGTCTAGCTGAAGAGAAACAATGCAATGCTATTTGGCCCTAAAGTCACAAACTTCTAAAAGCAATATTTACCGGGATGGGGGCCTAGATGAACTAAATCAAATTCTAGCTTATTATTGTTGATGCAAGCTATCCCCACATTTGCTTTCGGAATTCGGTCTTCGAGCGTGCGGAGAACGGAACTTGAATCCCGGTAAAATCATATTCCGGACCCCTACATCCAATCTCCAGAAATATAAAGAAATATTATTGATACCATCGAGAAGGATATTTTTTCTTTTCAATTCAGTCTCCACTATCCCATAATGTTAACCAACAAGTTGGCAATATCCACCATCTCCCTGGGCCAGCACTCTTCCCATACCTTGGACCATAAAATCACAGTTGCCGCCCGGGCTGGCTACCAAGGAATCGAAGTGGTATTCTCTGATTTAGAAGCCTATTCAAACTCGAAGGGTTTATCGATAGTCGAAGCCTCCAAAAAGATCAAATCACTTTGCGATGAGAACAAGCTGGAGATTCTGTCATTGGCCCCATTCGAGAATTACGAAGGAGATCGTTCACCTCTGAGTTGCCGATTGGAAAAAGCCGCCTACTGGATGGAAGTATCCAGAGCCTTGCAGGCACCTCATCTCCAGGTTCCCGCTCAGTTCAAACCCGATGCCATCGGAGATCAAAGTGTGGTTGTATCCGAGCTGCAACAACTCGCTGACCTCGGGAGCGCCAAAAAGCCGCTGGTCTCAGTCGCATATGAGCCCATGTCATGGAGTACATACTATTCTACCTGGGAAGATACTCTGCAACTGATTGGTGAAGTCAACCGACCTAACTTTGGGCTATGTCTCGACACTTTCCATATCGCCACGAAGCTATGGGCCGATGCTCTCTCTGTATCCGGGAAGTTCCCTGATGCCGACCAAAGGCTCCGCGAATCGCTGCATAGATTCATCAAAGAATGTCCCATCGATAGAATCTCCTATGTGCAGCTGTCTGACGGCGAACGATTCGATCCACCCTTCTCCACCTCTCATCCATGGCTTTTGGAAGGCGAGGCACCGCAATTTACATGGTCGAAACATGCGCGAGTCTTCCCGCTGGAGACTTATTTAGGTGGATATCTGCCCGTCTCTGAGATAGTGAGAGTTTGGGTTATCGAGAAAGGGTTTACAGGCTGGGTGTCTATGGAAACATTCGATCGGCGTTTGCGCGAGAGTGACAGTCGACCTGAAGATGCGGCTTTTCGCGGTATTGTTTCTTGGAGAAAGATCCAGCTAGAACTCTGCCGAGAGAACTCGAAGCTATAGAGATAGAGAAAAGGATCAAAATGTAGGAGTTATAATATTTTCTGCCGATGAGTTGAGCTTAAAGGCTGAGCCTCTGAAGTACCTATACCTTCACTTCTCTCCAAGAGGTATCTTTTCCTCACCGAGATCGTTTTTAGCACCGAGGCTCACGTTTCGCTCAGTTAGGCTGAACAAATTCAAAACTCGCTGGACGAAAAAGGAGCGCGGTGAAGCTTAAATGAATGCGCATAAGTTTTTGAATTACCCCACATTCTCATGATCAATCTCGAATATAAGAAAAATTGGATTATTTTAGAAACAGCCGTCGCTTGGAATATATACTAACAGCCATCGTACTACATTGTCATAGTCAGATTCTAACTACGCGTCTGTCACTATGAGCTCCACATCTCCTGATTTGAAGACAGCACAGAGTCAGACTCCGTCGTCAAAGGTCAGCTCGGCTCGAAGTTTGGGTACTGCACCTTCCATGGCCACGGCGGTAAAGGAAGAAGTGGGCGACATGGCTGATTTTGAGTTTCTTTGTGTCCGCATACTCGATATGATAAGAAAGCTTTGATCTTTGGTCAAATCAGATTTACGGTGTACCGAAATTAATATTGGGACAGCAACTGAAAAAATATTACGCTCCCACTTGTTTTGTTTTTATTTGTACGTTTTTAAAGAAACCCATGATGAGCGATCAAATAGCCACAACAGTTTTGTGACATATTTGCCAGGTATAGGTTGCTGGTAACGTAACTCTAGCTTTCATGTCTCGAAGATCATTATATCAAGACTCTCACTGAAAGCACTGCAATGAGAAAATTTTATCGTTCTCTGGGTTGAAACTTGATGGAAAAAGTTCAAGCGAAGTAAATTTTAGCGCCAGGTGGCTGAGATCAAATGTAAAGTTCGGTTTGGCAGCCGGATCCACGGTGAAGGAAGAAAGGCAAACGGAATGCTATTTTTGGGCTCAACTTGAAGTGTTCTAGGGGCTTGAAAAATCTGACTCTCCCAATATGCTCCTCATTTACTATCGCCCGGGTTCTCCGCCTCGAATTGGTTAAAGTCAGTAGCGCAAAGAGACCCGAGGATGTAGGTCGGACCGTATAAAATTTTATTCGTCTTCAAGGAGTATTGATAAGGAGTATTAATAAAAAGAAACTACCCGGCCTCATGAGGACACATTGCCATTAATGATTTTAAACACGAAGACCGAGACAGCACATGAGATGTATCACGAATAACCAAACGAAATTCTGAAATACACTTCCTTCCACCTGAACTAGGAATTCTCCTCCTTTGGCGGTACGCCAGGACATGTTGCCTTGCCGAGACTCATTCCAACCTCGACATCTACCATTGTTTCCTCGTTACTGAAGCGTTCGAGGTCTTCATCAAACTCAATTCGACCCTGCTCGAAAGCCACAATGATACTTGACCCGCCGAATTGAAAGAGTCCAATCTCGTCACCTTTTTCCACTACGTGCCCTTCCTTTCTTATCTCGTCGTGGATCCTGCTCTCCTATAAGCGTGGGAAGTCGAAAATCGTGGACTGACACTTACTCGACTGTGCCTACATCCGTAGCACCGATCGCCACGAAAAGGACATCGCCGAATTCTTCACTTTCAATACAAACGCAGCTTCTGGCGTTCTCGGTCAGGATATTGACGGAACTATGAAGTGCGACGGGATCAACTTGGAGGTAGTCCCCCGGGATATGTCTATACCACTTGACCTTTCCTTTGACTGGAGAGTGGTATCGATGATAGTCTTGTGGACTCAACCTAAAACTGGCAATCGAGCCGTTGCTCCATCGTAGACTGCGCTCATCGTCCTGGATCAGGTTCTCAATTGTAAATCGGTTCCCTTTAATCCACAGCGCCCGTGCTTTCTCAACGGTTGGGTACACGACTGCTCGGGAGTCCGCCGAAACGATAGCTTTAGTTGGGTCCTGAGGCGCAAAGACGGGCCTTGCGTTAGGAGAAAATTTACGGACGAAGAAATCTTTAAAGGTAGGATAGCTTTCAGGATCCGAAGGCTCGAAGGTGCCCATGTCGATATGGTAGAAATCAATGAAAGCTCTGATTTGGGCGTGGGATTGTAGCTTGCCCTCGGCTTGTCCTGTGAACTTCTGTCAGTGTCTCTGTCCGATGCAGAGAATAAAAGTAAACGTTCGTCTATGCTCTATGCACTTACCAGCTTCGAGGTTCTTCCTGTGCGTCCAGATACGAAGAGCATGAGTCTGATCTATCCATTCTGTTATAGGATTGAACAGCAACAGGAGCTTCAGCTTCTTCCAAAGAGCTTGTTGTTCACGCTTGAAATTGCCTGACTTGCGATCCAGAGTGAGCCAGCCGACCTGCCGATCCTCAAGGAGTTTCAGCTGGCGGAGGCCGGCATCGAATAAAGCGTGAATCTTGTCTAACAACCACATCGTGAACGATCATGTTCGCCTGAGTAGCGTCGGAAGAATTATGTACTCAAATGAGTTGAAGGTAAAAGAGCTTGCGCTCAGATTGCGCATCATAGTGAAGTCACAATGAACCAGCCTTGGCGTTCAGTAAATGTGAGGTAACTTTAAATACCATTGGACTGAAAAGTTTGGTACCCTGAAAATTTATGACCAAGGAATCGACTCAAATTGCATATTTTGCAGTGGCTATGGGTAGTCTTGTTCTCGATCAGACATCCTGCACCCTAGAAATCTGCCCTCAAGCCACTGATATATCATCTAACGTCTAATATACGGACAAACACCTGTTACAATAGAACAATAGACCTCGAGATAACCGAGTGATCGTGCAATAATTTGAGGTTAATACTGACTGCGGAACCCACGTCAGTGAGATCTACACTCTCGCTGGACCCTAGCAGCTATGTGTTGATTTTCGTCGGTCCTATGATCTGGTCTCATTGGAAACAGAAAACTGCCCTGTGGTCGTGGATATGACATCATTTCCGTGTTACAGACCACCTTCCATTTGCTTCTCGCCTCAGCATCCATATTTGCGTTCTGAGAGACATAAGCTCGGGGTAGACAGCACGCGGCCTTGCCTTGTCAGTCCTACTCTAAATGGTCCTGTAGTATGAGTATGTACGAGTCGTAATCCATTTCTAGTTTTGAGACTTTGGCTTCTTCACCAACAAGCCTGGGAGCTTGTCTACGCTTGTGTTGTTTTCGATGATTTCTGGTCAAGGCCCATTAGCGATTATCCACAAAATGGCCAATCGATATACCCACCATAAACAGAAGTGAAGAGAGGGAAATTGTCGAGCCCTCCTTCCTTGGTCAAGAACTCATGAACTGCTCGAGCAGTAGATGTCCCCTGCAGCTTTTGTCCACCTAATTCGGTTTTCTCAATTTCCTCAACTGATACTCCTTTCTTAACCGAGTGAAGCGCCGACCGGTAGTTGCGACCCGCGTTACAGGATGCAATCAGGTCGGCCATTCCAGCACTCTCTTCGGTAAATGTCCTTTCGTCAACTGATTTAGGAAACCACGTCCGCCCAAATTTCACCATCTCAAGAATACCGATTCGGATAATGGCCGCTTTGGTGTTCTCTCCCCAGCCCTTACCCGCGACAAAGCCCGCCGCGAGGGCTACGATATTCTTCAGTGCGCCCCCAAGTGCTACTCCGGCAGCATCTTTAACAACACTGACTTGGAAGTACGGGCGTTCGAAGAGTTTCTCGAGTAGAGATGGCTCCACAGCCGGATACTCTTCGGGGATGGGAGATAACTTAATATGAGTCGGCTTGCTATCGCTTTGACGCTGTTCATCCACTTTAATCAAGTTATCGCGTGGTAAGCCATCGCGCTCCTTATAGTCCATTGGTGGGGTATCGTATCCGATTGTGGTCTCACAAAAGTGCTCCGCTGCAACTTCGGGCGCAATGTTCGCGCCGGACAGCGCCCCGCAATAGATCAGGAGCTTTTCCATGACCATTTCGGAGTACAAGGTTACCGTTCCATCGGCCACATCAATTCCCTTGATGCAGGAAATGCCACGCGCGTAGGGTTTATGATTGCCATTGATTTGGTCCAACGTGCGTGACAGGAACTGGTGGGGAAGGTTAAAGACGAGAATGCTGGCATCTTTGACCACGTCCACAATGTCCGGATTTGCGACCAGGTTGTCTGGTAGGCTTATACCGGGGAGATATTTGATGTTCTGATGTGCGCTGTTTATCGCGTGGGATAGTTTGACGGGTTGATCGCCAAGCTTCTCCCGAAGCGCGGAGTCATCGGAGACGTCAACGTCTTCTTCGAAAACCCACATCGGTACGATAGGCTCGAAAAGCCTGTCGTTCTCTTTGACATTCTCGGCAATAATTTTCCCAATCGTTGATCCCCTGTTTCATTATAGCGGTATGAGTAGCTGAGTCTACCGACTTAACAGGAATGCGCAAGCCTACCAGTTCCCTGAGCCGATCACAGCTACCTGGTGTTTTTGAGAATGCTGTGGCATCTTGAAAGGGAAACTAAAGCTGAATGATTGATCTGCGGATGGCTACCCTAAGACAGGGAGCCACGGAAGCCGAGGATCTTTAATAGATAGCATTGAGTCAGTAACGGCTATAGAGTTTTAAATTATGGTAATAATTACGTTACTTATAAGTCATGACAAAGTTATAATGCTAATCTTGTTTGGAAAAACTCACAGTCACGTTTCCCGTTGGCACCCCAACGGTTGAGCTAGGAGCAGGTTTGTGATGATCGCTTCCGTGGTACAGCGAATCATTTGAACCTACTGTACTTGGCCAGCCGGGAATGGCACCCATTCCCCGCTTTTCGTCCGTGCGCCCTATGGTAAACCGTCCGGTAGACGGCAGGGACCTGTCCCGCTATTACACGCAAATTGTCTGTGCATTAGCCACTAATTGCAGTAGCCTATTATTACTGTTTGCCGCGCGCTCTGTCAATTCTGTTTAATATTTAATCAAAAAGGTTGCGTCTTCCAACGTATTGTGCGGCTAAGAATAGGGGATCCTACTAAATAACATATATATATTAAACTACTTAGTTCTTATACCTCTATTCCTGGTAGCTGGTCAAGTCAAAGGTCTACTTAATTATATTATATCTATACCTACTCGCACAAGTATATCTAGTTATTTCTAGGGACTAGCCTTCCCTTCCCTTGTTTCTAGACTGAGATAAATATATCACAATATATATACTTTGCCTGTATACACTTTCTACAGAAGGTATTATAAAAGAAATAGACCAAGACGACTACTATAGAGGGAAAGGAAGAAGAAGGACGCTAGGAGTGGATCAAAAGGGGATATCTATCCCATGGGGGTCTGCCCATCCTACCTCGATGGGCATATTAGGCTCTGCTTAACTATGGGAAAAAAAAGTGGGTCAGGGGCAGGATGGGCACATTTCACCCCCCGAGATGGGCGCATATCCTTATTCCGTTCCATAAACAGCACCCATACTTGCAGCCCACAGCCAATTAAATTCTTCCGTATCCGAGTCGGCCTGTCCACTATCCCCTTCACCTGCTTCCGGGCCACCGGTCATCTTAAATGACCCACCATCCGTAGCACTCGGAATGGTAGAAGTCCTTGTCCGTTTCGGTCCAGGGACCTGCACACGAGCCTCGTCCTGCGACTGAGAAGCACGCTTCGCAGACCGATATGTACGAACCTTCGATTCCCACATTCCCTGCATATGAAGCAAGAAATTCTGCGCTCTCTTCGCGCTTTCCCACGAAAGCCCGAATTCCTCTAGTGCCCGGAAACAGACATTCAAATGAGTCACAGTCTCACTATCATTCCCTCCGCGCCGATTGATAGTTGCAAATATCAGCATTAATGCCGCAGAGCAGGTTATCGCGACTGCTTGGATGTTCATGCGGCGGAATGTGTAGCGTACTTCGTAAAGGTGGAGGATCTTGGCAATCGCTGTTGCGGATTCGACGCACATTTGGCGCGCATGGTTGTAGCCTGGTCCTTTTATTGGTTGAGGCTGGATTGAGCTTTTGGACATCCATGGTCTGTGGGCGTGGATTATGGCTTGATGATAATGCATACTGAAGCTCAAGTTAGTGGTGTTGATTAGAAAGACAGTGGGATTCAAACGTACTGGAGTAGAAGTACATGGGGTAAGTAGGGTGACGTAATAGGATCGTCCAAGCAGACTTGTAAAGATGGTGGGAGCTTTTTCTTCCATTCTAGTAGTCTGCTAGTGGTCTCTTCGTTCAAGCCTTGCAGGTCCTCTTTGGAAATCTTCGATGACCCATACCTATAGGTTTGTTAGCACAATCTCTAAACGTCTGGCTGGTAAAGACCCACAGAACATGACCGAGTGGAGTCATAATATGACATAGCCATATACGATATTGGCCTAACAAAGAGACAGGATTCGGGAGATATAGATCCGTAAGAGTTGCTGCAGGATAGGGTAGACCATAAGGAGTCCACTGTTGTGTTTGGACCCAGCTTGTATCGCGACCCGGTTTGCCGACGGTAACATCATCCATATTGATTCTGAAAGGTCGACCAAGAAGGAAACCCCAGTGACTTAGAATATAGTTAGCAATTGCTAGTCACTTGAGGATAGGAGCCTCTTTACTGGTCCAAAGTGTAAGCTCCCCAGAACACCATCCCACGTATCTCAGCTTCAGCCGCGCTGATCGATCCTTCGGCCACATGAAACGACATATCGATGTGTAACCCAAGATCAAAAGCCAGTCGCATCGCCATTCCTAAAGAAAAACGAATGAGTATCCGGAAATTCGGTTTGTTCAACCCAAGACTCACCGCTGTAAAGCCACCCCCGAGAATCTCGCTTGCAGCCTATGTCGTGACCGCTTAAGACGACCATAGCTTGAACGCTCGCAAGACATGGTGAATCCAGCTCAATATCAAGAAGTGCCTTTGCACGATCCGCGAAGAAATCCGAAACCGATTTTGGATACGTGATGAAGTTCGGATGGTATCGTGGTTCAAAGGCAGCACCAAGGCAGCACCTGTATAAGTTAGTTCAGGTGAAGGCCATGTCAGATCATCAAAGGTAACGCACATGGCATTCGTCAAGGCTTCGGAGTAGTATGGTGTCTCTTCCATATGCTCCTGCCATTGCTCCCTCGCCGTCTGGTACATTCCTCTGTCCACCACGTCGAATGCAGGGTTGTGCCATGTAAAATACAAGTTAATTAGATGTTCCTCGAGTTCCTTCGGCACATCTTTTCCGATCCCAAGGCGATTGAGGTAATCCCGTCCATCTTTTCGGACGGTGCGATGAACAGTCAAATTGTCTGGCGTGGGCATTCGGAGCAAATTGAAGTGGGATGTAGGTCCGTAGTATCGGACCTGGCCATCGGAACCGATTTGCAAGCTTCCCATCCTGTCAGATAGATGGTGAACAATCTCTTCCATCTGGTCGCTATCCCCAGAGTCTGGTTGAGGGTCAGTGTTACCCTGTTCACTGTCTGTGGCCAATAGTTCTGGGGCCTTGGAAAATGCTTGCTGAGCGTGACGGGCGCTTCTTTGGAGAATTTGGGTCGACCTCTCCGGGAACGTATTGTCTTCGAAGTCGCTTGTTATGATTTCCAAACGTCCTCCCATATCAGAGGTGTCGCCCTCTGACAGATGCCGGAATGATCCGTCAGACGCAGTTGTCAACGGTGAGTCTGGGCCTGGAAGATTTTGGCTGGACTGCTGTCCCTCATCAAGCAGGGGCTGTATCAACAATTCCATGTTCGGATCTAACTGTCCGAAATCAAGATCGTGTGGAAGTGATCCAGTGCCATCCAATATGTCATCAGTATCTCCTGAAATGTTCATATTTGAAGTTTGTCGTTCCTTTGTTTCAATCGCTTCCAGGGCTGACTTGATATGTCCAAGGCCCAGAATGTCCAAGGCATTCTTCAGCGCCACATCATTCTCATTAAACATGGGCGGAGGAGAGAGGCCCTGGTCGACGATATATTGAAAGAGCTCGTCAACTCGCGTGACAAGCAGATCCACCACGAATCGAAGCGAGATCCTAAGTCTCATTAGATGGGCAAAGCAACGAGACAACAGAACTCACTTCCGTTTATCAGACCCAACCTGATAATTACACGGCCTCATTCTGTTTTCACAATGCGAACAAGCAGGTATCGCACCATCACACTATATTCGTGAGCTTTGATCGATTTCCGGTGTGGTTTGCGCAGAGGGGAGTTCCCCCGAGCAGCTGGGAAACGGTTTCCGACCTTGATTTTGCTTTCCCGGCACGCGTCACAGGCGGTGGTGACATATTTCCGCTTGTTTACCTTTCCTGTTGGTGCCATGGCAGTATATTTTTACATGAAACTTGATAAAAAGAGGATGAAGAGGGAACAACGTGAACGGCGTGAATTGAACTGAATTCTGGGGTTGTTTAGGGAAACCTATGGCTCTGCGCGGGGCTCCCATCTTCACCAATCGTAGCCTCGGGTCAACGTTTTCCGCCCGGAAGATACTCTCCGAAGACCCACTTGAAGACAACCTTGCTCAAAAATCCGGAGCCTACAGAGCCTGATCGTGAAGATGGGGCTGATATATGGATTACTGGGACCAAAGATTATCTTTGTGATGCGCATCTTATAGACTGAGCACTAAAATCTCCCGTCTGAACATGAAACTCTAATTTCCAATTGTAGCGTTCTTGATGCTATGATATTTCTGAGAGCGTAGGCGCTATGTCCATGGTCATATCTATTTTCCTTGACACCTTCAGACGAAACATCTGCGGCACTCATATTTCCATTATTCGTACTGACTGTTCCGTCTGTAGCTTCTGCGTAACTCTACCCATATCCTCCGTGAAGAAATATGCAGCGGAGTATCCATGCTTGTCTCTCATTCATTATTGTTGTTCTTATTGGTAACACGAGTATGATTGGTCTGAGGGTGCAGAGACATGGCTGGATTTGTGTCCTTGTT
This sequence comes from Penicillium sp. S103-07, assembly GCA_037042055.1. Lineage (NCBI taxonomy): Eukaryota > Fungi > Ascomycota > Eurotiomycetes > Eurotiales > Aspergillaceae > Penicillium > Penicillium sp. S103-07. The sequence continues at coordinate 238,061 of JAXQJQ010000016.1, read as the reverse complement.
GTCGCTAGAGTATAGCGGGCGGATTCGTGCTGGCAAAAAAAAAAAAAAAAAAAAAAAAAAAAAAGGGAAATAAAATATCGAGCTGTGGACACCAGCAAGGCTAAATGCTGTGAGTCACGGAAGCGGAAAACCTGTCGGTGTGCAAGCCGGTGCGTATAAACTTGCAGTGGAGGGGGTGTGGCTGCGCTGAGACGACATGGTTACAGGGTTAAGGTCTTTTTTCCTGGACCGTACTTGGATTCGAGGCGATCCCTGCATAACTCACCCCGCATGGACTATTTTGAATCAGGATCAAATTTAGGGAGTACCTAAATATAGAAGGACATACCGTGGGGTAAATCTCGGCCGCTTTACCCTGTGCGAACGCCAGTGGGTTGTCCCAGGTCAGCAGGGTATCGCACAACATGTCGCCACAACATCACTAGGGGGAAAACATGCCGACAATGGACCCAGAATCTGCCCTAGGCTGGATCAGTATGAAGTTATACTTCCCCACGGTCCGCTTCACTCCGAGCAGAAGTACATATAAGAAGCTGGTCGCTGGCCAACTTCTCTTCCCATCCATTCAAACCAACATCCTCGGTTTCTATAAATCTTTCAAAATTTCTCACCATGTCGCCCCCTGCCTCTACTGTCGATAATTCCCTTCCCATTCACCCGGCACCCACGAAGAGTGCCAAACAGGAGTCAAATCTGACTCCACTTGAACAGTCTGAATTGGCTCTCGCCGATAAATACAGTTCCCCCGATGTTTACATTAATGGTGAATCAGACACCTGCTGGCACCCTTGGCACGAAAATCTCGAGCTGAAGCCGCTGCGCTTTGAGACTCGAACGGGTACCTTCGTGGTCGTGCTGCGCAGCTCTGAAGACACCTGGCTGGGAAAACACAGACATCGCGGTACTGTGACTGCGGTTACAATCAATGGTGAATGGAACTACAAGGAGTAGGTTCCTCATGACCAGGGAAAAAAAGGAAGGCATGCTAATCTTGGGGACCAGATATGACTGGGTCGCCAGACCCGGTGACTACGTGGTTGAGAATCCCGGAACTATTCACACTCTACATATGAGCAAGGGCGCGGAGGTTGTATTCACCGTCTCGGGCAGTCTTGAGTTTCTCCACGACGATGACAGCTTGAAGAACACCATGGATGTCTTCAGTTATGCTCATTTGTACTATGAGCATTGCAAGAAGCAGGGCATTAAACCGAATGATGGGCTGTGGTACTAGGATAGAAAGAATGGTGCCTCGTGTTTTGTTGCACAACAACTATCGTTTAAATTTCATGAACATATATATTCTGGATCTTTTCCACATCGTACGCCTTTATAATTTCACGGAGTATCCGATATTTGGGTGTCCACTTTGAGAAAATAATCAGCATGCAGGTGCAGCGATATACTACGTTCTAATCCTCGTGCATGGGCTATAGGTACTTAGATTCTAGGACTCGCAGAACTGCCAGTTGGACAGGCGATATTTGTCTTGCCTTGCTGTATTCCCGACCTAGGCAGGGTGATCCTTATACTAATCATCTTCATGGATGAGGATATTGCGTGGGAAACTGCCCACAGTACCCCCCGATTTGCCGTCACATAAGACGGATGACATGTTTGATGACGTGGATTGGAATCCCTACCGGCGCGTTCCGCGGCTGACGTTGCCGTATGGGATTCCAACTCGGGTAGTCCGAGATATACGTAGGCGCTGAGTATACGAGAGCGAGAGTATACGAGAGCGAGAGTATACCGAGTACCTGGGAACCCGATTCATTCTCCGCTCGAGCACGAAAGTCTAGACGTTTCTTGAGTATATTCCTAGTACGTATGTATCCAGGTCCGGGGAACATTTCCTGCGAACCCGGGGTGCAGGCTCATCTTTTTGAGTTGGGTGATGCCCACGGCAGGTGCGTATTGGCCAATGGCAGCGCCTGCACGGAGAGCTTGGGAGTCACATAAGACGGATGGCATGTTTGATGACGTGGATTGTTCGGCTGGCTTGCCTCGCCTCGCTTGGGTGACCTGGAAATCCGACGAGTGGACCCTTAGTGGTGGGGATTCCCCACGTGCCCCCGCCACTCGGTGACCGCCCAAATCATCATCTGACGAAGCCTTGTCGGCATATTTGCCGACCGTTCCACATCTAGCTACGCTCATCCCCTGCCATGCGCCGTCCCTTATAGTTAACACCTGTTTTTCTCCGTTAGTGGCTTCGACCTAGGTATTATAGCGAGAATGCGGACATGGACGGGTAAGTGCACCCGGATGCAATGTAGGACACCTGATGCCTAACTATATTCAGGATGGTAGGTGACCGAGCGAGGAATGTCCGCCCAGAATGGATTATCTGACGCATCTGCCAGCTTAACATGTCGATCTCGAAAGGTCAAATGTGATGAAAGGCGACCCAAGTGCAGGAATTGCGAAAAGACTCACGTCCAATGTATTTCCAGCGACCTCTTCTCTTTCAAGCATTGGCGCAATCCGTCGATCAGCAACAACGCGACAAAAGGCGGCTCAGGAACATTTGAACTGGACCATATCTGGGTGGATAGAGTTCCATACTGTCTGAGACCCTAATATTGCATTGGCACGCCAATATTCCAGACTTGTAGCTGACCATTACATAGATAAATGGGTTGACGAGACCAGCACAATCGCTGGCGAATACCAGAATGCCGTTGATAAAAACAGAAATTGGAGCACAGGAGAAGGTCATGGAGCTCAAGTGCACCACAGCATATTCTACGATCCTGTCCATAGCGCCAAGGGTGAGAACGTTGATTCAACGGCAATCCAATCCACGTTGCCACCACAGGTATCGACACCGTCAGATTTTGACTGGAATTTCAGCGGCGGGGATACACAAGACACCTCGACATCACCAATCGATCGAATATCTTCTCCGTCAGAAGGATACCCAGCGTCATTTGAAGCTGGAAGATCTGGAAGGTTGGAAGAAATCGACAGCGAGGTCCATTTGCCTGGAGTTTCTGTTACCTTGGATAATACATTCAGCAACTTACCCAGAAATACCCCTCATTCATGGGGCGCTATTAGCCAACGGGAAGATGCGACCGGCCAAACTTTGCTTTCAATGAGAAATCACGACACAGACGCTCATATAACTGGTCCACTGTTGGCCAATTCGTATCCGTCACTGGAACGCTCGCCAAGGGAATTGGGTCCTAACAGTGTTATATCGCAAAAAGGAACACGAAAGGCGCAGGCGGCTCCGATATCGCGTATGTCAAAGGGGGAAGCGGACCTGCTTCGTCAATTCAGCACTGAGGTAGGAACCTGGATGGATCTCTCTGACTTATCCGAAACGTTCTCCAAGAAGGTCTGTCGACTAGCCGTGCACGACCCATTGCTCAAAGCAGCAAGCATTGCCTGTGCCGCTAAGCAACAGTCTCTAGTTGGAAAGCTGGAAGATGGTATGCAAATTGCACGAAAAAATTACAACACCGCCATCTCGCTTCTCATTAATCGGCTCTGGGACTCGGATGAGCAGCTTGCTGGTTACGGCTTTGCAGCCATTGTTATCTGCTCTTGCTATGAGATGCTAGACGCTCCCACGGCCGACTGGCAGAGACATCTGGACGGTGTTTTCTCTTTTGGCAGGGTGCAAAGAGTAAACGGATCATCTGGTGGCATTGCACAAGCTGCCTTTTGGTCTATCGCGCGACAAGAAGTGGTGTGTGCTATCATCAACAGGTCTAAATTGAGGCTCGACCCGGACTCTTGGGTCGTTGATCTTGAAAAAATCGGCCAGGAAGGTAGTGAAGACTTAGTGAACAATCAGTGAGTTCCCTCATCGGCATCCGCATTGACAATATGTATTCTGACGAACGAAGAGTTCTCACCATTCTCGCCAAAGTGGTGAATTTCATGGTTTTGTCAGAAATACACTCTCTCACTAAGATTATTGATGAGTGGCATAAGCTTCATGACCTGCTTGAACACTGGCAGAGCTCTGTAAAGGACAAGGGATTTATGGATCCTGTCTCAGTCCTCGACGAGGAGGGTAAGATGTTTCAAACAATTTGGTTTACAAGGAGCGTTTGTGGTCAGTCATCCCTCTGGGTTCATGGCCCGTGAAATCATCGCTGACGATGCATAGCCTCCTCCTGGCAAATGTTCCACCTTGCTCAAATACTCCTTTTGACAACCAATCCTTTACAGGACCGCAATAGCTTGCTTGCTTTCCGCACGATAGAGGTCAGTAGGAAAGTGTGTATCACAGATCCGCCTTCGTCTAATCATTACACAGGCAAACCTACTATACCACGCACGACAAATATGTAGTATTGCCCAGAGTAAACCAGACGGAAGTTGCCGTGTCAATTCTGTTCAGCCGATCTATTATGGTATACCCCCAAACCCAGGCTTTACTTATTTACTACTATCTCACTAATCTTCCTTGGTTATAGCGGGGTGTTGTTTCAGCAGGCAAGATGAGAGAGAAGCCGCGGTGTCACTATTGGAAGACATTGAAAATGAGCTTGGCTGGGCGGCAATATATCGAGCTCGGGATTTATACGCAGTATGGAGCTCAACGCCAATAATCCCGCCTAGACTCCAAGATACGCAATAACAAAATCTGCTACAAGGATTTTGAATAATGAGAAATGGAAGTATGCTGAACTTAAAAGTGTCAGCCTGTAAATATAGCCCAAAAGCCTTTTATGGAATCATATTTGATTATCCTCTCTATGAGCGTAGCAATCGACCAAGTCACGATGTAGCCTCTTCTATAAGGACATGTTTATTTAGACAACAATATTTTCGCGGTCTGATCACAAATTTCCACTCCATCAAGTCACGGTGTAACCGCCATCGACACGTAAATCGGCACCAGTAATGTATCTGGCAGAGTCACTGAGCAAGAACACCACCGCCCCCATCAAATCTTCCGGCGTTCCCACCTTGCCGGCAGGGATAAGAGAGATCCACTTATCCCGAAACTCGACATTTTCCTCTAGGATCTTGCGAGTACTAAAATTTGAACGCAAAAGAATTAGCTATTTGAGCAACAAGAAGAACGAAAACATAGTCTTTTCTTTCTGTCACGTACAGGGCAGTCAGGATATATCCAGGGCTGATGCAGTTCACGCGGATGTTGTGACCGGCCCACTCTACAGCAAGCGATGCAGCGAGATGGCGAACGGCCGCTTTGGCTGCATTGTAGGGTGCCTGGGGCTGAGGAACGTTGACAATGGCTCCCGACATGCTACCAATAACCACCATGCTCCCCGATGCTTGGCGCTCGATCAAGTGTCTTGCAACGCCAGTAGTGAAAAGATATGTCCCATCCACAACGACACCCCACAGCTTCTGCATACGATCATGAGGGTATGTGACGGCACTAAAATTCTCCGTAAATCCGGCGCAAGTGACCAAGTTGTCGATTTTGCCCTGTTTCGCGATGATGTCGGCGATGGCTTCATTGACGGAGGTTGGATCGGAAACGTCGGCATGATGAGCGCTAATTCTAGCAATCCTTTAAATATCATTAGCATAAATGTTGAAATCATATATTATGGGATAGAGGGCGTTGAATTACTGCTCAATCCCGGGGTTTTCTGCTTTAAATTGTTCCAGTAGCGTCTCAGCCTGTCTGTGGGCTTCATTTCCTGTATTTCAATGATTAACACCCCTTTGTTCAGAATTAGCACTCAGTGGGCAAATAGCTTACGGTTCATGTCAACAATGGCAAGATGGGAACCTGATGCCACAATCGCCTGGGACATGGCAAGTCCTATGCCACTGGCACCTCCGGTCACGACGGAGACTGTGTTTTCAAGGGAGAATTGAGCGAGGGTACGTTTGAAATGCATGCCACCGCGGCCCTGGATAGCAGGGCTTTGAGGCAATTGGCCATCTTTAGGGTATTCGATGCTGATTTTTTCATCGATGCGTGCAATTCCATCACCCTTTTCGTCAAGCACGTTTCTAGGGAATTTGTCCGAATTCAAATTTGAGTTTGGCCGAGACTTGTGAGAACGGTTGAGACGATGGATGGTAGATGAAAATTGTCGGCTAAGTGAATTGGCATCAAATCCGGTAGGGAAATTATACAAACATGTCGATAGGGGCGTATAATTGAGGGTCTGAACAGTCAGACGAGCAGACCTGGGTCCGATCATTTTGTCCGAAGGGGTGAATAGCTGCAGATTGGGATGGTAGTTGACAGAAAGCAAAGATTGACAACCAAAAATGTGGTGGGGAACGAGCAGTTGGAGGCATACTTATCTGAAGTATGTGTAATACACACAGACGGGGTATAGCAAGCGAACAATCTGCTAGAGCTTTGGGTATCAGCAGGCCTGCTAAACTCCACAAGCATGTCTGCTAGACCTGCATCTATTCCATTCGTGGCGATGTTTGATCAGTTGCCTGTAAAATACTAACTAGTATTAACTAAGCTACCTTGAGGGACTGGGAAAGCTCATAATTGTCTTGACGGACTACTTATTACCTCAAGGGAGTTGAGCCTTATCACTACCGGAAAGGAGAAAGGAATTGGTGCATCACTAAGCGATCATGGAATAATTTAAAATTGTAACCCACTAAAGTATCTCTCTACAATTTATTTGTGAATAGTATTCGTTAGAGCAATAATTAATTAGTATGTAGGTCATCAGGTCATCAGGTCAGGGCGCGACCTGATGACCTGATGAGCTAACTTCCCGTAATTAATAGCCGAGATCCGCTCCCCACAGGCTCGCTGAGGTTGCCATTAGCACTGAACGCGGCCCAGTTAGCGTAGCTCTAGGTAAATCAACCGAAGCCAATACCACACCATCTTAGCTCGCCACACCCTATGTTTTGCCCAAGTAATGCCGCAAATCCTCGAATGTTGTCTCCAGTTCGACGGGCGTTCACACCGGGATAGGTCGGAATTTGTCCGACTGGGGCATGCAACCTTAGAAATCCGAAAGAGACGTTTACACGTTACCACACGCCCTGAGGATGTAGCGTATAATTTTATGTCACCGGCCGCAAATATCGATGTGTAATGAGACCCTTGGATTGGGATGATGGCTCTTGACAGATCTATCGCCGAGCCCAATCCGAAACGTGTCACACATGTCGAAGCACTTGTAAGTGAAAATTTAGAATTATAACTCCTAAGGGAATTCGGCTACGAGTAAGGTGCGATGACATACTTGAACACAGAAGCTGAATTGTATCGAATATAGAGCTGTAGAAGTCGTAGAAAAGGGTTGGTGTTCTTTTTCTAACACGAGAAATCTATATTGACACTCTAATCATAACATCAACAACGTATATCTTGGTTAAGTACACATTTACAGACGGCTTCCGCTTGCCGCTTGTGACTTCTCAATCCACTCAATCTTATCCTTCTTGTACTTGTTAGCACGAAGGTCGCCAGAGCGAGCATGTGCTTCAAAGTTCTCGGCTCGGGCAGCCCGCCCGCAGAGTCTACCAAGAACGCCACTGGCTAGTTCAGAGGTAACCTCCTGGTATGTGCAGGTTTTCAGGTACTTGCCAACCCACAGCCCGCCGGTATAACGGGCGGTAGTGCGGGTAGGGAGTACATGATTTGTGCCAATAACCTGCGTTAAAAGATTTTGGTTAATCTGAATCCAGGTTTCAAATAGACGGCTTCGATATTACCTTATCTCCAAATGAAACGCATGTCTTTTCACCAAGGAACAGTGCACCATAGTTTGTCATACGCTCCAATGCATCACGCGGGTTCCGGGTGAACACCTGTACATGCTCGCTCGCGTACTGGTTGCCTAACTCCCATACCTCGTCGATAGTGTCAACGACGATGACTTCTCCAAAGGCCTCCCATGAGGTCTTAGCTACCAACGCGGTAGACAAATCAGAAGATGTAAGGAGGCGATTCACCATCTCTATGGTGTTGCGTCCAAGCTCGGCGCAGGTCGTGATCAGCACGGCCGGAGTGTCGGGGCCATGCTCCGCCTGAGACACCAAATCCGTTGCCACAGTGAAAGCATCGGCATTTTCATCGGCCAGAATCAAAATCTCCGTGGGACCTGCAAAGAGATCGATGCCGACTTCGCCAAATAGCTGTCTCTTGCCCTCGGCCACGAAGGCATTGCCTGGTCCCGCAAGAAAATCCACCTTCTGGATAGTTTCAGTGCCAACCGCCATAGCAGCCACCGCCTGAATACCTCCAAGGAGGAAGATTTCGTCGGCGCCGGCCAAGTGCATAGCGGCAACGGTGCTGTACGGAATCTTTCCGTTGATCGGAGGCGTGCAGCTGATGACATTCTTTACACCGGCAACTTTAGCAGTCAAAATGGTCATATGCGCCGATGCGAGGAGGGGATAACGGCCACCGGGAATGTACCTGGAAGGAGAACGTTTATTAGGTTCTTATGCGGAAATACAAACAAGAAGAAGCAAAAGGGATCTGTTGCCAACTTACGCGCCAACGTTATCAATTGGAACGTTCTTCTGTCCCAGGTGCACTCCAGGTCGGATTTCGACTTCGAAGTCCTTGAGGGAATTCTTCTGCGCTTCCGCGAAAGCCCTCACATTCTGTTGGACTTCCTTAATATCGTCAAGTGTTTGCTTGGGGCAATTGGCGATGGCCGCATCGATATCAGCCTGAGACAGCTTGAAGCTCTGCGGTGACCACTTGTCGAACTTTTCGGAGTATCTTCTCACAGCAACATCGCCCTCCTTGCGAATGGATTCAATCACCTCTTTAACAGTCGCGGAGACGTCGACGTTCGGAGCTGTGTTAAGTCCTGACAAGCCAGTAACTTCCTTGAGGTATTTTCGGCCCATGATTGTTTTCTTGATTATTGTCGCACGAGCAGTTGCCTTCTGTCAATTCGTCTGACTTTATGCAAGTCGCGGGAATGTGCAGAATGGCAATGTGATTGTTGCGATTATGGAATATATATAGGGGTCCAGGACGATATCATCGTCGTTGGTAGACATGGTATATTTTGCATAATACCGGCCTTCATTCCGAGGCCCAGCGTTGCCATTTCTTTCGCTACAATTTCCGAATATCAGTAAAAAGTGGGTCAATTGGTCTCGCGCTACTTCGGCGAGAGAACCATATTCGGCACAATTCCTCTATAGGGATGATAGAAAGGCGGGTTCCATGGTTACGTTAGATCGAGTGTAGGTTGGAGGGCCAAGTTCCTGGTCCTGGTCCTGGCCCTGCTCCTGCGATTGATAATTCAGCGCCACAACAGAGCTCTTTTTCCAGGCCGTGCCTAAGCGCTCAGAGATGCTTACATTCGCCAGGACCACACGAACATGAGGTAATTCCCGAAGTAGCGAATACATCAAATGTCTCCATTTTCATTGACAATTTCCCGCTCTGGTTTCCGCGGTTTTGTCGCTGCCCGACGCATTGTGACATAAGCCCCTGCGTCTAGATAAAAGGCGCACTTGAGCGGATTAGATGACTTCCTCTACGTCGCTCTACAATTAGTACATAAAGTCACAGTAAAAAGCAAAGTCAGAGATCTGGCGTTTATTTATTTTGTTTGCTATTATGGACCTACACTACAATAACAAAAGTGTCACGGTTGGATCATCTTTCCATACTCTCCCACGTCCCTCGTATTTGCATGGATCGGAGGAAGTCCGGATCAATACGTATTATTCCAATACCATATGCTCTAATAATGAGAAGACTATATCATCTCAAAATATGAAGCAATGCAACACTAACTTGACTCAGTCCTTGCCGGTCTCTTCATCAAGTCGTTCGACATGATCCACTATCCCATCAGACGGGTGACTCAAACCTGCAGCCGTCTTCTCAATGACTTGAATTTCGTGGTCAACGTATTTGAGAGGGCGTTTTCTGGAAATGGCGTCTGGGTCCTTAGTGACTATCAAAGATGGGTTCGATCTGTAATATGCGTCCATATCTTCAAGGCTTCGGTTGGCTTCACATAGTTGTTAGTATCGGAAATCTTCCAAAATAAAAGTCAAAACATACCTGTCTCAGGATAGAAGAAGTAAAGAACTGGTAGGAAGACAGCATTGGTTACTGTCCAAACGATCCAATATTTCCAACCCAGGTTCTGAATTCCAATAGGGGTAATTTCGACAATGACAAAGTTCGTAATCCTGCGCGTCCAGTCAGAAGCCAGCTAGTTGAAATAGAGCGGAAATTGAACGAACCAGTCTGTAGCTGTAGCAACGGCAGCTGCCTTCGTTCTCATCGGTAACGAATTGATCTCGGTCGGATACAACCATGGGATACCAAGCATTCCGATACCAAAAGCACCATAGTAGAGGAAGAAAAACGCGACCGATGCCGAAGCGTATTTTTTGCCTTCAGCGCTTGCCTCCGAGTAGCGGAGCAAAATAGTGATGACTAGGAAGCAAACGAATTGGCCAAACGTCGAGATCATCATTAAGCCGCGGCGGCCTACTCTCTCAATCAGCAAAACCGCGATACCAGAGAATACTAAGTATGACACGGCGTTGCACGCTGAAAGTAAACGCGAGAGCTCGTTGGAGAGGCCCACAGACTAAAATGAGAGCTTCATTAGTCACTCTCCAACCAAGAGTATGCTGTGAAATTGGGTCCCAAAATCCCTTCATCGCTTAACTTACGTTGATAAGCACCGTAGGCAAATAATAGGACATAATGTTAATGCCGCCAAACTGTTGCATGAACTGACTTCCAGCGCCGAGAACAAGTCTTCGGAAGGTCTTGGTGGTGTTCGCCTTCTTCTTCAACAGATCCCTCCACCGCACGGTATTTTCACGCTCGTAGCGTACGCTGAAATTGATTTCACGACATTGCGTAACGATGAAGGGGTCGTCAACCGGCTTCGCTTCCAGGCAACTGAGCACCTCAATAGCTTCTTCTTCTCTCCCATGAGCGAGTAGCCACCTATCCATCGTGAGACTTGGATTCCATGCACCATAGGAGATTACTTACCTAGGAGATTCTGGCAGCCACGGGGTGGTAGACGCGAGGACAACAAGGAACACGATTTGGAAGGCGAGCGGAAAGCGCCAGGCAACGGGGCCACCGACGAAAGAAAAACCGTAATTAATCCAGTTGACGAGGCAGAAACCGGCGATATTCATCATCATCTCAAAAATGACGAGTTTACCCCGCCATTTCAACTGTGAGGTCTCCGTCTGCCAAATAGGCGCCGTAGCTGTGTTGATTCCGTTGCCGACACTGTCAGGATGTTGAAGTTAGAATAGAGTGCCCGTGTGTTTTCCTCGGATCTGGCTATTTACCCCAAAACGATTCGTCCAACAAACATCTGTCCCAAGCTGAACGAGCTTGCCTGTAGGATGGTGCCTACAAACATAATGGCGGTCCCAACCATAATCGATTTTCTGCGCCCTAATGACTCTCCAATGGTAAAGGCAACGATGGCACCAATGAAACAGCCAACGTCGTAGATAGCGGTCACGGTGGAAAGGGTTTTGGTTTTCGTCGGTCCGACCAGATCATGAACCTCGAGAAAGTCCTTGGTGATTACCACGCCGCCTGTATTGCGTCTGTGAGTCAAACTGTGCCTGCAAGGTGTGACGGATCGACTCACTGAAAACTCCCTGGTCATAGCCAAACAAGGACATGTCCGTTGCACAAGCGACCTGCGTGGTTGTGAACTAAGCCCCGATATGAAGAAAAGGGTTCGCTATCATACTGTAACCCAGAGGGTGAGCCATCCTCCCGTTAGGCCAAAATATGGCTTTTTCCTCTGTACGGACGAAGTCATATTGGATGAGGAAATGAGGTCGAACACGTAACAATCAAGTCAGAAACAGTTAGGGAAAACTCCAGCCAGGTGGACAAGGACAAACGATCGGGGTTCTCCCCGCCATATAAATAGATCGGACTCACTCCGCGATCCTTAGCTAACTATCGATGTAGGAAGATTCGTCCTGGCTAATCGGTGCTCCACTTCGTGGGGGCTGCGGGTTGCGGGGGACAATGCGGAGCAAACGCGGGGGAGGCAATCGAGGCGAGAACCGTTTCGATTGGACTGGGGTAGAGCTGAAGTGTGATTGGAACGGAAGGGATTGGCCGATCATCATCTCGTATGTAGATACGGAAATTGTCAAGCTTTGTAGAACTAGTGTCATTGGCTGGCTTCGCTTAAACGAACTCAGTTCCTGGAATAAAATATCCAGATTCTTGGAAATTAGTGAGGTCATCTTGGGCAACGGAACCGAGAGGCCCCCTGGTGGCAGGGAATCATGGTGACAGTGGCTGTGGCGGATATTAGGGTTGACGCCAAACCCCTAAGCCTGCGCTCTGGCTAAATCCCTGAACCTTATTTGTCCAAAAAACGTGGATTCTGGCTAAATCACTAAACCTTCTTTAAAATCTGCACTCTACTACTGTAAGACTAAGCGGAAAGAACCCAAAGAAACCAATATGGAGCACGCTCTCTGTGCTCACTAAGTAATTAATCTCTTGTGGCGTGTCCTCGCCCTAGTACGTACGGTAGTAAACGAACGGTAACGTCCAAGTGAACCGCCCACGTCTCACCGTTGGCAGCTTCGGGTGATCGTATTTCCCTCGGGAGACGGTTTCCGAAGGCCCCACTTAATCTCAATTGGTTGTTAAGAGCGACGGGGCTGACCTTTAAAATGCTTGAATAAGGGTGCCAAGGAATAAATAACAATAAATCGACGGGCTCGTAAATGATATAGATTCTATGCCAGGAAAGTTCTGCAACAAGGAAACCATTCGTCACTGACATCAGCAGTTCCCAATAGTAATACTTTTGATGTTCTGGTATTCCTCCAAACCGTAGGCGCTGCCTTCACGGCCATATCCACTCTCCTTGACACCTCCAAATGGTGCTTCAGCGGCACTGATTTTTCCGGTGTTTACGCCGACCATCCCGACCTGCAGCATCCGTGCAACTCGCATCACCATACTGACGTCCCGTGAGAAGAAGTATCCAGCAAGACCGAACGGCGTATCGTTAACAAGCTCGACCACCCGGTGCTCGTCGTCGAACTCGGTGATGGGGGCAAGCGGACCAAATGTCTCCTCCTGGCTGACTCTCATTTGAGGGGTAACCCCGGAAATTACGGTGGGCTGGAAGAGGAAGCCTGGGGAGGATATTGGCTCTCCTCCAAGTTCAACCTTGGCTCCTTTGAGAACAGCATCCGAGATATGTTCGGTCACTTTGTCGATAGCGGCCTTGTTTACCAGTGGTCCTTGAGTGGTGGCTTGCTCAAGGCCGGGGCCAGGCTTGAGCGCTGCCACTTTGGCGACGAGCTTGGATGTGAATGCTTTGATGACGCCCTTTTGGACGTACAAGCGGTTGGCACTTGGAGCCAGGATGTTAGCATCAATAGCACTTTTCTTTTTGGTGGAGAGTGTCATACCACACACACGTCTGCCCAGAGCAGCGGAACTTGCAGAACAAGGCAGCTTCGACCGCGAGGTCCACATCTGCATCGTCGAAAACAATAAACGGCGCATTACCTCCAAGCTCCAAACTCACACGCTTTAGGGTATCAGCTGCCAGCTTGGCCAGCATTTTTCCAACATTGGTCGAGCCAGTAAAGCTGATTTTCCGAACTAAGGGGTTCGTTGCCAACTCCGTGGCAGCGTGACGATCCTTGGTTGGACATACTTGAATAAGTGTCGGAGGAAGACCTGCTTGTACCGCCAACTTGGTCAATGCCAGGCAGGTGAAAGGTGTCTCACTTGGAGGCTTGATTACTACAGCGCAGCCTGCCGCAATTGCTGGGCCAACCTTTCTGGTAATCATCGCAGCCGGGAAGTTCCATGGGGTTATGATACCGCAGACACCGACGGGCTCGCGAAGTGTCCATAGTGAGGTTTGTGGAGTTGAAGATGGGATCGTCATTCCGTACGATCGCGTGGCCTCTTCGGCAAACCAGGAAATGAAGCTTGCAGCGTATACTACCTCGCCCTGTGCCTCAGCGTATGTCTTGCCGTTCTCAAGGCACAGAATAGTTGCCACTTATAGCGATCGAGTCAGCTTGCGTTTTTTGTCTTCAATATGTCGTGTGATGGGCACCGTTAAAATGGGCTCAAAGGAACTACTTACCATCATTCTTATTTTGCAAGATCAGTTCACTCCATTTGCGAAGTAATACCCCTCGAGATGCACCCGTGGTACTGGCGAAGAAAGTGTTCTGTATACCGTTGGCACTCTTGATAGCGTCCCTAAAATCCTCAACGTCACAGTCGGCTACTTTGCCCATGACCGTGCCGGTTGACGGCTCTAGATAAAGGCCATATCAGTCAAGTCAATAACGTCTTTGTTACAGGAAAACTAACCGAAGACGTCAAATTTTTGCTTTTTCGAGACCCATTCCCCATTGATGAAGGCATCCGATATAAAGAGCGAAGGGTCTTGGAGCTAGAAACTCGGTCTCAGATGTTAATTCACGAGCCCATCATCAATTTAAGGGAGTGAATCGGTAAATTTACCTTCTTCAGCGCAGTTTGATGGTATGCAGCCATGCTAAGTCGATGATACGCAAACAAAGTGATTGTTGTACAATGGTCTGGGAATCAAGAAATTAAATATTTGTTCGATCTCTAATTAGTAGACGGATAAACTACACGAACTGGCCAGGATTTTGTTCTCTTTTTCAGTTACAGGTAGGGAGCGCATTTCGTATACGCAATTACAATCCCGCGCGATCTTTTAATTCCGGTCGGATACAAATCCCGAGATGTTCACACGGAGAGCACTATAGCATAACTCCGGCCCGCGGGATTTACAATACGCTTGTCTTTCGGATCACTATTCCTTTTCTAAAACAAGAATGACGGTTTCCGGGAGCCCTTTGGTCCGGATGTCTATTCTAGGTGTTGATTATCGATATGCGCGCCGGCCCCGGAGGTTGGTAGCTTTTAGGTTCACTTTCGTAACAGATGCTTTGGATGATATTGAAACGGATTAATTGTAGCGGCAATTCTCCGCCAAGCCTATACATTTGGTCACTCAGACCGGCTTGTCGATACTATCATATGGGAATAGCACTATTTCAGTTATAAAACAAAAATTCTCAAATTAGACAAAGAGAGACCATAGTGAATCGTCCAAATCAAAGTGTGGCATATTCGACTCCTGTTTCTAACTCTGTGCCGCCAACTTTGATCATATCGCAGCAACAAGATTTTGTAGAAAGACTGGAACCGAAGAAAAGAGAGAAGGGCGGGCGAGAGCCACCACAATAGCTGCAGTAAAGACGCTTTTGACCCGGGGTGACATCGTCCGCAACCACCGACGGAAACGGTAAAATGGCCAGAAGACACTGCCGCCGATCATGTTGAAAGCAGACCAGTCTGGGAAGTAAGTTCGGATCCAGTACGAGCGTGCGAAGCCGGGCCAAGAGGCCGCGTTCCGACCATGTTTGCCAATATACCAGTTCGAGCAGTCCCCAGCAAAGACGGTGTCGGCGAGCTCCTTGTGAATTGCGTTGGTTTCACGGTCTTCTGCAGCCTGCTTTACCTCGATGACAGTTGCGCGACGATCAATCAGAGGCTTAAAAAGAGACTCGACGACGTATCTGACCTGTGTCTCGCAAGCAAACAGAGCAGAATTGTTGGCAGGGAAAGTATTGGGCCCAAATAGAATTCCAAGATTAGGGAAGTTGTGCACATGAGTTCCCAAGTAGGCCTGCGCACCACGGCACTCGTCCCACTGCTGTTGCAGATACTCGCCGTTGGAGCCCATAATCTTCATAGGTGTCAAGAACTGCGAGACTTGGAACCCGGTTGCCAGAATAATGATGTCAAAATCATCACAGATACCTGAGCTGCTCACAATGCCGGTCTCGGTTATTTCCTGAATACCCTCTGGCAGGAGTTCTACATTGGGGAGATTCAAAGACTCGAGATAGTCAGGGTCAAAAATCCGACGCTTGCATCCCAATGGAAAGTCGGGAATGATTGAATTCCAATACTTTTTTGGAGCAATTGAGCGGATGTACTTTTTGGATTCCTCTTCCACGGCCTTGCGAGCCTTGAGTCCCTTTGGCGTTGGGAAGTAGGTGGTCGTTTCTTCATCTGCGGCAAGGAAGATACGCAGCCGTAGAAGGCGCTGTTTAAGGGGCATCCATCTGAAGAGGAACTTCTCAAACTCCGTGTAAACGTGGTTTGGGCGAGCATGGAACCATTGACCACTACGCGCGTACTGCTTGACGAAGCCCGCGTCTTTTGCAATTGCTGGAACAACTTGAGCAGCACTGCATCCGTTGCCGATGACCGCAACCCGCTTTCCTTTGTAGCTGACGGAGTGATCCCACCGTGCAGTGTGAAACATAGGGCCTTTGAAGTTCTCCATGCCTGGGAAGCGGACGTCGCGGGGGAACGAAATAGCCCCGACAGCCGAAACGAAAACGGAGGCAAAGCGAGAAAGTTCCAACCCAGTCTGCATGTCCTTGAGCTTCACCTCCCACTTATTTTTGTCGTTGTGCCACTGAGCCCCGGTGCATTCCACCGAGCTGTGAACGTGGCGTCGAAGATCAAACTTGTCGACAGTATCCTCCATGTCTGCCAAAGCATGCGGTCAGTATCGACTCTTCAAGATTCTTGGGCAACACGCACATTGGAGAATCTCTGGCTGCTCGCAAAGTTCTTTTGACCAGTTGGCATTCAAATTGAAACTGAATGAGTAGAGATGAGAGGGGAGATCGCAACCACTGGAACGGTGCACATGTCAGACAACACTAAGGCAAAATAATTAAAAGATTTCTGATACCATCCGGGATAGGTGTTTGTTCTCCAGGTTCCGCCAACACCATCCAGCTTCTCGTAGATAGTAAAGTCGTTAAATCCCAAGTCATGCTTCAGTCGATACGCCATGGCAATGCCAGCAGGACCGGCGCCGATAATGATGGCATTGAGCTCCTTTGCATATGTGGACATTGTAAATACTTGATCGAACAGAGAATAGGAGAGCGTCGGTTGCAGATTTTTCTTCTCTTCGAAATTAAATATCAGGTGTCTTCGTCAAATATCCACTCTCAAGTATCAAGCCACCGGGGTTGGTGTGAAACAAGTTGGGACCACAGAGAGCACAAAGTTCCACTACTCTCGACCGGAAATCTTTTGAAGCCATTTATGTCATATACTGAATTCTTTTCCGGCTCGCTACTTCTTGCGCTATATCTGGGCGGACTTCTGGGACAAGATTGGCACGAACTTTGGAAGTCGTATCCCGGCAAAGGAAGACAAATTCCAATCGGCACTTGTGGAGCGCCGGGACCTGAAATCCCCCGGAAAGCTTTTACGGCACCATCATGCGGGACGGGACTAATAGAACTAGGCTTTTGAGTGAGTTTTACTGCTGCTTTGCAATTCCAGTTTTAGAATGAGTTCATTCGGAGTCCTTTTCCGAACTCTCGTGGGGACAGGGAGTGGAAATACGCGCATCTGAATTTCGATAATAGTTTGATGGGCTCCGTAACAAGAGAGAGGTGATAGTCTTCTATTATCTGTTTCCGAGTGCTTACCTCAAATCTTAGGTTTTCTTGTCCTTCCAACTGGCTCTTCCAAAGATAGTCAAATGGGATCGTCTGGGTTTCCTGGAACGAAAATTGCTATCGATATGTTATAAGATGTTCTAGTGCCTAAATTTGTGGTCGACTTGTGTACAATAAAGAAATTTATTGTCTACCTATAGTGTGAAATAAATATCGAAGATAAAGTCAAACATCATAGCTTCTGCCATCCAGCCATTCGCGCATTTCCGCCATTTAGCTCTTTCAAATAGTTGCGAACTCGCTTCTCAATACCTTTCGCATCTAGCTCAAATCGGTCGTAGTTACTGAGATTAGACGCAGAGTAACCGTATCCGGTCATACCAATGCTGGCGGTGGTATATCGGGCCCACGTAGTAGCGACGTACTCTTCCACGCTCACCACAGGCGTACCATCTAGCGGCAGAATACTCGCCCGGTACTCCTTACTTTGCTGATCGAAATTGTCAAAGCTCGGTGCACTAACCACACGAGTGCTGATTCCCGACTCGCTCAGAGACTTGGCCGCGGCGACAGCATAGTGCAGATTTGTTCCACAGCTCACCAAAGTGAGTTGGGTATCAACGGTATCGACGACTATATACGCGCCCTTTGCGACCTTGTATCTATCGGTTCCTGGGACGTCGCCAACTGGGTCGCGGCCCAATGAGAGCATGCTAGGACCGTTCTGCTTGGACATGGCAAGCATCCATGCACCGATGGCTTCCTCCGCATCGCACGGGCGAATGTACGTCAGGTTTGGCATCGCACGATATAGCGAGTCTACCTCAACGGGCTGGTGGGTCTGTCCATTCTGGCCCTCGGCGAAAGAGTCATGAGTAGCGCAGTGAATGACGGGCAGGTGGCTGAGTGCACCCATTCGGACACCAGGTGCAGCCTAAATCAATCAGCCATTTGAGATATTGAATATGAAAAATCGGGAAACTCACGTAGAGATAAAACATCAAGAATGTCGCGGTCAGAGGCAGGAACGTTCCAGGGTTATAAGCCGCAAGCCCATTAGCAACGGCAGCCATCGCGTGTTCACGAATTCCGTGGCGGATGTAACGACCAGCAAAGCCCACCGACGGATGGAAGACATCTGATTCAATGTATGGGACTTTGTTCGAGTTCGCCAGGTCGGCACCACCTCCACACAAAGCAGGATAGATCTCCCACAGCTTTTCGATCAAGACTCCATTCACTTCTCGGGTGGCCATTCCTTGGAACTGTGCAGATTCAGTTTGCTTCAGAGTTTCAAGCCACTCCGTTCCATAGTTTCCAATCCGCCGTTTCTGAAGTTCCTGGGCAAGCCTAGGGTGCTCCGATTCATATCTTCCGAATAAGGCATCCCAGTCTCTTTGAAGTGACTCGCCATGCAGCTTTCTCTCTCGGAAGTACTCCAGCTGATTCGATGGAATTTCATGCGTCACTGCAGGGTCTTGTCCAGCAAGTCTCTTGGAATTCTCAACTGCGGTTTTGTCGAAGGCTCCATGGTGAGCTTTGAATGTTCCAGCTACTGGTGTTCCAAGACCGATAACAGTGCGAATATTGATGAAGGTGGGCCTGCCGGTATTGGCTTTCGCCAGATGAAACGCGGAAACAATCGTTTGAACATCATAACAGCCGTCGTTTACTTCCAGCACATGCCAGCCACATGCTCTCATCTTATCGTTGATGTTCTCTGTGTTGATCCAATCCAATGGGCCATCGCACGTCACTTGGTTATTGTCGTAGATAAGGACCAAGTTATCAAGCTCCAGACTCCCTGCCAGTGAGATCGCCTCCAGAGCAACACCTTCCATTAGACAGCCATCTCCTGTCATACAATAGATTCGAGACCTGATCATGTCGAAGCCCGGCCTGTTGAACTTCGCCCCGAGATTTTTGGACGCTATGGCTAATCCAACTGCGTTGGCAATGCCTTGCCCAAGAGGACCAGTAGTGACCTCCACGCCCGGGACTTCTATTTCAGGGTGCGCGTGACAGATGGTCTTGTATCCATTTGTTTTCGCGCTACCGTAACCCTTGATTTCATTCATGGTCCAGTCGTCAAACCCAGTCAGATGATTCAGAGCATAGAGAAACATCGCTGTGTGTCCTTTAAAATGTGTTTATTTCGTCAGTGAACTTGATTTATTTTAATATAAAAACGTACGTACCATTTGAGAGAACGAATCGGTCTCTGTCAAACCAGTTTGGATTAGACGGATTGTAGCGCATAACATATTTGTATAGGGCGACGCCGATGGCTGCCATCCCAATCGCGGAGCCACCGTGACCCCCGCCATTCTGGTTGCAGATATCGAAGAGAAAGTTTCGAAGGGCCAACACTGCACGAGCGTCGTCGTCTAGTTTGTGCCCTGGAGACCTGGCTTCGCCATTTGTATAGGTCATTTTGAGCGATGTATTCCGTGGGTGCTTCACAATATGGTGACTGAAGTTCGAGAACTCCGATTTTTCAAACTGTTGGACGTATCGCCTTTATTTTTGTCATTACGGGTTTCCTGGCCGGTAGATCCACAGTGAGAATAATCCGAAGGTAAGTTATTTCCGATCGTAGGATCAGCCAATATGGCAGATAATCCCGGTTCCGTATGCCCCGATGCCGAGAAGGCTTGGCTTGCCCCGCATCATGGAATTCCAATTCCATTGAGCATGAAGTCTTGTTGAACCCAATGACTTGAAAAGGTTATTCTTCAGCTTTATTTGGGCTCATTTTATCATTGATAAATTTTCTATTCGATATCAACCTGTTGCTGCAGTAGATATTCCGAGCTGAAAATGGCGTCAAACGTGGACAGCTTCTTGACAAACTCCATTCATGACCTGATTTCCTTGAAAGGTCGCACCACCGTCATTACTGGCGGAGCTCGTGGCCTTGGGCTTGCATTTGCCTTCGCGGTTGCGGAGGCAGGGGGGAATGTGGCTATCGTTGACTTCCTCGAGAAGCCTCATGATCATTATTACAAATTGAAGGATTTCGGGGTAAAGGTCGAGCTCTACAAGTATGACTTTCAGCCAGCACTTGTTGTCGTCCACCGATACTGACTAGCAATTGACCACTAGGAGCGATGTGACGAACTTTGATTCCCTGAAGGAATCATTCGATCAAATTGTGAAAGACTTCGGAGGAATCCATGGCTTGTGAGTGAATGCGTGCTTTTCCCTGGATGTGGATTGTCTAACTAGAACCAGAGTGACGGCAGCCGGCATCTGTCCGGATGAGCCATTCCTCGAACGCGCTCCTGATTCAGTTGCGCGCTGTTTCAATGTAAACGTTTTGGGGACCTACTACGCTGCACAACTCGCAGCAGCCCAAATGGCTAAGCAGGAACCGACGCCCCGAACTGGATCTCGAGGGTCGATTGTCTTCATTGCATCAATCGCGGCTCACGTTGCGAGCAAGGGACAGACTACGAGTGACTACTGCTCGAGTAAGGGGGCCGTGGTCTCTTTGGCCAAGGCTCTTGGAGTGGAACTTGCAGCGAAGAACATTCGCGTCAACAGCGTTTCCCCCGGGTAAGTCTAAGAAATAAATTGTTTGCAATGTGTATTTAAAGCTAATTCTCTTTGATAGTTACATGAAGACGGATATGACTCTGGACCTTTGCGACAAATACCCCTGGCTTGGAGATATCATGAACAATGAGCCACCGATGCGCCGAATGGGTGACCGAACGGATCTCAAGGTTCCCATTGTCTACCTTCTTTCGGACGCCAGCGCTTATCATACTTCCGATGATCTCCTGATTACCGGTGGTATTCACGCTGGAAGACTTATGTAAATGAAGCAAGAATGCCACCATGAGAATATAGCAATTATACAGACAGTAGCGAAAACTCATTTCTGCTAAATAAGTCGAAAAGAGCCCTTAGATCTATCCAGAAACCTGATCTATCCAGAAAGCGGTTTCTTATTCGACGCAACAATAACTACCGGCATCAAAATCGCTTCGGGCAAGACGTTAGTTCTCTGTGGTTTTAGCATATACAAATACCCGAAGGTCAAATTTCGCTAGCTCCATCCCTATCCCCCTGGTTGAGAAGTCTCAACGTCCCCTCTGAGCCTTTCGGGACGGTATCCCGTAGCCCCTTGATACTTTGCGTCTCCGAGGTTATTGTTCCGAGGCATATTACTGGAGCCCGTCTCGGGCGTAGATGCCTTAAGGCACTAGTTTGGACTGGAGGAGAGGGGGAATCCCAATCGGAATTCACGTCCGAGAGATTTCCCCGCCGGAGTGGGGCTGCCATGACTCTGGGGCCCCCACGGGGAACATCATTCACCTGAATCATTTTGCGGAGTATAGCGTCAATTCGAAATGCCGAGCTCGGCCTTTGATGTCTTGTGGGCGGGGTGTAATCTTACCCCATTTTAACATGTTCACGCGAGGGACTATAACAGTCAATCCTCTCACTTTCTATACCTTCGATCTCTTTTGACTATTTTGCCATACCTCTTCACCCCTCACTCTATTCATCTTTAACATTTATTCCTCCACTCTCACCAAAGAAGACTAACTGGGACAACAGCATCATGACGAAGTCTGGTCTCCCAGAGACCGAGCACGTTGAATCCGATATAGGGGCAAGCCCTTTGGCTGCTATGCATATTGCAGAGCGTCAGCCGTACGGAGCATCCGGTACGAATTACACCCTGCCCTCAATTTGAAGATTACGTATCCCAAGAGGCTAACAAGTGTCCCGCATGAAGGATTTAAGGGTGCATTCTCCAATAAATATGTTACGGCCTGTGCCGCCTTTGCAACCATGGGAGGCGCCATGTTCGGATACGACCAAGGCGTAGTATCCGTGACCCTTACCATGAACCAATTTCTTGAACAATTTCCCGAGGTAGCGACTGGTGCTCCCGGGGCAGGGTTCCAAAAAGGGTTGCTTACGGCCATGATTGAGTTGGGAGCTTTCCTGGGCGCAATGAATCAAGGATGGATTGCTGATAAGATATCGCGAAAGTGGTCTATCATGTTGGCCGTTTGGATCTTCATCTTAGGAGCCGCTTTGCAAACTGGCGCGATGAGCTTTTCTATGCTTATCGGTGCCCGGTTCGTCGGAGGCATCGGCGTCGGTATGTTGGCCATGGTCGCACCGCTATATATCTCCGAAATTGCCCCACCTGAAATTCGAGGGACGCTTTTGGTGATGCAAGAGCTATCTATCGTAACTGCGATTGTTATTGCATTCTATATCACTTATGGTACCCGGTTTATCCCTGGGGAATGGTCATGGCGTCTACCTTTTTTGCTCCAGGTAACTTCTCCGCGCTATGCCACAGACCCATTGAATACTAACCAATATGAAAGATGGTGCCCGCGCTGATCCTGGGCGCCGGTATTCCTTTTCTACCATATTCGCCACGGTGGCTGGTGGGTAGGGGCAGAGATGACGAAGCCCTCCAAGTTCTTTGTAAATTGCGAAAAGTCGAGCCGACAGATCAGCGAGTTCTGCACGAGTGGATTGAGATTCGATCCGAGGCCGCGTACCGCAAGGAAGTCAGTGCCCAGAGGCATCCCAATCTCCAAGACGGGAGTTACAGCAGTCGGATCATGCTTCATGTGTGGAACTACCTTGAGTGCTTCCGAAAGGGCGCCTGGAAGCGAGCCCACGTCGGCATAGGTCTCATGTTCTTCCAACGTAAGTCATGATATGCGTGTTTCAAAATTCATGTCAGCATCGGCTCACACTTTGGCTTCTAGAATTCGCCGGAGTTAATGCACTGATTTATTATTGCCCAAGTCTTTTCGAAGGAATGGGTTTGGATTATGAAATGCAACTCAACATGTCCGGTGTGATTAACATCTGTCAAATGGTAGCATGTCTCTGGTCACTATGGGGAATGGATCGCTTTGGTCGCCGGCCCTTGCTTTTCGGCGGGGCAATTTGCATGGTAATCTCCCATCTTATCATCGCTGTCCTCGTGAGTCAGTTTTCAAAGAGCTGGCCTAGCCATACCACGGAAGCATGGGTCTGTGTTGCGTTTTTGTGCTTCTTTATGCTTACCTATGGCGGGACATGGGGTCCCATTCCATGGGCAATGCCTGCAGAGATCTTCCCCTCCTCTTTGCGAGCAAAGGGCGTGGCATACGCTACCATGTCCAACTGGTTTAACAATTTCATCATCGGACTCATCACTCCACCGCTTATTCAAAACACAGGGTACGGGACATATGTTTTCT
Source organism: Penicillium sp. S103-07 (assembly GCA_037042055.1). Taxonomy (NCBI): domain Eukaryota; kingdom Fungi; phylum Ascomycota; class Eurotiomycetes; order Eurotiales; family Aspergillaceae; genus Penicillium; species Penicillium sp. S103-07. The sequence continues at coordinate 214,395 of JAXQJQ010000016.1, read as the reverse complement.
TCTGTGTTTTTTGCGCCATCTCTCTTGTGTGGTCATATTTCTTCGTGCCAGAGACCAACGGGCGGACTCTGGAAGAGATGGATCACGTTTTTCAAGATAACACCGGTGAACGTGAGCAAAATCAGCGAGCCCGGATCGAAGCCGATATTGCAGCAAACGTCTATGGTAGCAATGGGCCGTCCGGAAAAGCTGTCTAGCGAGTATCAAGTATGGAAAGAGGACGTTTATTACTTGATCATACAAATCATCAGTAGATTTCGTTTTCAAGCGTTGAATACAGACCTATTCTCCTCACTTCCACCGCGTGGTAGTGTGTATGCCTCGGCTTGGACAGAATTCCCAGACTTAGGAAGATACGTAGCCAGGTTGACGCTGGCAGGATAATAAAAGCTGTTTCAGGTTCAACATAAAACAGATTAAGACGAGAATTCTGCCAGCTTTGTCATAGGACTCTATTATACTATTCCAAATGATGTCAGGTAGGTATTATTTGCAGAGAGTTGCTAATAATTGCCACAATCTAAAGCCAGGATAGGCTTTTATAGACTAACAGTCTAGACCTTGTCAAACCTAAAACCGCCCACGAAAACTCAACCCGTGACCTAAATAAGGGTCTATAGAAGCTACATCAGAGAAAGGGTTAGACGCTCCTGTCGCTTACGATAATAGTAGCCGAAAAAGTAAAAACTATTGTTGGATATCGGGACTCTGGGTTGGCGCAAAATCGGGAAATCGGGGAGTAGGGGACAGAACTTTGGAGAGCGACAGGAAGCGGGCTAAGACTTATTTTCCGCTGAGTGGCTACATATCGATTTGTATAACCAAAGAAGCAGCGAATAGCACGAGCTATTCCTTTCCCTAGCTCTTTCTTTGTCTCGCTCTGTCCAGCATCTATTTCTCTCCTTAGATGAATCTGCGCGGTATTTTCGTACCCTATGCTCCTTATCTCCGATCCGAACAAAACCATCGCTCGAAGTGCCGAGGAAACCCAAACAAGACAGGCATAGAGAGCATACCACGGCAGCACTCATAGATAACCTAATCTTGACGAGTCGGGCGGCAATTCAGTTAAAGTACATGATCTTCTAGGAAATCTTTGTTTCTTATACTTATCTCAAAAATAGGATATAATTACAGCCCGAGAGATCAACTTACCTTATATGCCAGGCATGCGTTAGGTATTATTTGTGATAAACGACTATCTTTCTTCCGCGACCATCTCTTCCATCATATAATATAACTATAGTCTCTCTTAGATTTTAAACTATGACGGAATTTAGGGGCTCATATATATATATATATATGGGACCCTCAGATAAATATCAAGCTTTCTGCCTTACTATACTATACTCCTTTCGTCTGGCAATTTATATAGGGGATTCAGACTAACATAATAAATATACAAACAAAGCAAACATAATTTCAACCTTCATTCCTGACATCAAATTTTAGTTATCTCTCTGCATTGTACCTAAATGCTGGACACGTTGCAGTACTTTGTGAGCGAAGGTCCGGTGAAGTATGTTATATCTGTGCCTATGACATATTTATTCATTGCAAGACTCTAGTAGTCTGTACTATGGATGACGGTCTTCCACTCTTCAAGTAACTTCAGGGTCTCCTCGCACTTCTCTTTGATAGAGCCGTAACAATCTGCGCCGAGGGGTAGTCGAAGCGGCACGTCCTTGCCTGCGGCAGATCCTTCCTTGCGCACGAGATCCAGGATAACCTCAGCCCCTTTCTGTGGATCACCCGGCTGCTTCTGGTCTGCCGCCGCGAGCATTCCAATGACAGTGCTAGATAACTTATTGTAGTCCTGAATCTTTGACGGTTCGGTCCGTACATTTCCGGCGGATAGGAGCTTGGTGCGAAATCGACCAGGTTCAACCAACAGGGATTTGATGCCCAAGTGCGCTGTTTCCTTGCTAAGAGACTCAACAAAACCTGTCATATAGCATAGTCAGAGCGGTTCCGCCACGTTCAGCAAGAAGAGCCTTACCTTCAAGAGCAAACTTTGATCCACAGTAAGCGCTCGAAATAGGATTTCCGGACCATCCTGCAATAGAACCAATGAAGACTAGGGAACCTGACCTGTTCTGCCGGAAATGCGGCAGAATGGCAGAGGTGACCTTGATAACACCAAACACGTTGGTGTCAAACTGCGCTAAAAATCGGTCATAGCTAGGACCGTAGTGTCAGCTCTGGGATGAATCGGGCTCATATCTGGAGATTTACCCAAGGTCCTCACAAGCTCCAACTGAAGCATAGCCAGCGTTGTTCACCAGCACATCAATCCGCCCATAGACAGCGATAGCTTCCTGGATAGCCACATTTAGAGCCTCCTGGTTATCGGTGACATCAAGATACATGGTGCGTGCGCCAAGTGAGTCAAGATGCTTGAGGCTTTCGAGACGGCGGCCTGTGGCAATCACCTTATCCTCGCGAGCCAAAATTTGATGGACCAGGCTCTCCCCGAATCCAGAGGAGCATCCCGTGACTAGCCAAACAAGCTGAGGCATATTTATTCAGGAGAGTAAAAATAATGAACTGTGGTTTCTTTGAGACTCGTGAACAGACAGCACCAGTACTGAATATATCAGAAAGTCCAGGCAGTTTGGGTGCTTAGCTGTCCTTATATAGAAGTTTAAACCGACGATAAAGGGCACAGAGCAACAGCAGTAGCTGCCGACCAATGCGACTTCCTTTATGAGCCTAGATCTTCACGTATGAGGGATTTTGCGCGTACCTAGACTATGACCTTAAGCGGATGGAGCGGATGGAGCGGACGGAGCGGACGGAGCGGCCGCTTTTAGCGTTGGGTGGCAGAGCCCCGCAAGACACCACAGCTAACGACAAATCTTCGTCTTGACCACACCAGATATTCCTGCAGGTCATCCGAATATCACATTGTACGTATTATCAATACATTCTAGAAAGCGAACAGCGCGACAAGGCCGATATCAAGCCTAGATTCTCTCGAAAATGAACTCCTCCAAACGTGCCTTGCAGGCTTGCCGATCTTGCCGGTATGAGCCTCTCGATACCTATCATCACTTTATGTGCCAGCCCACCTAACACTCATCAAGGCAGCTGAAGCGGAGGTGTACGAAAGAGTTGCCGTCTTGTTCCCTGGTCCGTCGTCCCGAGCAGTATTGCATATGCTCACATGGTGTGGTCGCTCTGACTTGGGATCACCTAGTGCGTTCGCCTGCACAAGGACTGCCGTTACCTTCCGAAGCCGAAGCCATTGGATCCCGAGGATCTTGATCGTCAAACATTAATAGCCATGGTGCGCCATTTGAGAAATTATGCCCAGCAGGACGAGCAGCACTCCAGTACTAGCTGGACGGTGGGATCAAGTAGTCCGGCGTCCTCAGAGGTCAATCTGGGGGCCGTGACATCCTCCTTTCCCCTAGAGTTTTTCCTGGATCCTGACTTCCTCTCGCCGATGTCACAAGGACAGCAATCCTTACAGCACCCCGCTCCGTGTGGAGTCATGGAGCTGATAGGAGATCGCTCTCTCTCTATCTGTCATGACTACTTTGCCAACGTGCAACTGTGGCTCTCGATTGTCAGTCCACAACGTCTCTACCGGAAAATCGAGAACGTTTCAGATGCCACTACGGCCGCCCTTGTTCTGAGCATGAAGCTTCTCTCCATGCCGACAGATCCCGGAGTCACTCCCTCGGACAACCCTTGGTATTGTTGGGCAAAACAGCTTATTTCAACGCTGCAGGCAACCTCAACAATATCTCTCTCGTTCCTGCAAGCTATCGTGATGATTGCGTCGTATGAGGTGGGCCACGGTTTATTGCCCGCCGGCTATCTCACCGTCGGGCTAGCAGCGAGACTCGGTGTTATGATGGGCCTGCACTGCTGGATCCCACAGAGCACGACCCAGCTATATAAATCTACCGATTCGTGGTCACTTTGTGAGGAGCGGCGTCGAACATGGTGGGCAATTTTTGTTCTCGACAGGTCAGTACCAGTGTGGCCTCGGCCCAGGACACCGTTTCATTGAGTTTTGATATTCAATAGCGCTCGCCCTTTCCACTGTAATGGGCAGCAGATCACGCTAACCAAATTCTACAGGTATATCAACCTTGGTCCGAGAGGGCTGCCTCTCGCGACCCCCGAGCCAAACCGAGGCGATCTACTGCCGTCCGACGATACGAGGTGGGACCAAGGTGAGATCGGTCCCAACGAGCCAGTCTACGCCTATGGATTTTCACAACACTCCCAAGTCGGTCCCTTTGCGAGGACCTGTCAGTCTTCACATATGCTGGGGCGCGTACTTCGGCACCGGGATGAGGCACACGAAGACCACCCGACACAGGTCCACGAAGCCCTAAAGCTACACTTGGCTCTCACTGCGCTCGACAGCCACCTCGGTCAGGCCCAGGAGGCCGAAGAGCATAGCGGCGGTGCAGTGAAGAGCCTCGTCAGTCTTGCCCTCTGCTCCTCCGCTCGTCTGACGCTGTACAACCTGTATTCCTGTAACAAGCCGAGCCTTAAAGAGCGAGTCGCCCAGGAAAGCGAGCTGCAGGCGCTCTCCTTGGACGGTACTAAGAATGTGGCTGGGGAGCGAGTGCCCAACATTGCCCGGGAGATTTTGAAATACGAGGATTCTGAACTTGCCAAGGTTAGCCCTTTGGTTATTCAGTGCCTCTATCACGCCGCCACGGAGTGCCAATGGTTCGATAGGGAAGGACTTGGGGCGGGTATGGATACTTCTTTCCAACTCCTAATGGCCGCACTGGTGCATTTGGCCCAAAGATGGAAAATTGCTGGTGAGATTCCCCACTTTTTTTTTTGCGATTATCGAACGAAAAAGACTGACTTGTCTAACTTAAGGCATGTATGCCGAATTACTCTCCAGAGAAGACACTTTATAGTACCCAGAGATATACACCTAGATTTCGGATATCTTTAGATGCCCTAGGGCTTGAGCAAACGAGGTATTAACACAGGCTAAATAGGAGAAGAAGTAGCTACTATATAAGTGCGACGCGGTCCAAAACGCTATTGCGATCTACCCAAGACAGTATTTAGTGTCATAAGAACAAGAACAAGTTATGCAGGCTCGACAAAAGACGGTGCCGTGCGCTAATAGCGCCAAGGACGAACGTTTTCCCCAACAACGCGAGTGCAGCCTAATACAAATTCAAATGATCGACCAATCGCACCTATATTCAATATTCGATCGTAGCAAGCTTTGCGCGTCAGGTCATCCAGTTTTGCGGCATTTTCGCCTCGGACATTGGAGGTCACATCAAGGATATCCTCGTTCTCCTGCATATACAGCCCGTTCAAGTAGTTTCGGACAACCGTAGCCAGCTGCTCTTTGCTCTGGCGTTGTGATCGACGGCGGCACATCATGATTGGCGGCGAGTGGACGCGGATGTCACCCAACTAGTCGTAATGTGCTGACAGAGGAGGTGGCCATGTTGATATATAGGAATTACCAGGAGATCCTAGTTTCTGTATAGAAAGATGACGGGGTAGACCGCTTATCGGCTTAGCCGTGTTGAACCAAACAAAAATATTACGAGAAATTACTATGTACTCAAGTCATTATCCTCCTACGAATTCATATTAAAATACTAGAAATTCGTTTTAGGTTGGAGGTTTCGCTCTTTCACCCCATAACCCCCACCTCAGTTAGTCGTCTCATTAATGGTGTTGCCTTAGTTAAGGTAGTTACCTAGAGTTGGCGTCCAATGAGTCATTGTGAAATACGAACTCCTAGAAAGTTCTCTGCAATCAGCGTAAGCAAAGATAAGGTTCCGCGATATAGCAGGCGAGCGGGGTAAAGCAAATTATGGATTGGCCTTGAGACATTGTTTAATATTTGAAGCTACATGAATGCCATCCTGGATAACCAACTTTGGAAAAGATAGTTGAAAGATGGAACCACTTCGAAGATCCACGTTTACATATGCTCATCACGACGTTCCTCTTCAGTGTGATGTCTATGACGCCGCTGACTACGCCGACGACTCGCCCGTCTTTCTATTTTTCCATTCCGGTGGCCTCGTAGGAGGCGGTCGTATCTTTATCCCACCCTGGCTTGTGCAGGTAGGAAACACACCAAATTGCTCTTCGCAAGCTCCAAGCGCTCATTCTAATTCTTGCCAACGACAAACAGACCTGCTATAACTTTAAATGGCCTTTGATCAGCGCGAGCTATCGATTTCTCCCTCAAATCAGTGGTAACGACTTGTATGAGGACGCGGCTGCTGCCTATATGTTTGCGAAGAAACTGGGAAATGCGTCGGAACGAAAGGTTGTCGTTGGCGGAGCTAGCGCCGGTCCGTAACTCCCATTTTGCAACCTTGCACTGTTCTCACTCTACGAAGGGTTCTTTATGGCGTGTCTGACGGCTCACCACCTCCAACCGCCTCCCCTGGCTCTGCTCTCCATCACCGGCATCCCCACTTTCCGCCACCCTTTCTTCCACTCTTCCACTCAGCTTACACCGCAGCCCATCCCAAAGGCCAAGATAGAACACCTTTTGCAGGGACCGATTCTTGCTGGGAATGCAGTAGATCATGATCCCTCGAGTTTCTTTATCGACATGTTGCTGCCCTCATCGGTGAGTAAGAATCCGAGCTATACTCATCCCAAGCCGCCTGCGAAAAAGTCGCTAGCCGAGGAGGATGTCGATCACCGCTATGATTTGTACGATTATTTCGTGTATGAAAATTCGTACAGTGATATGCTTGGTGAAGTCGATTGCGGCTTCGAATGGGCTGAAAGCAAGAGTGCTAAATGGGTAAGCTGGCCTAGGACAATCTTTATCCAGGGCGATATGGACACGGATGTAGACAAAGATGTCTGCGTTCGTACGGCCAATAGTCTTGGTGATAAAGCAAGTTTGTTCATGGCAAAGGGACAGCCACATCTGTTTGAGGCAACCCGCTTCATAGAGGATAATGTTCCTGAAATGGACGTTGTCCGGGATGCAATAAGCGAACTCAAGAACGCTGTTGACGAGGCTTTGGCGCGTACAACTTGATTGTATTCCAAGAGCTATCCGGTGAATTAATCTATGGCTCTTACTCTCGGTCTTGTACTATTAAATTTTCAGACCCACTGAACCCTTCGGTAACCGCAGTTAGGCCTAAGGCAGAAATCCGCACTGGTACCTGGCTAGGGGAATCTAGGAATAGGTTCAGCTGAGAACTCCCAGACACATTTATGTGCTCGCCTCTGACGTGCATCGGACTAGAGCTAAAATTGCTCCGCCGAGCTTCCATGTCGGCGGCCGAATTCCCGAACCAAACTCAAATATACTCATCCGAGCCTTATTCGGAAGTGGCATGCGAGATCTACTTGGGAAGCTACTATAACACGCAAATCATATGAGCTCTAATCCATTCACCCATGCAGGGAATTGACTGGCCCCTGTCACCAGCTCGCTTTCTAGCGGAGTTTAGGCGCGGGTTACGTGCGGGTGAGTTTTTTTTTCATATGCGGGCGAGTGGGTGAGCTCGCCCGCCCGCCCAAATAAAAAGAAGCTAGAATTTTCGAGAGCTTTGAATTGTTTCTTTTACAAACAAAAGGCATATTTAAACATTATTGTTCCATTGGGATTGCTTTATAGCTTCGAATCTTTTGTTTTGTGCGCGTTCTAAGCTGCTGCGATACGCAATATTCTCCCGTCAACGGCCTTCAAATTGCCCTTCTGGAATAGCTTGAACTAGCTATGCCTTCTCTCTCAGCACTCTCAATTTCCTGCATATTGGCATCTACAATTCAACTCGCACAAGCAAGTGCCATTTCTCTCCACCCAACAATCGACACCATGCTCTCTGCGAGATCACAAACTACAACATCAGGAAGCCTCTCCCAAGACGAAAAAATCACCCTCTACGTCGTCGCAGGCGTAGGAGGTCTCTTAATCATCCTGGGACTTGTTATTGGCATTTTACGCTCCCGCCACCACAAAGCATGCAAAAACCAAGCACGTGGCGTGACGCAATCCATCCTGAAGAAGATTCCTATCATCCAATACGACAGCCAATCTACGCCGAAGTCAAGCTTCGATGGATCTATCGACTCTTTAGATGAGAAGTCGGATTTCGTCGAGCATGCGGCAAATCATACTTGTCCGATTTGTACGGAAGATTTCGTGCAATACCAGTTACTGCGTGTTTTGCCTTGCGGGCATCAGTATCATATGAAGTGTATTGAGGACTGGTTGGCAAGGGCATCGAACTGCCCTGTTTGGTAAGTCTATTCTTATACCATTGTTTGGGTTGTACTGACGTTGCTATAGCCGTGTTGATCTCAAGCCCAAGACACAACAAAAGTCTACGAAAAAGGATGAAATGACTCCGGATCTTGAACAGGGCCAGCCTCAGACGCGGCATATTCGAAGTCTGCATGACCGTATAGTGCAAGATCTCTACGGTCTGCGCTAGCGGCATTAATAGTGCTTGGAATGTTCAGCGATATGCATAATAATGAGACATGATATAATACATTCACCCCCGTCGCACGTATACCCATGTGTAATAACCAATTGTGGAAAAAGTTGCAAAGAGCGATGCCAATGTCAGTACACCGCCAGTGATGATGCCCTGCTCAAAGAAACCGATCTTGAAGCCTTGGCGTTGATTTGTCGATGGGAGTGGTGCTAGGGCGGAGCTCCAGAGAGCGTTCGAGTTGGTAGCGTTGTCTAGAATTATCTGGGCTGTATAGGCGCTCGTGGGTGGAGTGATAAGTTGCGGGCGCGGGCGCTGGAAGGATTGTATGGCATAGCGAGTGTGCGGGTTGTATGGCGTGTTGCTGGGCAGAGCAGGACCGACTGTTTTGGTTAGTTTGATTATGAGACATACATTGAGGATGGGACATACTCAGCATGTGGCTGGGAACGTGATTTACCCATGAGATGTCGGCATCGATGAATTGGGTCAGATACTTTGCTGAAGCCGGAGCTGCAAACACGTACGTTGCGGTGAGTGTCTCGTTGCTGCTTCGATTAGTAAATACTACTGCTTTCTACTTTGGAGGTACATACCAATTAATATCAATGGCATCGTCTAGGCTGGTCACGGGGTGTACCAGTAGCACTTTCTCCTCGATCTTCTTTCGAAGCAGGGGTGAGTTCCTATTGATCATTAGCACGGAGCAAGATACTAGATGTGAGCTACTTGCCTGTCCTGCACCTCCACAACTCCCCAATGGCTCCCCGAAACTAGCACCCGCGCACTTCGCTCCTTCTGAATAGATTCCAACAAAGCAGGGCGCCGGGAGACGGGAGCCTGTCGAGCTTCGCCGTTTTCGCCGGCAAGGTACTTTGAAGCATACTGAATAACCGCCTCAACAAACGGCTTCATAGCAAACTCGTTCACCAAAACCACATCCGGGGCGTAGGATGAGCGGCCACCAAGAGCAAATCGGGCCGCCACTAGGGCCTGTGCAGCTGCAGCAACATCGGCCGTGCGATCGACAATGGCAACAGTTCTGGCCACAGGCGAGATCAAGCCGCTTGAAGCATCTGATTCACTTTGCGCAACCAGCAGTGTCTTGCTCATGAACGAAGTATCGGGTTGTTGAGTGGTGATTGCAAAGGTGTCATGATCCAGTGCCTCTGGAAGAATCTGGCGCAAAAGCGCAGGCACAGCCATTGTTGTTTGAGGCAGCTAAGACAATTAGCATTGGTTGCTGATTTCAACTGAATAACTTACCTCCAGGACAATGCAATTCCCCGCCGCAAGAGCGGCCGTCAGTGCAGAAATGACGGAGAAGAACAGCGTATGCGTGCATGGCACGATGTAAACGATTCCAGCACCGCGCGAGCCATCTGCATTATCCTTCCCGTGCGCAATGCGATACTCAATCTCCAGGTCTTTCTCCAAATTCAGCGACACGTAATGTGTTCGCAGTTCCTGCAGGGCTAAGACGACCTCGGCGCGAATTTCTTGAAGACAGTGGCCCGAGTCAGTGCGAATTGCATCTTGAATCTCTGCAACATGCTTCACGAGCACAGATTGTAAGCGATGGAACTGTTCTTGACGGTACCGCGTGTTCTGAGTGCGGCCGTCAATATTAGCAGCAACGATGCGCGAAAGATCCATGATGACCGGAATGCGAACACAAAAAAAAGGTGGACAGAGCAGCTCGAGGCTAAGATACTTGAAGCACGCGCCCACTTGCATAGTTCCCTCTGAGACGCGCTCGGAGTCCCGTAACTCCGAGGTTCCCCAGTCTTCGGGAAGTGGAGGAGAATGCGGGCCCGCAACCCTAACTCCATCCCAAGCTCACCACCTACTCCGAGCCTGATAATGCCGTTTCTAAGTCTCTGGAAAGCGTTCAAGGCTCTTTGCTCTATCCTCGCCATGTCTACCACGGCCACTACTACCACCACGACCTCGCTGTCCGTTCTCGCCGACTATGAAATCCACCACAGTGGCGCGGAGAATGCCCCAGCGCTGAATCAGTCCTCTCAGCCCCAACAAAGCTCTCAGCCTGCTTGGCCGACTCATCATCGCCGAATGCCGGCTTATCGACCTGCGAATAGAGAATTGGATTTGACGCAGCGGCCGGCAGGGAATGGGCATCCTGCGGAGTTTGCTTTTATTCAGGTTATGTTGCATGGAGTTTGGCTTAATGCGGTAAGCATATCTGCTCTAATTGAGGTATTCCGAAGAAATTAACCCCGATATAGTCTGTCTCGAGACTTTGGCGGTTCACTGGGGGGAGGATTAATGATAAGATATTCCACTACCAAGTTGGCGGGGAGTGGTGATTTCACTTCCCTTAGTTTACAATTCGAAGACTACATTCGTATCGACATTTGATTCGACCATGTATTTACTTCTTCAATCCTCCTATTTGTATTTAAGAAACCAAGCCACATTGTAAAAGCTTCTCTAATTCCTAGACATATCTTCAAGTACTAGCCCGCACCCCCATCCCATCAAGAACCTCCCCCAGCATCTTCCCCCCAATCTCCATCTCCGTCGACGGCGCAAGGACATACAGCATCCTCGCCCACTGCGGCACCCTCTGCCCCCTCTCGTCAACAACATCAGGCGTAACATTTCTCCAAGCATGATTTGTTCCCCGCTGCACAGCAACGTCCCCCCTCTTCAGTACCCTCGTCTCACCAGAATCAAGCACAAGTTCGACCTCCCCCTCCAGCACAACGCCGTAATCCAAACTCACGGTGCGGTGCATGGGACTCAGGGCGCCGGGCTGCATGTCCACGATGCGGCACACGTTGCCGGTTGAGATCGTTATTCCCGGTGGGGCTGAAAGGTAGGCGCTGTACTCGCCGATGTCGGTTTCGTTGTTTAGTTGTGCGGGGAAGTGGTCAGATGTGTAGGCTAGGCTGAAGTCTGCGCCGTCCGATATGCGTTGGACTGGCATTTGTTCTGAGAGTGTGCTTGAGAAGATGGCTTGGCCGGCGCTATTGTGGGTTGTGATGTACCGGTTCAGCGGGCGGATGTTTTTGGGGACATTGACGGCCATTGTGTGGTGATTTGTGATGTGGTCTGATTTGTGGTATGGTAGGATCTTTCAAGGTGTGGTTATGTCTGAGGTACTTGCGTGTTCCTGATCTATATCTTGTTTGATGCACTTCGGGACCATTTTTGGCCACGTCGGCTGACCACGTCGGCTTCAGGCTCCAGGCTCCAGACTGTGGGGTCGAAATGAAATTTGGAGGTATTCGGATGTGAGGGGTCTGGATGTAGTGATTAGGTCATAGCTTGATTATTTGCACTAGTTAGCTGGTTCTTAAATAATGCATATGCTGTGCAGCAGAAGCCCTCGCTCTTGGCCACCTGGAAGGGTGGAAATGAAGGTCCCCAATGTCGAAATAGGCCTCTAAATAAGAGTTATAATCATAAAGGCCGTAAGACACTTATGTATAAACTCGGAATTGAGAAATTGCTCATGATAAGACTAAGGAAAATTGAATTGAATCTATTCCACATCTATAATATCCTGTACACTCTCCAAACTACGGAATAATCGGCAACGTAACATAGTTCTCCCCCCGTCCAAAGTGAATATGGTTCTGACCCTCAAAGCGCGCCGTCGACCTATAAACACCATTAGCAATCACTCAATCGATCAATAGACCTTGGAAACATACCGATCAACAGGCGAATTATGTTGGAAGATCCCACACCCCTGCGTATCTCCACTGGAAACCTCCAATACTATCTTTCCCCCCTTCTCAACAACCACATTCGTCGGCCAGACCTCCACGTCAACCGCGTAAATCTCACCCGGAATAACAGGCCGGACATCCGTCGAATAGTAATCCCGATGAGGTAGCCAGGGTCTGTGACGCGGGTGCTCCGGGTTCGTCTGGCGCATGGATACACGCAGCCAGCCTTTGCAAAGTGGCACCGGATCACCAGCCGTACCGGTATAGAAGACCTCCTTTCCTGAAGGTGAGATGTAGCGCAGTGTGATGAAGAGGTCCAGATCCTTCGGTGTAGCTGCGCCCGGGTTCGAACTCATTGAGACGTTCAAGTGTGCGACAATATGGCCTGTGATCTCCGTTTCCTTTTCGAAGGCGGCCGTGGTGAATTGGACGAGTTGGGGGTTATCGACGTTTCCTAGAGCTTCGTAGGTGATTTTCACTGGTTTTTCGACCGGCGCGTGGGTCGTCAACTCTCGCTTGGACGTGAGATAGTACTTCGTGTACTGCGTGCGAGCAATAGGCCATTCGTGTTCGATTCGTCTTTCGAAGGTCTTTTCAGCGGCCGCGTTGTTGTGTCCCACGTCGCCTTTGCGAAGGACCACGTCCACCCTGGGTGCTTTGCCCGTTGACCAGCCTGCGCGATCTTCGCCTTTGAGGAATGCATCCAGGAAGCTGCGCTGCAGCTCGATTTCCTCGGCGTAGTAGAATGGTAGATCGTGTCGGCCGGTGATGAAGCGGAGGTACTTCAACTCCGATCCAGCCTGCGTCCACCCTTCCACGTTTCCCCTCAGGTGAAGAAGAATCCCGCCCCAGTTCGCGACAGACAACAACGGCACAGTGATATCAGACATGCTATACTCTTTCGACGCATAGTACTCATCATCTCGGAAGGCATTCGCCTCATTATCAACCGTCTGGTCCTGGCGGTTTGCAACCAGTTCTTCCTCACTCAGATCGCCCTCGATAGTATCGGGTCCCCAGTTCCTGGCAGCCCGACCGGGTCTTCCGTACTGGTTACTCACCACCTGCCGATCCCACCAGAACTTGATAAACTTATTCGACAGGATCCCGCCGTGCCGACACCGATCACGGTAATAATCAGACATCCCCTCCCAAGGAATCATACATGCTAAGCCCTTCGGTTGACGCGCCGCAACGCGCCATTGGCTTCCGGCGTAATAGCTGATTCCCAGGAGCCCAACCTTTCCCGAGGACCACTCCTGTTCAGACGCCCATTCCACAACGTCGAAAAATGCTTCGCTGGTCCCCCGAGACATGGTATCGAGCTTTCCCATTGACTGGCCTGTTCCGCGCTCGTCGGCGCGCACGACTGCGTAGCCTTGCGGTGTCCAGTACCCCGGGTCCGGTGTTTCCCATGCTGAATGTTGCGAGCGTTGTTCGGGGTTCACTTCGCTGAAGCTTTGGGGGTGGAAGTCGGAGTACGGTATGTCTTTTCCGTATGGGCCATAGGTTACCAGGACTGGGACCTTTTCTGAGGTTTTGGGGCGATAGACGTTGCAGCGGACTAGGCCTGAGGCATCTTTGAGCGTTATGGTGACATTTTGCTCGAAGATGTAGGTCGGGGTTTCGTCCCTGGTGGTGATGTCTTGGACTTGGTTTGGCATTTTGCATACAATAAGAATTGTAGGAATTAAAATGAGAGAAAGCTTGCCAGGTTGTAATGAATGGACTTGTTATTTACATGCACAAATCCATTTACCTAATTTTATCCCCGCATGTTTGTTCCGATGTGGAGCCGAAACCGTCTCCCGAGGATATTCACCACCATGAAGTGGGTAACATTGGGATCCCGGAACAGAAATCCCATGAGCGAGTTAGTAATAGTAATGGCTGTCATAAATATTAATTCGGGCCCGCGCGGATGGTCTGCAACGCGGAAAGTTCATAGCTATCGACATAATTATAACTGTTCAGAAAGCTACGTCAAGTCATACGATGGCGCTGAAAGAGCTCAAAGACCTCAAGGATTCAGAGGATGCTCTCCGCATTCTGATCGTCGGTGCGGGTATCGGTGGCCTTACTGCTGCCATTGCGCTGAGACAGCAGGGCCATCGTGTTGAAGTGAGTCTTTTCCAATTATCTGTTACCTAGGAAGGAAGAACTGATCGCAGAAGCTCTTCGAACGCTCGCGCTTCGCGAACGAAATAGGCGCTGCTATCCACCTGTCACCGAATGCCAATGGCGTCCTTCAACGGCTGGGAATTGATGCGACTAAGTTTGGGGCTGTAGAGGCTGAGCTGGTGAGTTCTGTTCATTTCCCAGAGTTGAGTCTCACTGACCGTATAGCTCCGTGAATACACGCCTGCTGGAGAACCGGTGCATATCCATCAGCTTAAAAATGCTGCTGGGATGTGGAGACATGTGCGTCTTCGATAGCCCCCAGAAAATAAAGCAAAAGCTAATTAGGCTCAGCGCTGGCTCCTTGTCCACCGCGCCCATCTCCACGAAAGCCTCAAAGCGGCCGCTCAAGCCTCAGGCCGTGGTCCGCCCGCGGTCTTACACACGGCCAGCAAAGTAATCGACGTCGACCCTCACCTCGCAACCGTGACTCTCGAAAACGGCGAGATCATCTCTGGCGACGTGCTGATCGGTGCAGATGGCGTACACTCCCTAACCAGAACCAAACTACCCACGAACAACACCCCGTTCAGCTCGGGCAAGAACGCCTTCCGCTTCCTGATAGCCCGGCAACAAGCACTCGACGATCCTGAAACCAACAGCGTCGCGCGAGACTTCGGAGCAGTCGATATGTGGGACTCGTCTGATCGGCGCGTGGTCATCTACCCGTGTGCGAATAACGAGTTACTCAATTTCGTTTGTATCCATCCGGACTCGATGACTACTATTGATGTCGGTGGAGATTCTTATAATCAGCAGATTGGAAAGGATACGCTGCTTGATGTGTTTAGGGATTTTAATCCTCAGGTGAGAAAGTTGCTGGAGAAGGCGGATCCGGTTACTTTGAAGCTGTGGCCACTCCTGGATATGGATACACTGCCGGAGTGGGTTAATGATAGAATGGCTGTGCTGGGTGATGCGGTTCATCCTTTCTTGCCGTATAGGGCTTCTGGTGGGGCTATGGCGATTGAGGATGCGGTTTCGTTGGCTGTTATGTTGCCGAGAGGTGTTTCAAGAGAGGATGTGCCCGAGAGATTGAAGGTTTATCAAATGGCTCGGCATGAACGCGCAACAACTATCCAGGAGATGACTCGTGAGTCGAGTAAGATTATTTCCCAGGAGAAAGGTATGTTTTCCCTGCCCGTCCGTGACCTTCCCATCGTAATCAATGCTGACCCTGCAGCCATGGGCATGGTCGCCTATATCTATGGCCACGACGAGTTCGACCACTCGGCCCAAGTCCTGCGGAAGTACCTCTGGTCCAAGAACCCGCACATGTACTGGCGCCAGCCCATCGTGTTCGGACCAATGCCAGGTCCCAGACAAGACTGGATGGGTCGGGATCGAGCACTCAAGTCACTAGAGTCGACGTTCACGACAGCGTCCATCAAGTTCAAGACCAGCCGTACGCTTCTCCAGAACCTCTTCCCGAATGATCGGTACAGTTTCATCTCGCCGAGTACCGTCGCGCGCGCCAGTTTCTCGCAGACCACGCTGAACGGCATGGACTGGTTGGCCGGCGGCGGGTACAGACATATCGGGCTCTATATCCACGGCGTACAGTATAAGAAAGAGAACGGTGAGGTACTCAGGGGCACCTACATGCCTATTCTCTTCGAGAATTTAGCGGATCCGATTGTCTCGGGGCGCGAAGAGCTCGGCATGCCGAAGCTGTACACGGCCATCGACGTGCACGAGCGGAGCAGCTCGTATCGCCTGCAGACGAGCTGGCAGGGGGCTGTGTGGGGCCATTTCGAGCTCGAGGACCTAGAAGACACGGATCCCGCGGCCGACAAGGGTACTATCGGAGGGGAAGATGATGACGGCATTCTGGTGTATCGATATATCCCCAAGGTTGGGAAAGATACCAAGGGTCAGGCAGAGGCCGAGTACCCCGTTTTCGTGCCGCATGCTCAAGAGTCCAAGGTTGTCCCGTCCAAGGTGACGCGTCTGCGGCGGACAAGAAATGCCAAGGTCGAAATTAGTGCGCTCGGATGGGATGCGCTGCCTACGCTCCACCATGTTGTGGCGAGGCTAGCCGAGATTCCCGTTGACGAGGTCATTGATGCGAAAATCACCGAGGGGCGGGGTGTGCCTGATGTGTCTAGTGCTCAGCGGATTGAGCAGTTAGAATCTTAGTGAAGGTTTAATCATCTCTATCAGGTATATCATTGGTGCAATCATCTGGAGTGTCTTGATTGGGACGAGTGCAGCGAGCTAGATTCCAGTAGGCCGATGTTTAGAGTAAAAACGTGTGGCCGAGCTATCCCGTAATGCCTTTGTGCAGCAGGAACCGCAGCATCGGCGATCACACAGACCCTCGGCCATGTAGGCGAGCCGTTTGAGGCTGTTATCGACGGACCCGAGCGGGATTGCCCGATGATCCGGCTCTGCGGGGTGAGCCAGTCATATCAGCGTAATTTGAGGTAAATACTAGCTCAAATAACCAAGTGTTGCTGCCTTGAACCGTCACGGCAGTTCCTTGGTTCGTGAGAGGAAGGCGAAGGGAGGCAGCTTGGAGGCTCCCCAGGTGAGGCAGTTGACGCTATCGCGACGTGTAAAACACAAGGAGCTTCTGATGCGGGGATCCACGCGTACTGCAATGGGAGTGGACACCGGTCTAGAACAGAGCAGGACTCGGTCGTACTAGTACGGGTGGACCAAAATGTAAGGGGTCTGAAGACTTTCCATCTCCTTCCACTCGTTCCCTTATTTAATCAGCATCGGCTCCATCTGATCGTCCCTCATTCCTGTCCTTTCCCACCTCCCCCATCCCCGCACCAGCCATGTGAGTTCCCCCGTGTGGCGCCCGAACTCTCTAACAGAGCCAGGCGTATCACCGTCAGCGTTATCCGCCCCGAGCAGGCGGACTCGGACATAATCAACCTCGAAGTCGGCGGCGACATGACCGTCGAGCTCCTCAAAGCCATCGTGCAAAGCGAAACTTCCATCCCCCCGGAAGCCCAGCAACTCGTCTTCAATAATGCCCTCCTCCAAGACCCTGCACAGACCCTCGACCAGGTCGGTATCGCCGAGGGCGACATGCTAGGCGTGCACGTCACCTTCCGCCCCGGTCCAACCCAGCCCGCTCCACGAACAACACCCGGCCCCAGCGCCCCTCGCCAACAGCAGATCCAACCCCGTCCGGGCATGCCGGACCCGGAGACGATCAGGCTCCATATCCTAGGCGATCCCCGCGTGCGCGAGGCAGTGCGCAGACAGAATCCCGAGTTGGCGGAGGCGGCTGATAACGCGCAGCGGTTTAGGGAGGTGTTGTTTTCGCAGCAGCAGAGGGAGAGTCAGCAGGAGGCGGAGAAGGAGGCCAGGATTGCGATGCTGAATGCCGATCCGTTCAATCCGGCGAATCAGCGGGAGATCGAGGAGATTATTCGCCAGAATGCGGTTACCGAGAATTTACATAATGCCATGGAGCATCATCCTGAGTGTGGGTTCCCCTACCGAACGGGGTTCATAAGACGGGAGGGACTGATTTGATTACAGCTTTTGGCCGCGTTACGATGCTCTACATCCCCGTCGAAGTCAACGGTCACCGCCTCAACGCCTTCGTCGACTCCGGTGCCCAGGTTACTATCATGTCGCCTGAATGCGCTACGGCGTGCAACATCATGCGTCTGGTCGACCGACGCTACGGCGGTATTGCGAAGGGTGTGGGCACCGCCCCGATCCTGGGACGGGTGCATTCGGCTCAGATCAAGATCGGGGACATGTTCCTGCCGTGCTCGTTCACCGTCATGGAAGGCAAGCAGATTGACCTGTTACTGGGATTGGACATGTTGCGACGACACCAGGCGTGCATCGACCTCAAGCGCGGGGCGCTGGTTATCCAGGACCAGGCGGTGCCGTTCCTGGGCGAGGCGGATATCCCCAAGCACCTGACCGAGGAATTCGAGGACGAGCCGACGGTGAAGGGCGCGGACGGTGCCGAGGTGGGTGCTCGTACCGGTGCCGTCACTCACCAGGCGGAGAACAAGCCCGGCGAGTCCAGCAGCGCCAGCGCACCGAAGATCAACATCCGACCGGCACCGCAGGCACCGGCCTCGCGCTGGCCGCAGGATTCGATTGCCAAGATCACGGAGCTGGGATTCACCCGGGAGGAAGCGGTACGGGCACTGGATGCCGCCGAGGGAGACCTGGACGGGGCAATCGGGTTCTTGATTTAAATGCATTCATTACGGCGTCGGGGAGGGATTTATATTTAGCGGGTTTCTCAGCATTGCACGTAACGAATGTGTACGATTATGTGGTGCGTCTCGTTCAATTACTCGCGCTTGGATTTCGGGAGCAGCTGGGTTCGTAGACGGACGACCATATCCAGGGCCATGAATGCGCCTTTACGAGACAACGAAGTTAGACATATTCCAAAGACTCCCGGGGACGGACGGGACATACCCAGAGCTACGTAAGGACCGTAGAGTGAGGTGATCTGCTGCTTCTCGGCGACGGAGCGGTCCGGCCAGTTCCAGACTTCCACCAGGCACGTCAGGGAGGTGACGAAAGCCTGAACCCCGAAAATGAGAAGGTGCACCGGGACCAATGGATGCTCTAGAGGTGGCCCACGGCGGTTAGTATGAATCCTTCCGGTCCGGGATGAATGATGTAGCTTCCGGCCCAGTCTGGTAAGGTGGGGATGAACCCCCCTTGAGGGAGTAGGCCGGTTTAGAGACGGAAACTCACCGCACAATAACCCCCACACCGCCCACAGGCTCAATGGCACATGGTAAAGGAGTTCCATCCATATGAAGGCCGTGAACCAGGTGGGGGGGTCGGAGAAGAATTTGTCCCGGTAGGTGGTTATGTAAAAGTCGCGCAGGGACAGGGAGAGACTGGAGACCAGGGAGCTCGGTTGGAGGGGCACGGTGTCGATGAGGAAGATGATTGGAATGTGCGTGGCGAAGAAGATCAGATATGCGCAGTCGCGCTTGCGGGTGGGGAGAGGCATGGTGGGTATGAGGAAATTATCTGATGGAGGTCGAGAGGGAGAAAGAGAGGTTCCGTAAGAAAAGGTACCTGGCAGAGCAGTGGGGCCACCCGGCGATCCGGTCATGTTTGCTTTTTTTTGGCGATTTAAGCTCGGTGGAGATCTGGTCCACCACGACGACTACGGATGACCGGATACTCGGCCTTGGACTATTAGGGAACTTCGTTCACCGTTGGGTTCAAGTCTGGTACTTGGGCGGCCCGATCCCGGAGGCCCCGATCCACTTGGTCAACCAAGGTACCTGGGAATGTTGACATTGCATCACGGTGCCACCGCGTTGGGTCTAAGTACCTCGGTTGTCCCTAGCTGCGAGGGAGACATCTGCTACGGGATCTAAACTCCCGGCCTCTCGACGTGTCCGATGAAGTCAAAGGACAGACCGCATGTTTGAACGACCAATCAATCACGGGAGATGGAGCCGTTCCAAACGAACGATCCCGGTCCAAGGAGAACTAGCGTGTTCCGGGGGCACTCGACTAGGGGGTGAGTGTTCTACGTTCGCTCTGCCCCTCGAGCTGCCCGATTCGTGAGACCCGCTATCGTGGACGGGATTCAGATCACCGCAGATAATGCAATTGCCATCCCACCTGCGTCCTTATCACCCAACCGCATTAGCGCCACGGAGATTTCTCGCCGAGGCATGGAGCGGTGAAAATCCCCACGGAACTCACCGGGATTTCCATCCCTTTGAGCTGATTTTTGGCTCGTGCTGACCGCTTCTCTGGCGCCTCCCACTTCCCGGAGATGAAGGGGGTGGACGAGCTAGTGTTTGAACAGGGGTGCCCGGGTTGGGCTACTCGACCCGATCTATATAAACGGGGTGGGTAGGCCGACTTATCTGATCAGACCTTTTTCTTTCATCCTATACTTCACACCCGGGCACCTTCATCATGCCTTCCTCTGCCCCCCTAATCCGCTCCAAGGCCAATGCCCACAAGCCCGAAGCCCCAATTAGCTATGACATCAATATCCCCTATGTCGACGTGGACAAACAGTCCAAGGTCAATACACCCTACCCGCAGTATCTACCAAGCTGGGATCCAATGTGGTTTGACCCATTGCCACCATTCGACTACCATGACCCGGCCCTGCGCGTCCAGGACCGTTCCAAGCGGAATCTCCTGGGCCCAGATGCTAAAGTCAACCACATCCAGCCGAATATCGGCTCCGTCATCGAAGGCGTCCAGCTAAACACGCTCTCCGACGCCGCCAAGGACGAACTGGCCCTGCTCATCTCCGAGCGCAAGGTCGTTGCCTTCCCGGACCAGGATCTGATCGATGCCGGTCCCGAAGAACAGGAACGCTTCATGCGCTACTTCGGTAAACCAAAC
Source organism: Penicillium sp. S103-07 (assembly GCA_037042055.1). Lineage (NCBI taxonomy): Eukaryota > Fungi > Ascomycota > Eurotiomycetes > Eurotiales > Aspergillaceae > Penicillium > Penicillium sp. S103-07. The sequence continues at coordinate 193,760 of JAXQJQ010000016.1, read as the reverse complement.
TACCAGCCCGTTTCGGGCACCGTCCGCAATCACCCTGCCTTCCACGTTATCCATCGCGACGGCAACCGCGATGAAATTGAGCGCTTCCTCTCCCAGCGCACGACCACCACCCTCTGGCACCAGGACGTTTCTTACGAGATCCAACCCCCGGGCTACGTCATGCTAGGCCTCCTCCAAGGTCCAGAGGTAGGCGGAGACACCGTCTTCGCCGCAACGGACATGGCATACAAGCGGCTCAGTCCGACACTTCAATCGTTCCTCGATACGCTGAAGGTCGTGCACTCTTCGGCCAAAATGATCAACCACACCCGGCTCACCGGTGGTCTTGTCCGGAAAGATCCCGTCGACACGGTCCATCCGCTGGTCCGGGTGCATCCTGTTACCGGCGAGAAATGCCTGTTTTTGAACGCCGAGTTTATCACTCGCATCCAGGGCATGAAGGAACCCGAGACGAAGTGGATGACGGATTTCTTGATGAATCATATCATTACCGGTCATGATTTCCAGGCCAGAGTGCGTTGGCAGCCTAGGACCATTGTCATGTTTGATAACCGGTCTACCACCCGTGAGTTTCCCCTTTCGGCTTGTCTTCGCTCTCTCTTGATGGGACCGTGCTGATCTGATCTGCAGACTCTGCTATCGTCGACTACCTCGATGAAGAATACGGCGCCAAGGCTCGGCATATCTTCCGCCTCATTGCGCTCGGCGAGAAGCCGATTCCCGTGTATGACGAGTTCGAGTAAAGTTTGGACTCAAAAGCGTGTTTTGTTGTCATAGACGTTGGTTTCGGTTTTGGTTACGCTGCTTACTTGTAATGATTCCCTTATATAGACTGTGCTCTTGACCGTCTTCTCTACTTTTTACTTTATTTAATGTAGGCCCTACAGGCTGGATCCTGAATTGATGTTGTTCTAGAGCTGCGTAGACGAGCTGAAATCTATAGATCTGCTCGGGGCCATTTACGTGCAGCCGAGCCAAAGAAATATTATAGTGGGCTGGATTAGGCGGTCGTGACTGTTGCTCCGGGCATTCAAAAAGACACTCAGTTAGATACCTTGAAAGGAATTAAAAGATGCACCAGAAGACGTTTGAAGAAAAACCAAAGAGATTTAAAGAACAAAGAGAATAAAATGTTTGGGCTCGTTTGCATTATCTCTTTGGACCGGCTGCACCTTGTACTACCTAAGTATATATATTGTACCCACGGAGAGACAGCCCAACTGCATGCATTGTACATGTACATACATGTACGACCGGACCGGACCACTTAATCCACTTAATCCCACCACCCGGTCTCGGGAGCAAAAGTTCTGGTGCAAAGAGGACGCACGATTTGTCATTCATTACCATCTGCCAAAAAAACGCCCAGCGACGGTGCCACTAGAGTACAGGGGAAAAGAAAACACCAAATGATATCCACTCTCTCCTCACCCAACCAGCTCCGCAATCCGATGTCTCAATTCTTGACTCGCGTCCACGATATCCTGTGTGCCGCCGCCCTGCTGCAGGAGCATCAGAGTTTCGGACACGCGCTCGGCCATAACGTCAGACCCGAAGACGGTACCGCCGGGCCGCGCGCTTTCCATGAACCATGCGTCGAGCAGGTAGAGTAGGTCAGCGGCGATGATGCGGCGGTTTGAGCCGTGGAAGGGGGCTTCGTCGGTGTAGAACATGGCTTCGAGGACGCCGTAAAGGGATTCGTGAGGGACGCCCAGGTCCAGGAATAGGTCGACGACCCAGTGTGTTCGGTTGAGTTGACGGTGGTACTGGTGCTCTAGGGAGTATCGTTCTAGGAGTGGGACCAGTTCGCGGATGGGGAAGACGGTCTCGGACATGCGGAGTCGGCTGCCGAGACTGCGCACTTTTTCGATCACGGCTTCGTGGGGGAGAGGAGTGCCGCGCTTTTCGGTGATCTCGTGCACGTCTTGGATCAGGTTCGCCCAGGTAGCTTTGATGTCGGCTGCGTTGCGGTAGTCGGCTGCGAAGAAGATTTGCAGGCAGATGTCGTAGTAGCTGGCTGAGTCGGCGTATTGGTTGAAGAGCTGCGGCTGTTAGTCTCAATGTGAGAAATTTTTACGGCGTTGGACATACTGTGCTAATGTCCATCACAGGACCGTCCACATCACGCAGAACCTCGACCTTCCGCTCAGCAGCAATCCGAGTGTCGTCCTTCAATCGCTGCAAAAGGTCATCCTGGATGTTGGCCACCTCGATCAAGTTGGTAATCTCCTGTAGCAGGCGCTGTCTCGACTGGCGGCCTACGTCAGGAGTGAAAGTTGAAGCGTTAGTACGGGCGCGGCCCAAATACTCAATGCGTCGGCTTAGAGGCAAAGTGAAAGCACTCTGCGCAAGCTGGAACTGAACCTTGGCGGCCTCAAAGAACCGCTGAGACTGAGCGTAATACCGCCAGAGCAGATCAGCGTGCGCAATGTCGTCGGTAGATTTGCGCTCGAGGTACGTGACCACGAACGGCGACTGTGTTTGCAGAAGGCGGTCGTTCCAGCCCTGCTCCAGGTACCAGTCGTACAAGCTAGTCAAAAATACTTCGTCCGTGGAATCAGAGATAACACCGTAGGCCTCGTTCTGGCGCTTGGCAATAATGGTTAATTGGCCGTCGATGTAGCCGGGGTCAGATGCGGCCAGGGTGTCGACAGCAAGTACAACCTTGAAAATAAGGTCGTAACATTGCTTGCGGAAGTAGAAGTATTCCTTGCGGGTGTCCTGCAATTGGGTGAGCTGGGGAATTGCTGATAATTCTGAGGGCATAAGCACCTGTGCGGGTCGCCCATCCATAATCCAGGAGAGCGCGGTATTCGCCTTGTCGGAGCGGCCGGCCACATTAAGGGCCAATTGGATAGCACCTAAAGAATCAGCAACTGAAAAGGGGTTTGCAGAAAGAGAACTGACCGGCAAAGAATTGGTTGGCAATATAGTTGTCCACGGCCGAAACCAAATAGTCCATCGGGAGGCTGTCAGCCACCTGCTGGAAAAGATGTAAACTCTCGTTCAACAAGTTCCGGCCCAATTCCGAATTGGCACCGGCCTCTGTCGCACGCTTGAGCAGTTCCTGTGCCTTGAAGATAATGACGTCTTCCGCACTGCAGAAGCTGCCGCACCGCCGGCGCAGTGCATCGGCCACTGTCTCAACGTTGGAGCCCTTCGCAATGTTGCGGTTCACAATGCCCTTGACCAGCTCCTTGGCAATGTCGTGACCCTTGCTGCTGCTGAAAAGCTCTTCGAAAGTCAGCTTGAGGAAACGCTCCTTCGACTCGGCGGGGAGCGTGGCCACAATCTCGTCCACTCGCTCGTCGAAGAGGACCAGGACGAACGAAATTCCCTCGATCGTGTGAGACACGAGCTGCACGAGAGAGTGCAAGGCACGGTGCTCAGCCTGCAGAGCGGTTTCTTCTTGCTTGTTTGTGACTCGTGCCAGTGCCTCGGGTCCGCTCAAGCCTTCAATAAAGCTCTTGTTTGCCTTGAAGAAGTCTTGCAGAGCTGCAAGATCGTGCTGGATGGTCTGCAGCTTGGAAGCAGCCACCGAAGCAGCAACAGTCATCGCACCGTTCGGAGCACTGCCCACTTTGGCGATTTGTTTCTGCCAGATCGACCGCAACAGACGCGACATATACAGGGCAATGCCGTGATGGCGGGGAGAGGGATTCCAAGCATCAATGGCCGATGTCGAGTCAGGCACGGCATTTTCGTTGGACTGCGGCCGACCACCATACTCGATAAAGACTTTGCGAGCAAACTCGAGCACGTCAGGGTCATTAATCTGGGTGAGGCGCTGATCCGAAGAGATCTCAACACCCTGGCCACAGGCCACGGCCAGAGCTGTAGCAAGGACCTCGCTTCGCCCGTACTTTTTGATCAGGTGAACCACTTCACCTTCCAGACCCTCTTCGCTAGTCCCTCCACTGCGCACCAGGGCGGCAAACATATCCACCAGGCGTCGTCGACGGACAATATGGATTCCAGAGTTTGTGAGAATAGCCACTTCCGCAGCAGGGTGATCGAACTGAATTGCGAGCTCATTTCCGAACCCGGCAGAGGTGGTTGGCGGAGGTGGTGAACAAAGCCCGATATCCTCTGCACGGCCACCCAGACTTAGCCAGATGCCCGACTCGTCAGATTTGCTAAGGACACCTTGCTCGCGTGCCGGGCGAGCAAGAAGACCGGGGTCCGGAGACGAAACAAACAATGTGTCTGCCTTTTGGGTAGCATCCTTGCACGTGAAACAGAAGAAATAGCCAGGAGGGAAACGCGAGGCCATTCGAGTGGGCGCCAAAGAGTGGATCGGGTACTTGATGGCAGCCATGGGGAATTGCTGGGTCATGCTCGCATTGGCGGCATTGTCGATAGGAGGGGTCTTGATGTGCTGAGCTTGCATGCTCGTGGGCGGGTTGGTGCCGTTCTGACTGGGAGCCCAGCTGTATGAGCCCGTGGCACTGAGGTAAATACGGTACCCGGTGGCCGTCGTCGCGACCAAATGGTATCGCGACGCCTCGGCGGCCGGAACCGGGCTGATAGAAACAATTTGTACCTTCTCGTTGAGAGTTTCGTTAGATCCAATGATGTGTCCGATATTCGAGTAGATGTCCCTGGCGATTTTGGTGATGACAAGGTTGAGCGATCCATCGGCCCTCAAGTGGAACACCCGGATAGTCGACGCAGAGGACAGAGTATAGAGAAGTTTCCGGCTGTCGTCCACCACCATCTGTTCCACGTTTTCGGTCAGGGCTCTCTGGGCCAGATTCGTCAAGCTGATGGACGGGCTGAAAACGGAGAGACGCGAGCTCGTGTGGTTGACTTTTCCGCAGCGACCCTGGAACCATCGCTCTTCTTGCTGGTAGGTGAGCTCGTACACGTCGTTGTCGGATGAGCCTCCGAAGAAAATGCGGCCGGAGTCTGAGGAAGCAAAGACATGAATGTCGAGTCCGCGGATTGACACCGTCATCCCGGTCTGATAGAGCGCAACCTGTTTTGAGCCGGTTGGAGTTGTCTCACAGCTCATACCCAGCAAGATGACTTCGGCAGTGGTCGACACCACCAGCATGTGAGTGATGGCAGGCAAGAACACGCCTGCGCGCGGCTTCACCAGCTTCACAGCGTTAATGCTGTTGGGTTGCTCCTCGAACCCGACCAATTGAGGGTTGGGGTGTGTGAAATCCCAGAGATACAGCGCGTTGTCGATGGCCACCCACGCGTGGTTCAGCTCGGCAAAAAGACCCATGCTTGTCGAAACTTGTGCGCGATTGTACTGATCGAATATCTGGTCGGGAATATTGTACATTTTGACTTTTTGAAAGGGCGCCCACGATTGGGCCGTGGGGATGTCATATTCGGAGGAAACTCCTTCTGTAAGATGTTAGTCCTGTATCGATGGTTTTGGGGAGACGGTGCACTGACGAGACAGATAGCTATCCAAATCTGGATATTGCGCCTCCAGAGCGAGGGTCTGGCTAATGGTGTGCGCTCCACGTTCCTCAGCGCTTAAGGTCTTTGTGGTCGTTGTCGGAGGCAGCTTGGGCATCGGCGTCATTGGTGTGTGTGGAGATGTCGGCTGCATCGGGGACTTGAAGAGGCTATCATGTCGGGCGACAGCAGGAGTCTGCATATAAGCACCAGGCACTGCTTTCTGCGGCGTCGCCGGAGGGAGGTTCGGCAGCGTTGGATACGACATGGCGGAAATTTTGCAAGGGTAGGAAGGGGAGAAGAGGAAAAAGCTCCCCCGCCGAGGAGACAAAGAGAAGCTGCAGTATCTAATGAAAGAAGACACACGCAGCAGAGAAAGGGAGGTGGGAGAACGCGGATAAAGCTGTAGCTGGTGGAGGAATTGGTTTCCAGGTTCTTTTCGCAGGTCAACAACGGTGCACGGACCACTCGAGGTGATCTTCCGCCTCAAGTCTGTTCTGCTCTTGCTAATTGTTCCCAATTGACAGTTGACATTCGACAATTGACCGCTGAATTCAGTCATGTTCCAGACAGCTCGTTTCGCTTCTCGGGTGCCCCTGCGCACTCCCCTTTGGGTGCGCTGGAATTCCTCCAGCCCGGTGCTCCCTCAGTTAATGAGCACACTACGGAATGATCTCAAGACTGCTATGAGAGCCAAGGACACCTCCAGGTAGTATTAGGTGGTCTCTTTCGCTTTACAACTGCTAATTGCAAACCTGTCTAGACTCAACGTGCTTCGCGCTCTCATCTCCGAGACCAATAACGCCGCCAAAACCGCCTCGCCCATTCAGACAGACATCCAGCTCCTCTCCCTCATCCGGAAACGCGCCTCCGCTGCGAAAGAAGCCGCTGAGCAATTTGCTAAGGAAGAGCGAGCAGACCTCAAGGAGAAAGAGGATGCGCAGGTGTCCATCCTGGAGGAGTATGCCAGTCAGATCAAGACTTTGAGTGTGGAAGAAGTGGAGGCTGTGATCGCAAAGGAAATTACCGCTATCAAGGAAGCTGGGAAGAAGCTGGAGATTGGACAGGTCCTCAAGTCCCTGTTTGCTCCCGGTGGCGCTTTGGATGGCAAGCCGGCAGATCGCAAGGAAGTTGCCGGACTGGTGAAGAAGGCTGTTTCTGCTTGAGGCTGGAACCTTGCAAAGCCTTGTGTACATTACCTGCTACTATTACAATATATCCCTTCTGAGAATAAGTTATCATTGACAGTAAATTGAAGTTAATTAAGAGAAGAAAAAGGCGATGCCGCCAAGGGAAGTCATCATCACACCGAACCACCACCATCGGTCCGGATTGATCAATTCGTCCCTGATGGCCAGGTGAATTCCAGTTCCAGGTATATCACGCTTCTTTTTGCTAGTAGGCACCGGGTTTAATGTGTTTGTGGGAAGCATCTTGGGAGGCCGATATGCCAGGTACATGGGATGCACCTTCTCGCCGTTGGACTTGATCAAGTCGAGGCGTTGGGCTCGATGGTACTTATCATCGGATACGGAGAGTGCCTAGTATTGTCAAACCCATCCATACAGACCGCATTGGTCGGATCATACCTTGAAGTGCTCCGTGTTGTTGTACCGAGTGTACGCGCCAACATCCTGTCGACACGGTTCCGACAACAGTTGACGGCCGTCCACTGCAATAGGGTGGAGGACCAAAGATCCATCATCGAACAGATCGTAAGAGCCATGCTGCCACTGCATGATGCCACTGGGACATTCGGGGTCGGTGGCTTCGTCGGTTAGTTCTGCATAGATCATAGATCGGATCCACTTACGATTGGCCAGGGCGCGGTAGAGCGCCTCCTCATAGTTTCCTTCGGCATCGAACGAGTAGGAAATGCCCGTCCGATCGGGCTCGATCAGTCGGTCATTGAGCGGATCGTAGAATCCCTGTCCACGTCAGTCTCCTGTTTGTGTTTACGTTGGAGTATACGTACCGGGCCCGTGAGGACCTGTTGAGATTTGGTTGTCCATGTCCCGACTAGTTCGTCGACAGTAACGGCCGCACTGACTGCCGCCAACAGACTCCAAATCCAAATCATGGTTGCTTGATGAAGAAAAAAGAGAAAGGAGAGGCCGGGTCAAAAGGAATCCCTTCATTCAAGTGGGGACAAAACAGGGTGAGGCCTCAGCATGCCGGTCCACCCTTATCATTATCGTTTGGAATGAAACTCTCCCCGACAACTTCCCGCGGGGTTTGACAGACCATGGCTTTCCAATCGGCCAAGCGCGAGTTGCGCAAGCAGATGCGCGAGACTTTGGGGAGATTGTCTACGCCATCTATCAACCAGCAATGTCCGTCTTTTGTCCCTGTCTCGTGCTCATCACTGACCCCTCGCAAGCCAGTGTCGCGACCACCAAGTTCCTGTCGCTCACCGCGTACCAAAATGCAAAGAGCATCGCCGTATACTTGTCGATGCCGACCGGAGAGCTATCGACTACGAGTATTGTAAGGGATGCACTACAACGTGGGAAGAACGTCTACATTCCATATATCCACACGGTCGACAAGACTTCCGTCATGGACATGCTCGCTCTCGAGTCCATGACAGAATTCGAGTCATTGCAGGCGGACAAATGGGGCATTCCCTCACTACAGCATACACAGATTGCCGACCGACGAAACTGCTTCACAGAAACTGGGTTGGATCTAATTGTTATGCCGGGCATGGCGTTTGATCCGGGATTCCGCCGACTCGGTCATGGCAAAGGGTATTATGACCATTTCCTAACGCGATATTCTAAATGGAGCAAGAAAATGCCATTCCTGGGTAAGAAGCCAATTCAAACAAGAAACCCCGTTTTGAAACCCTCAAATGAAAACTAAACGCCGTGGTAGTCGCCCTCTCTTTTCAGGAGCAGTTGCTCGCCCAAGATATTCCCGTCGCGGAGCATGACTGGCTGATCGATGCGATCGTGGTGGGTGATGGTCGGTATTTGGTGCGATGATTTAAACGGCCTGGATAAGGGAGACGTTGTCGCCCTTGAGGAGGATCTGGCCTTGGGTCTGCGTTAGCTTCGTAGCCCTCGGCTTCGGATTTCAATTGACATACCAAGCGGTCTCCGCTTCTCCTGCTCAGTCTTTGTAGCTTGGCGCACCTCTACAGCATCGTCGATAACCAAGTTCATAAATTCATCGAAGCCCTGATGCAGTTAGCAAAAGTCTCAGTCCGAGCTCGGCGCGGGACACGAACCCTGATCTTGCCCTCGATGCGGAAGGCGAGCTGCTCGTAAAGCCAGATGTGAACGGTGGCGCGCTTCTGCAGCAAGCTGAAGATGTAGTGGATAGGTGCCAACAATGTCTTGCGGCCTGCCATGGTGGTGGTGGTGATGTACAGCAGATAAGGTGAAGATAGAAACGAAGGAGTCAAAAGCTCTGCGTCCCGTGACGTACGGTAATACGAATACACACCCGGCGCCCGTCACGGGCACCAACATCCCACCTTCCTCTCCCTCTTGCACTCTTTGCGCCCCCCGTCCGCCTCTTTCTCAACCACCATTCGTTCTTTTTAGGTTGAATGCCCATTCTGCACTGCTGAGCCTCTTTACGTGTCTTCCATCATGGCCAGCAAGGAAGGTGGGCAGGCATTCGCCCCGGTCCTGGCGGCCGTCGCAACCATGCAAGGGAACGTGCCTAGGTCCGAGAAGACCCAGGCTCATGAATTCCTGGAGAAGTTTCAGAAATCTGTATGTCCGCATTGTAATCATGTCCGCTTCTTTCTAACGCGTCCCAGATCGAGGCATGGACGACCACCCATGCGCTATTACAGTCACCCGATGTGCCCGTGGAGGCTAAATTGTTCGCGGCGACAACATTGAAGGGAAAGGTAAATACCCAATAATCATTGCTGGTTCCCGTCTAACTCTCTAGATCGTCTTCGACTTGGACCAACTCCCTCCCGACTCGTTACTCGCGCTTCGAGACTCCGTCCTCAATTTACTCGTGGCGTTTGCCTCGGGCCCCCGCCCCATTCAGACTCAGCTATGTGTGTGCTTGGCAAGTTTGGCGATTCAGATGGTCGCATGGAAGGACGTTTTGGCTACCGTCGCCTCGGCATTGGGCAGCAATGCGGGGGAGTGCGTGCTGGAGTTTTTGAAGATCTTGCCGGAAGAAGTGACAGAGGGCCGCAAGATTAACCTCAGCGTGGGTGATTTCCTGGCCGTCAATCTAGACAATGCTAACCTTTTCATAGGAGGACGAACTGATCGACCGGACAAAGGAGCTGTTGGAAGATAATGCGGAGCAGGTCATGCAGCTGATGATCCAGTATGCTCAATCGTCGCGTGAGTTTTACTCCGAACAAGAAAAAAAAAATTTTGAATTATATGGCTGATTTATTTAGCTACCGCCGCAACCAACCCGCGTCTTCTCGATTGTATCACCTCGTGGCTGCGCGAAATCCCCGCCGCAAAAGTCGTCGAGTCGCCATTGATGGACGTTATCATCAAGGCATTGGATAATGATGTATCATTTGATGCCGGTGTCGACTGCCTTTGCACCCTCTACCGAGACACCAAGGATGTTGATGAGTCTCTTCCAATCATTCAAGCTTTATACCCCCGGTTGATGGCTCTCCGACCCAAGATTGTCGAAACCGCCGAGGCTGAAGACCTGGACGCGTTCAAGGGTATTACAAGGATGTTCGCTGAGGCTGGCGAAGCATGGGCCGTCCTGATTGCTCGTCTGCCATCCGAGTTCCGGGGTTTGGTCGAGGCTAACCTCGAGTGCGCTGCGCGGGATTGGGAACGTGAGGCTGTGTCACTCACTTTCATTTTCTGGTACGAGCTCAAGCAGCAAATCACCCTCGAGAAGTTTATGGAAGCCCGAATGAATTTCCAGGATATCTTCTCGCAGCTGGTAGATATCATGGTCAAGCACCTTGAATTCCCCAACCCCGAGGAAGGTGAGACCGATTTGTTCGGCGGTGATCGCGAGCAGGAAGAAAAGTTCCGCCAGTTCCGTCACTCCATGGGAGACGTACTCAAGGACTGCTGCGCCGTTGTCAGTGTGCAAGACTGTCTGGCCAAGATCTACCAGTTGATCCAGCAATGGGTAGCCAAGTATGCGTCGCAGGCCAGCAACGATCACGTCCCCCATTGGCAGGAATTGGAAGCTCCTCTCTTCGGTCTTCGTGCCATGGGTCGTATGGTCGATCCCGAGGAAAACACCATTCTGAACCAGTTGGTCCCGCTTATTGTCCAGATCCCGGACCAGGAGAAGGTCCGGTTCCAGGCCATCATGGCTCTGGCTCGGTACACCGAGTGGACTGCCCTCCACCCGGAAACTCTCGAGGCTCAGTTGAACTATGTCATCTCAGCCTTCCATCACTCTTCCCAAGAAGTGGTACAGGCGGCTGCGCTTGCATTCAAGTTTTTGGGCACTGACTGCCAGAAGCTGCTGGGCGGCCACATCGATCAGCTGCACTCCTTCTTCGAATCGGTGCTGGACAAGTTGAAGCCCACCAGCCAGGAGGAAGTGACCGAGGGTGTGGCTGCCGTGGTCTCCGTGCAGCCCCTCGAAAAGATTTACGACTCCTTCAAGATGTTCTGTGATCCGATCATGGCACGAATTATGAACCTCGCCAACAACGCCCAGGACGAAGAAGGCCAGCGAGCGGTGGCCGATCACCTACAGTTGATTACCATCTTTGTGCAGGTTGTTACCCCCATCATTCCTTTCGGTGAAGAAAACCCGGCGGTGAAATACGTCGGTGAGATCCTACCCATAATGACCACGATTGTTATGAACTTTACGTCTTCCACGCCTATTCTGGAGCGCGTGTGCCGCTGCTGGCGCTACATGATCATCTCGTACCGGACTGCCATGATTCCGCTGCTGCCCACTCTGGCCCAGAGCATTGCCAGTGGATTCGAGGCCTCCCGCGAGGGCTGCTTCCTCTGGGCCACTGACGCAGTGGTACGTGAGTTTTCTGACGGTGCCGAGTACGTGGATCAAGCCACTAGCGACGCCGTGTTTCAATTCTACGAACAGCAAGCCCTTGCATTCCTGCGGATTTTGAATGACCTGCCTCCGGAGAACCTCCCTGATGGTGAGACTGCTCCTTCCTCTTTCCCCGTATTTTATTATCATCTAACTCCGTTCCAGTCATTGAGGATTTCTTCCGTCTGTCGTCCGACGCTGTCCGCTACTATCCCAAGAAGTGCATCAGCTCGTCTCTGGCTGTTCCTATTTTCTCTGCTGCTCTTAGCGCTCTTACCCTCCAGCAGGTCGATCCTCTCATCGCCACGCTTCACTACTACCGGGACTTGTTCGGCTTCGCATTCGACAAGCCCCTGGTTTCCGAGTTCACCAGTCCCGAGGGTGAGCCCTACACGAACCCGCCCGAGGTGCGGGAGGCCGTCAAGCGACTCATTGCATCGCAGGGCCAGCCTCTGGCTCAGCGTGTGTTGACCGGCATGATGTTCACATTCCCTGGGGATTGCTTCCCGGATGCCTCGGGTGTGATGATGACGATGTTTGAGCTGCTTCCTCAAGAGACTGGCGCCTGGCTACAGACCACGTTGCATATGCTGCCGGCCGGAACCATGAAGCCTGGTGAGGCCGAGCGACTGCTCAAGAATATTTCCGACAAGGTTCAGTCTGGCGAGACCCGAAAGATCCGGGTTCTTCTGCAAGGTGAGTCCTTTTCTTTCCCCTTTCCTCGATCTTTCTAACCTTTTTAGACTTTACTAACTCGTACCGTCGCCGCAATGTCGCACCCCGGGATGGACTGGGCCGCCTGGAGGCGACCCGGTTCCGCTTCAGCGGATGAATGGATGAAACCCGTTCTTATGTACATTGTTTTTTACTTTCTGGTGTTTTCGGGCCCGCCCGGACACAGGAACAAAAACCACCCCCGGAGCATTTGCACATCAGGTGTTGGGTCCTTACTTCTTGACGCGCCACATGCGGCACGATGGCTCGAAATCCGGTCGTCTTGTGATGAATTCATGATCCGCCGGTGAGCCGGCCAGAGATCCCATTCTTCGGGATTCGCGTCCCAGTTACGCTCTATGATGCCCAGGTAGAGAATACATAGATATGTCTTATATTGTGCCGTATCTAGGGTAGATTTTTGTATTTTCCATATTTCCATTGGGTCCAAGGTTGTCCTCATGTTGACATAGACAGGGTCCGCCGTGCATGCCCCTATTCTGCATTCCCACGTACATTATCGGACATATCGATGCGTCGGTATCCGCGCGGTCCCGGTTGAAAAAACTTCCACTGTTCCCCTAGATACCTTCGGTAAGGCGTATCCCAGGGTCTAAGTATAATCGAGGGGTAATCTTTGGTGAGAAGAGGGCGAATGTTCCAAACTTCAACTGTTCAAGTTGCCTAGATGTAGTAAATAAGCATACCGAGGATATATATAAGAAGCACGAGTATGTTGGATACTTTTTATACCTATCTACTCGGGTGCGCCAATAGTACGGCATCGCCTGAAGTTACCCTCACCGAGGTGCCCCAAGCTAAAAATGACCCCACTGCATCTCCGCATCCCCGGAACTTGGACCAACTGACACTTCGACTTCGTGACCTCTTCATACTTGATTCTTCCACTCCACGTGGCCCACGGCACACCTGATCGACATCCCTTGCAGCGATCGTCAGCCCTGCTATGGCACCCAATGGTGCTCCTCGTTGAAAAACCGGACATGGCCGACGCCGACGAACAACCCTCCAAGCGACGCCGTCGCAGCCGCCGCGCTCCCTCCGATCGCAAATTCGAGTGCACGCACGAAGGCTGCGGAAAGAGCTATTCGCGCGCTGAACATCTGTACCGACACCAGTTGAACCGTACGTTCTCCCGTCTTCGTGTCAGTGCCGGACTAACTCTTGCAAAGACTCCCCGAAGCAGATATTTCACTGCGATTTCCCGAACTGCCACCGCGCATTTGTGCGCCAGGACCTTTGCATCCGCCATCGTGAGCGCCATACCACCCGCGGCTCACAGCTGCAAAAGCGCGATTCCTTCGCGACTGACAAGCACGATGACACAACACTCATCGCTGCCTCGTCTCCGTCCTCCCCCTCCATGACCGCCGACTATGCCTTCATGGCCGACCCCGCTACAACCTCTAAATCCCCGCTTAATACACCCTACCCTCTCTCCACAGGTATCGAAACAGCAGGCGTGCCAGTGTCCGGGTATACGGACTTTTCTGGCGTTCTCAGCCAGGCGGACGGAATGCTCGAGTTCGACTCCATGTCAAATGCATACCCGATCTTCGGAGGCGAGACGTACAACCGATCACCCTTCGCCATGGCTGATGACTTTGCGGCGTGGCTGTTTAGTGAACCTATGGCGCCGCTGGGTTATGGCATGATGCCTCTCGTGCAGAATCATAACCAATTCTATGTCAACGAGCCGACGTATAATAATATCTGCACCGTTATCCCGCAGCATCCGATGAGCGTGACCAGTATTCTGGACTCGGGATCTTTGCCGGCGATCATCTCGGAGGAGAAGAGGAAGGAACTGTTGCACTTAATGTCTACGAGGTTCAACGAGGCCGCATATTCGGCGGAAACGAAGCGCAAGGATGCGATTTTGGACGGGGATTTGGATAATGATCGCCATCTGTTGAGTCTGCGTATGATGCAGACGTATATCGGGTCGTACTGGTATAATTTCCATGCGCAGCTGCCCATCCTGCACCAGCCGACGTTTGCGGCAGATCGGACGCCGAATCTCCTGTTGTTGGCTATCATGGCCATCGGGGCGGCGACGTTGGATAAGATTCATGGACAGGCGGCGACTGAAGCGGCGGCGGAGTTGGCGGGTTTTATTGCATGGCATTTGAGATGGGAGATCTTTATGGATACTGATTTCAGGCCGCCTGCTCGACTTTGGGTGTTTCAGGCGCTGCTTCTGTTGGAAGTCTACGAGAAGTCGTTCTCTACGCGTGCCCTGCATGAGCGCGCACATATCCACCACGATACAACCTTGACATTGATGCGCCGGGGCAGCTCGCTGATCGGTCGGTCTTCGTTTGATTCACCCGATACCAAGGAAGAGGATGAGTCGTGGTCGCACTGGATCAAGGCGGAGGCTACTCGGCGTGTTGCATTCGCTGCGTTCGTGTTGGACTCGACACACGCCATAATCTTCGGTCATTCCGCTAAAATGGTAGCCCATGAGCTCCGTCTCCCATTACCCTGCGACGAGGCCCTGTGGGCAGCAACCAGCGCAGCAGAAGTAGCTCGCGTGCAATCAAGTCTACAGTCCCATGGCGTGCGGCCGACCATGTTCCTAGACGGTCTCAAGCGGACACTCAACGGACAAGCCGTACGGACCAATGCATTCGGTCGGACTATTATAATGGCTGGGCTGCTGAGTGTCGGTTGGCATTTGAATCAGCGAGACTTGCAGGTCAGTTCCCTCGGAGTCGGTCAGACTCTTGGTGGTCGCGATAAATGGCGCGCAGCACTGCTTCGCTCGTATGATAACTGGCGCCACGACTTTGACGAAGCCTTGGGTCCGTCCACATCGATGGAATCCGAGTCCCGCGATGTCTTGCACGGTATCGCGCATATTGCGTCTCATGTCGATATCGTCGATCTTCAGATCTTTGCTGGCGCCGGTCGTCTTATGGGTCGCTCCATCACCACGCGCGACTACACCACGGCGCGGGAGAAGACCGAGCGCTGGGCCACCAAGGCCTCGGCGCGCGATGCCACTTTCTACGCGCTGAGGTTCCTCTCAGCCTGTTTCTTGAAAATGCCGTCTTGCGACTACGTCGCCCGCGACGATTACCTGTTGAACCGACCGTGGGTGATCTATTTCGCCGCGCTGACCGTATGGACGTACGGGTTCGCTCTGGACGGCCCATTGCAGATGCCGCCGGTACTAGCGACACAAGCTGAACAGAGGCACGATATGCAGACGTATCTACAACGAGTTGCGGGAGTGCGCGAACCGAATGAATTGGAGGTGATGAAGGGTCGGAACGAATGTTTGGGCCTGTTGATGATTCTGCGTGACTCGTTTGCGAATACGCGGTGGGAGCTGCTGGGCGAGGCGGCGCGGCTGCTGGACAGCTGCATCGCGAAGCTGAGATCATAGCTGAGATCATAGCCGAGACCGTCGGCTTGTACGTAGTCCGTACTTGTGTCAATGTTAGTGCTGTACTCAACTAGTCGAATCCACACCGTTGCCCTCGCAACCGCCGATCCCACTTGGACCCAACTCCCACCTTTCCCTCTCCCCGACTGCATCACATTCCAATCCTCACATCCTTCAATTGTTGTGCTTCATCATGGTACGTTTTGCGCTCCGATCTCCCGTTGTTGACGACTTGCCTCTTCCGGGTCACTTCACTTCCGCCTCCGCCTTCCCCTCCATCCGCAATCCATCCCTTGTCCCCAGCGACACCACCACATCACTCGCATCCATCATGGCTAATCAAAAGGACCAGGCCTCTACCAACTACAAGGAAGCGTTCTCGCTCTTCGATCGCCGCGGCACTGGCCGTGTCTCCGGTGACCTCCTCGGCGACCTGCTGCGCGCCTGTGGCCAGAATCCCACTCTCGCTGAGATCTCCGACCTCGAGAAGTCTGTCGGTGGTGACTGTGCGTATTTCGAGAGTTCCATCGCTTGGGTTCCTCGCTAATTGTCTCGTTAGTCGACTTCGATGCCTTCCTGAAGGTCCTCAACCGCCCCGGTGGCTTCCGTGACCCCGGCGAGCCAGAGGAGTATTGCCGTGGTTTCCAGGTGTTTGATAAGGATATGACGGGTTTCATTGGTGTTGGACAATTGCGATATAGTGAGTTTCTTCCCCGCACCGTGTCTCTATGCTCCGCGAACTCCAGGGTCGCAGGGGAGCAGGGGAGCAGCCAACATCCAAGATGCAATCACTAACCACCACACCAGTCCTCACCAACCTCGGTGAACGTATGTCCGACGACGAAGTCGACGAACTCCTCAAGGCCGTCGATACCTCTTCCGGCGAGATCAACTACACCGACCTCGTGCGCACCATCCTGGCCAACTGATACCCGTTATGATCTGCCTTTACGTTTTACGGTTATGGAATGGGTCGGCGCGTTGGATTGTATCTTGACCAGTTCCAGGGTTGAGATATGAATGTATTATTCTATTGTTTGTACTTGTTTATTCGCTCTTCGCGGGGTAGTTGCCAAGTACTTGAGCGTATGTGCTCTACCTTGTACCTGGTTTTTGGAATATATATTATTTTCACAAGATGAATCCTCTATCTTGAGCTTCGCAAGGCCATTTATCCTTGGAAATGGTATTCAGAGGGAATACCGGAAGAGATAAGAAGTAGAGGGCTCATTCCCCATTCCACCCCCTCCACTCCCTCTCGCCGACCCCCTCACCCCCCATCCCCTCCGTCCCAACGACAGCCCCAGGAAGAATATAAACCGCCGGCGGCTTCTGCTCTCCTTCCCCTTCCCCCTCGTCCTGTTGTGTCTGTGTGCCCCAATGCACTTTATCCAAATAGTACCCTACGACAACCCGACACCGACCACAGCGCAACAGTATCCTCTTCTCGATACCGTCTTCGCGTCTGATTAGCGTTGCGCGACGGTCCGGTATTGTCGTTGATAGGAGGAGGGTTATATGGTTCGTAGACTCGGTGTTGGAGTCGGTGGTAGAGGTGGATTCGGCGGATAGAGGGATTATTATTGCTTTGTCGAGGGCGTCGCCGCCGCGACGGGGGAGGGTTGATATGTCGCGCGTCGTGGAGAGGAGGAGGTGGCTGCAGAAACGACAGTGTTGGGTGAGGATTGGGAGGCGTTGGGTTGTCATTTTGAGATTTGAGAGTCCTGCGGTGGACTGGGTTGGTTGGTTCGAGGTGGGTTTGGCAAAGGCCAATGGCGAAGATTGGGTGCTGAGAGCAGGTAGAAAGGTGTTCGGTCGGTAGACTCGAGCTTTGAAAGTTGCTTCTGGAGACTGGAGCTGAGGGCTCTAAGGTCGAATCAATTGGGACTGCACGCGATGGGTTAGCTTTGTCCATTGATGGGTATGAGCCTGGGCACTCATGAACTCGGTAGTCATGGATCTGGGAATCGACTCACGGAAACCCTGGAGCTTAACTTGAGAGCTTCAGTGGAATTGAGTTGGCATTGGTTGCAGTAAAAGGTGAGAATGCAGGTCCGTGGAGAAGTTAAAGGCGGTGGGCTTATCAGCTATCGCATCCTGCTCTACATACATTTAGCTTCTTAGATCCGGCTGGCTACGTCTTCCGGTTTAATTGAATGGGCATAAATTGTAAACTGATGCATGGCCTGCCTCAAATTACTTTATAATGTCAAAGCTACTTTAGTTGCAGGCTACGCCAAGCCCATATCCTTATAGAAAGCGTCAGTCTGCGGCTCACGACCCAAGAACGCAGTAAGGGTCTTCATCTCATCCTGAGAACCGCCCTTCTCAAGAACTTGGTACCGGTACCGCCGTCCAGCCTCCTTGTTCATGGGATCATCCTTGAACACAGTGTAGAACATATCCGTCGAGTACACTTGCGAGCTGAGATATCCGTAGTACCCCGCATCATATCCACCGATCAAATGACCAAAGGTGGCCTCGCCATGGCCCCATTCTTCTCCCTCGCCCAGTGCCTCGGGTCCGTCCAATAGGGTGATTTCCCGGCGTAGGCTGTTGTACGTTCTTGAAATGGGCAGGGCTTCAATGTCGGCGTGGCTGGAGGGTTCGTGGACGGTCATGTCGAAGATGCCGAAGTGGAGCTGGCGCAAATTGAAGAGGGCCTCGTTGACGTGCTTGGTGCGGATTAGGTTTGCAATCACTTCGTCGGGGATCCGCTCGGAGGGCGGGCCGGTGGCTGTCTTGCCACCGCTGCGCTTCTGGTGTGCTTCTTGCCAGCCGGCGAGGTACTCGGGGGACAGCGTAGAGTAGTGGCGGCTAAGAGAGCGCAGCTGCGACGGTGTCCAGCACCAGTTCTCTAGCATCTGGCTGGGTGCTTCTACGAAGTCCCGTACGGTGCTGGTGCCGTGGAAGCGGGAGTAGATTGTCCGTGAGACAAGGTCGTGAATACCGTGGCCCAGCTCGTGGAAGAGGGTCACTACCTCGTCGTGCTTGAGCAGACTGGGCTTCTTGGGGGTGGGCTTGGTGAAATTGCACACCAGGGCGGTGGCAGGGAAGCGTCGGTTGCCGTCGGCGTCGATGAAGCCCTACAAAATATTAGACATGCCCAATTCCCGTGGATTGTAGGATACATACCGGCTGCAAGTTAAAGTTGGCGGCGTGGCCATACTTGCCCTCACGAGGGAAGAGATCCAGATACAAGTATCCGACAAAGCCACTGCCCTCGCCCTCGTCGTTCCAAACGCTAAACACTTGCACATCCTCGTGCCAGACAATGTCATTGCCCTTACCTGTGGGGGCCACGGCATCGCGATCTTCACCAGTAATTTCAACAAACTCGAGACCAAACAGCTCCTCAAAGATCTTCAGCATTCCCTCGATAGTGGTCTGCAGAGGGAAGTATTCAGCAATGAGCTGATGGTCCAGCTGATAATCCCGCTCCAGCAACAAACGATCATAGAATCGGTGGTCCCACAGGTAGTAACGACCATCCGTCTGGGCTTCGATCTGCTCCTTGAGTGCCTTCAGAGTTTTAAGCTCCTTCTCTCCACCGGCAGCAAGTCGGTTACGCAGATCACCCAAAAAGTTGTCAACAGTCTGGGGAGTCTTAGCCATCTTGTCTTCGATCCGGAAGGCGGCGTGGTTGGGGTAGCCCAGCAGGCGAGCAGCCTCGTCACGCAGCACAATGGCCTCACGGAAGAGTGGCACGTTCTGGTTGCACTTGTTCTCGTTGGCAATCATCACCTGCCGACGGGTCTCCGCGTTGGTCGCGTATTTCATGGTGGGGAACAGATCCGGGTACTTGAAGGTCAACCAGATCTTGCCCTCGTTCTCGCCCTCGCCCTTCTTCAGTCCGGATAGAACATCGTCCGGCACGCCGTCCAGCTGCTCCGGGGTAAACCAGATGCCACCGTTCTCCTCATTCAGGTTCTTCTGGAATTCAATGCTGATCTGGCTCAACCGCATCTTGATCTCCTTGAACCGGGCACGCTGCGGGCCAGCAGGAAGTCCCAATCCATTTCTAATAAAGTCCTTGTGCTCCTTCTCCAAAAGACGCTGAGACTCTGGATCAATGGATTCTTTCTTATTCAGGGCAGCATCAACGAGCTTGTAAACATCCTCCCGCATCGCCGACTCAATAAAGAACTCATCCATCAGCTCTTCCGCCTTGGAGGAAGCATCCCGGAGCTTCTGATCCGTTGAGACGGCCTGGTAGAAGCCCAGGATGTGGGCCTCGAGAGCCATGACATTCTCATCCTGAGCCAACGGCCGCAGCACGTTGGCAAAGGTAGCCGTCTCGGGCTTAATCTCGGCGACGACCTTGTCCTGAATAGTGCGAGAGCTCTTGATAATTCGCTCGGCGTCGGTCACCACGGACTGCGGGGTGGCCGTGAAAATGGGCGGGGCCTGCGGCGGCTGTCGGAGGTGAGCGGGGGCCATGCTGGAGTTTGTCAGGTATCGCGAATTGGTTCGGAGGTGACCCAACACGGAGGAAAGGCGGGCGGGGAGACGGAGGAAGGGCGCCACGATGAGTGCCAGGAGGAGGATTAGAAAGGGTTGGCGAGCGGTGAAGGCTATGGTGGCGGCAGGTTAAGATGCGGTGTGTACTTGCAGCTGCAGTTGATACTTGGAGCTACGTAAGAGGATGCCGACGCCGGCGCCGTACCTGTGCTTATTAATTATGCCTCAGGTGTCGTCGGGTTGAGAGCACACGTGATACTTAATTGCTTTGGACTTTGGTACATCTGAAGAATAGATCAATGAGTCTAGGCTAGAGGATCGTAATAATCTGCAGACGATTCATGGATCTACATCAAGCTGCATCTACATACTTGGGAAGTTTTCTGTTGATGTCATGTGATCGACCCCCGCATTTTCTCCTTGCTGCTTAGGGTTCAATTTTTACGGCTACACTCATCGAATCCAAAAACGAAGAGAGGATAAAGAAAGGTTCGTTTCTAGTTCATGACAGATTATCTATGTGACAGTTCGCTTTTCGGAATATCGGAATATCAGAAACAAAAACACCGGAACACCAGCCCCCCACGATGCAAGACATAACAATCTCTGTTTAAGCAGCATCCGCAGTGGGGATGGGCTCAGGGATCTTGGTGGGCTGCTGTCCGGCCCGAATGACACGCTGGCCAGACTCGTCGCGAACGTACTCGGAGTTCTCCTTGTGGGCCCGCTTCCAGATCTCGACCTCGCAGCCGCCGCGGATCACACCAACTCGCATGGTGGAGAGAAGGTTGTGAGCGGCGTTAGAGTGGTAGTAGATACCGCCGTTGAACATGGCGGTCGCGTCCTTGCCAATGCCGGAGCTGATCATGGCCTTGCCACCGGGGTGGTCCTTGATGAAGTCGGTCACGTCGTGGACGACACCGGCAATAGCGACGAGGCCACGGCCGTTCTGGGCCTGCTCGACATAGTCATCCCACTCCAACACGGGAAGCTGGTCCAGGGGAACACCCCAGTCCAGCTTGGCGCGCTTCTGGTCGATCTTCTTCTGGAGCTGCTGCACACGGCCCTTCTCGATCTCGTTGGCACGGAACTGCTTGAGATCGTAGGCGAGACCAAGCTGCTTCCAGGTCCAGATGGTCCACTTGGTGGGATCGTACTGGTGCCACTCGATGGCGTTGCGGTAGTCTGAAGGGAACTCGTGGTGGAAGTTGTGGTAGCCCTCACCCAGGGTGACAAGAGCGGTGATGACGTGGTCACGGGGAGAGTTGCGGTCGTCGAAG
The DNA here is from genome assembly GCA_037042055.1 of Penicillium sp. S103-07. Taxonomy (NCBI): domain Eukaryota; kingdom Fungi; phylum Ascomycota; class Eurotiomycetes; order Eurotiales; family Aspergillaceae; genus Penicillium; species Penicillium sp. S103-07. The sequence continues at coordinate 172,496 of JAXQJQ010000016.1, read as the reverse complement.
GGCTGGTCACCGAGCCAGTGAGCCAGGGAGTTGACACAGAAAGTGGCCTGCTGCACGAAGAAGATACGCAGGATACCGGCATAGATGAAGCCACCGAGCCAGTCACCCCAGCCAAGACCGGCAACAACCATGGGAGCAATGAGACCCATGCCGAACACGACCTTGAGGTAGTGGCGGTGCTGCCAGATGACGACGGGGTCTTCGTTGAGATCGGAGATGTCGGTACGGCCGATACGCTTGGGGTTCTGCTTCATGACCATCCAACCGAGGTGGGAGTACCAGAAGCCCTTGCGGACGGAGTAAGGGTCCTTCTCAGTATCGGTGTACCGGTGGTGAGCGCGGTGGCCGCGAGCCCACCAGCGGATGGAACCCTCGACGGCACCGCCGCCAACCAGGGCGAGCCAGATACGAAGGGGCATGCTGGCGGAGTAAGAGCAGTGAGCCCAGAGACGATGGTATCCTGGAATCCGTCAGCTTTGTTCCATCTTCCCTCGTCCCAACCGTTTCGAATTACTTACCAGCAGTGATACCGAGACCGGTGAAGAAGTAGTAAACAACAGCCCAGACAGCAGTCTTCAGCTGCAGTGGCGTCCAGAAGGCCTGGACACAGCCGATGGCCGGGATGCCGAGGATGAGGAAGACGTTCAGCCAGTTGACATGCTTGTGCCAGTTGCTGCGAGTCATTGGAGTGTCGGCGATGTGCACCTTCTTGGTGTCAGGTGCCCGAGGGCGGGAAGCCTCAGCCTTAGTCGACATGGTGTTGATGTGAAGAAGAGATAGTATGACAGGGTCGGGGACAAGGGCTTTTTTATATGGGGGCCCCACCTAGGACCAACGTTGGGGAGAAGTAGAGTAGGCAAGGTTCGATCGCCAATGATACGGGGAAGGACGGGATTTTCCACCCAACTCGATCACAAGGGCCGAGGCTAGAGAAAGAAGAAGAAAAGCGCAAAGGGTAGAAAGGGAGCAGATCAATTCTTCAATTCGACGAGTGGCGACACTCAGCGGTTCCGAATAATGTCGAGTGTTGGGTCCGCCCCAACACTTTGTGGCCTCAGGCAACGTATTAGGTAAGCCGCTGCATTCGGCAAGAGTTCTACTTATCATGCCACTCATGGTCCTGCATTGGGATTGTGGTGGTCTAGACTGCGTTGGCCTTGTGCGATGTAGCCCCTGTGTTGGCCTGTAAGAAATGGCATGATGTAAATGATGGGAGATGACGGGAGCTGATGGGAGCTCATCGGGAGCTACCATGTGGCGACCGTATACCGGACGCGTTTAGCTTCACCCACGAATAGAATATGCTTTGACTCATACCTAGGCAAACAATGGGGAGATTGTTCTTATCCTAGGCAATGGCTGCGTGTATGTATGACCTTGAGAGCCTGCTCGGCTTTGCTTCCCAAGAGATGGCTAAACCCATCTGTCACTACTGGCCATCGAGGCACTCTTAAGAGATCATCTGTAGATTGTCGTTCTCTCTCTTTTTTACTATGTAGGTTTCTGTGGCAGCTCAACTTGCAATATACCGTCCTAACGATAGGTCGAATTTGTCGACATTTGTTGACGTTGTTTCCCATGACGTCCCGGGCCATTTTCGAGGCTATTCGCACGGCCATCGCACGGCCCCCGGACCTGCGTCACCCCACGGTGGCAAGTCAACGAAAATTCACGAAATCCGCAAACTCTCTGTCGGGAAGGTGTCAATCATAGCATCATATTGACGTGAACGAGGTAATGTATGTGTTCTTGACAGGTCGCGAATCGTGGAGAAGGTTGTTGAGCTCCTGCCCCAAGGTCGCCGAGGTTGTAGAGGGGAATCAGGTGCAGATGAAGCGAACATCTACTCCCTAGCGAGGGACTAGACGCACGTGATAAAGTGGCACTGCCCTGGAATTCAACCTACCGATGCCAAGGTCATGATTCAAGGAGTCCAGGGACCTCAGGCTTGGCGTGTCCTTCGCTCCATCCTTGTATATAGGGACGAGGATACACCTTCCCCCCAAAGCCAATCCCAGCCGATAGGAATCGGCGCCTTCCACTGTCTACGGGAACCTCCGCCGGATGCCAATCCCCAGAGAGATAAACCCCAGATATCCAAGATACGGAGGCGTCGAATGAGCCTTATCAGAGGTCAGCTCGACGTCGGCTCGAGAGCCCTCGAGGGCCCGATCCTCACCCGGTCCTATCATACACATCGCAGACCCACCGTCACACGTGTGGACATGCGCGGAAGACAGAGAGACAAGGTCTACTGGAAAGGCTATTCGGCGGCTAAACTTTCCATGGCTTATCTTTGTTCGTCCGAAGTGGTGTGTTTAGTGGGTGGAGATGCCCCACGGCAGATAAGAGTGTCCGTCTTCCGAACTTTACATTCTTCGCCTTATGCGATCCTCTTGCTAATGCGGGCCTGACCATCTTATCGGGTCCACTCTCCACGCCGTGTAGACCTTCAATTATTATTTTTTTGAGAATTGTATATATGCGCCCGTCTTCCTGTTCATGGCCCATCTTGAATTCCAGACTTGATCATCATCATGGACGGCCCCGATCAGATCGGGCCCGATCACGCGCCCAAGCGGCCTTTAAGTGATAAATTTCGTCGCGTCGTGAAGACATTCACCACTCGGTATGACTCAATTGAACGACCTCCATGGTTACGCACTGCTAACGATAACAAGGGATGGCCTCATGGGCGACTACGACTACGCGTATCTGTTTATTCCCCGATTGCCCTTCACCAAGCGCGCTCGCAAATCCGCCCCCTTCTTCGGCCTCGAGGATAGCGTGCCCGTCGTACTGGCTCTGACCTTGGGCCTTCAACATGCCCTCGCTATGCTGGCGGGTGTTATTGCACCACCTATCATTCTAAGCGGTTCATCCGGCGTCAACTTCGCCGATGAACTCTCTCAGTATCTGGTCTCGACGTCGTTGATTGTTTCTGGTCTTCTCAGCGCTATTCAGATGTTCCGCTGCCATGTCAAGGGCACCAAGTATTATATCGGAACAGGTCTGCTTTCGGTTGTTGGTACTTCCTTCTCAACGATTACTGTTGCCCAGGGTGCATTCTCCCAGATGTACAAGTCGGGTTACTGTCCCACCTCTGCCGATGGGACTAAACTGCCTTGTCCGCAAGGTTATGGCGCTCTTTTGGGCACTTCTTGCCTTTGTGCGTTGCTGGAGATCGGACTGTCTTTCATGAGCAGCCGTGTGTTGGCCCGCGTCTTTCCTCCGCTCGTCACCGGTCCCACCGTCCTGCTTATCGGTGTTTCACTCATCAAATCGGCCATGCAGGACTGGGGCGGTGGTTCGTCGTGTTATCCGAGCGGGTCTACCAGGCCTATGTGTCCCAGTGCTGATGCTCCTCACGCTCTACCGTGGGGCAGTCCCCAGTTCATTGGTCTGGGATTCCTCGTGTTTGTGACCATCATCCTTTGCGAGCGCTTCGGTCCGCCGATCTTGAAGAGTTGTGCCGTCGTGGTCGGTCTGCTGGTCGGATCTATTGTTGCGGCTGCCTGCAACTACTTCGAGAGGTCCGGTATCGATGCTGCCCCCGTGGCGTCTTTTGCCTGGGTGAAGACGTTCCCGTTGACAATTTATCCCCCGCTGATTCTACCGCTACTGGCGCTGTACATTGTTATCATGATGGAGTCCATCGGCGATATTACTGCCACTTGTGATGTCTCCAGACTCCAGGTCGAGGGTGCTACCTTTGACTCGCGCATCCAGGGTGGTGTCCTGGGTAACGGACTGACCTGCTTGCTAGCTGGGTTGATGACTATCAGTCCCATGTCCGTCTTTGCTCAGAACAACGGCGTCATCGCGTTGACGAAGTGTGCCAACCGCACTGCCGGCTACTGCTGCTGCTTCTTCCTGGTGCTCATGGGTATCTTTTCCAAGTTCGCCGCTGCCCTCGTCTCCATTCCCAGTGCCGTGCTGGGCGGCATGACCAGCTTTTTGTTCAGTAGCGTCGCCGTTTCTGGCATTCGCATCATCGCTACCATCAACTTCACCCGCCGCAACCGCTTCATTATTACAGCTAGTTTCGCCCTGGGAATGGGTATTACCCTGGTCCCGGATTGGTGGTCCTATTTCTTCTCCTACAGTGGAGACAACCACTCCCTGGAGGGTTTACTCAATGCCGTCGATCTCATCATGGAGAACGGTTTCGCTGTGACCGCCATTGCGGGCGTCATTCTGAACCTGGTCATCCCCGATGAGCCGGACGATGCACCGACCGTATGGACTGCCAGCGAGTCCGATGAGGTGGAATCCACTCCTGCACCTGGTCCTTCCAAGTCCTAGTTAACGACCTTTATTTAACTTATACCCTGATCTCATTTAGCCTCCTCGTACACCGTATGGTACAATTCTATTCCATTCTATTTTACACAAATCTCCACCTCCACCGTAGATCAAACGCCCTCCACCTTCTCCCCAGGCGCCAACATCTTGATATACCGATGCTTCCCCCTCTCCAAGACAACCACCTCATCCCCAACACAAACCCGAAACTCCTCTATCGCAGGAACAAGCTGCATCCCAAGGCATGCATTCGTCCGATCCCCATCATCAATCCTCCTATACGCCTTCAACGTCCGATCCGGCTCCGCCTTGTGCCGCTCCCCAGAATCAGGATCCACATTCGGGAGCCGACACCGCACAGTCCGACACGCTGCGTGGATCTCGACTCCACCAATCGCCATCCGCTTCCAACCGTCTTCGTCGAACGCACCCGGTCCTTGGGTGATAATGTTCGCGCGGAATCGACGAATACGCAGTTTTGGAATCGCGTACGCACAATGCGCTGCGACGTCCATGTGGCTTGCTAGGTTGAGAAGGTGAATTGGGTATGCGTCCGCGAATGCTGTATTGGGTTGGAAGCCTAGGTCCGAGGCGAGTGGGGCGTTGCGATAGATTTCACGAGTGTGTGTTGGGTTTGCGCGGAAAAGTGTTAGGGGTGAGTTCTTGGGGTCGAAGCCTAGGTAGGTGTGTAGCGAAGCTGGGAGGAGACTTCCGTAGTCCCAGGCCAATGGCTTGTCTTTCCAGATTCGTATTGGGAGGAGTGGGAATAGGGACTTGCTCCCCTGAGGTGGGTGGAGTGGGACGCGGAATCTGCGGCGCGGATTGACAATTCCCGCTGCCATGCACAGCTTGACGAATAGGCCGGTATACCCTGTCGGTGCGAGGCGCGGGTACGAGATTATCATCTCGCCTTGCACGGTTGAGTCATAGTCTCGAGCTGATGGGTCTGGCACCCAGATCTCGGGATGGATCAGAGCTAAACGTTGAAAGCCTGCGTTTCGTAGAGTGCGACAGTTCCAGCCGTCGGCGCCGTGCTCGGCGAAGACAAATTGTCGGTCGTATTGTAGGCCCGTGGGCACGACCTCGGAGGCTTGGAGCTCGATGCCACCGCATGATTTCAACGGGTAGGTGAATAGGGCTTTGACGCGCCAGGTTGGTCGGCCTTTTGAGTCGTATGTGTTTGGCACGCCTGTGCTGTATTTGGGATCGAATTCATCATCCAGGTTGCTTTGTCCTTCCGGGAGACCGAGTCTTCGGCATCCTTTGGGATGGGATTGGGCTGGACGAAATAGAGCCAGTAGTGGGCGCCAGCAAATTAAAACGACCAGAATGGCGGCCACGTCTCCTAAGGAGATATCCCGCACACTAGGAACTGACATCGGGTTGTCGTGAAAGTCGGATATATAGCTCGGAGGTTAGTCGCGTTTTCTCGGTGTTGGACCCACCGATCGATCGATCCACTTTCGACTACACGAGAACTGCTTCGTCAACGACGGACCCAGGGAAATGTCCTAGACGGCGTGAATGGGATATTCTGCCTCTCGTGACCGATGCGCTCGTCATGAGCATCAACAAGGACCTGCTTGGTCTCGACAGCCAGGACACGCGTAAGTCAGCAACCTCGAGAAACTACCTGACGCTGATAGCAGTAGTACCCGTGGTCTCCATATCGGCCTCGCAGTCTCTCAATGCCTCTGCTACTACCAGAATCCCGATCAGCACGGGATTGACACGTCTGGATGAGGCGCTAGATGATCTAGACCAGGGGGGCGCGGGCATCTTGCGCGGGCAGGTGGCCGAGGTATTTGGGCCGCCAGGCGCGGGCAAGACCTCTTTCGCGTGAGTTTCCCGCCGACACTCTTAGAATTATACTAACTTTATCAGTCTCAATATTGCATCGCAAGCAATTCGCGATGGTGGCAAAGTCGTCTGGATCGGTATGCTACATCTCCCGGTTTATGGCATCTAGCTCACATCCCAGACACGGGCTCGCCCTTACCGACCCGCAGGCTACAGGCAATGACATCCAACCTGGACAACATGATCCACTTCCGGGCACATACACTGCCACACCTTCTAGCACTACTGATGCGTCCACCAAGGGGGTTCCCGCCGGAAGAAACCTCCCTCATCGTCATCGACTCTGTTTCGTGTCTCTTCCCATCTTATTTCCCCAACGCTGCAGAGCTCAAAGACCGCCTAACCCAAGGCAAAATTACGGACAAGGCTCAGCTGCAGTGGCTTCTCAATCGGAAATGGAATGTCGCTAGTGAGCTGGCTACGCATCTCGCCCGCCTTGCGGCTCGCAATATTGCCGTGCTGGCTATCAATCAAACCCATACTAAGATCAAGGGCCAGCCTCGCGCGACTTTGCATCCTGTTTTGGCAGGTGGTGCTTGGGAGACTAATGTGCAGACTCGCATTGTCTTATATCGCGATCTTCCTGATGCGAGATTTGCGGAGGTTACCAAGCGTGGTGGGAAGACTCTGCCTGTTCGAATGCCGGAGTCTATTGTGCCGTTTCGAATTGAATCGGTATGTTTTTCGTTTTCGCTGTGGATATCCGCGGTGGAGGGGTGCTTACTCGTACAGGACGGCCTTCACGAGGTCGAGACAAAAGACGAGATCAAATCACCCGACCCTACACCCAGCCGCAAGCGCAAAGCAGAGAATGAAATCGCCGACAGCCAAGACGAAGACTCAGAAGGGGAATACGAATGGATGGAAGAAGCGTTGCTTGACACTAATTAATTATTTCGTCTCCCGGATTCCACAACCGCTCTTCTACCACCTCCCTATGTTTCGGCTCCACCTCGGGCTGGACATCATGTTGGTTTGGCATCTGATGCGCGAACGAGCATAGAGGCAGGGTATCGGCGATGGCAATCGAGATCGGGTGTCGTGAACCCTGAATGAGGTCCACGAGCCGGCCCAGCACCGCAAACTCCAACTTGAGTTTCAGCGAGTATATAAACCCCTTCAGCGTGATCTGCACTGCGTAAAAATTGGCGTATTCCAGCCCTAGCAGCAGCAGATCCATGGCGATGATGGTGCAGTTGATCCCGATCAACTGGTACATGATCGACCGGGCATCAGGACGTGTCGTTGATTCGGCACCGATTCGAAGCAACTTGACCGTCTCGATCACATATAGCGTTGAAATCAAACTCTCTTGAATCGTGAACCCCGTCAATTGAATCTTCTCCATGATATTGTACCCTTCCACCCACGCAATCTCCCCGCTGTGCACGACGTTCGCCCCGTAGGTCAATATCGTCGTCGGGACATGCAATAGAAAGAAATTCACCACAATCATCCACCACACCCGTCGCAGGATCTTCTCATCACGCAACACAAGATGCAGCCGTGAATACAGCACAACGGACTGCCCCGTCACCATCGTCCACCACCCAACCGTCAACACAGTGACCGACAACACCGAATCGGCCCGCGTGAAAAACTTCATCAGGAACCCGATCGAATACGGCACCACGCCTATACATCCCGACGCAAGCAATGACCAGAAGTAGAGGCCCCGCCAGCGCCGGAATGTAGCTGGCACCAGCACCACCAGCTCGGCGACGTTGTAGCATGATAGTCCGATAAACGTTACCAGGATCATTTGGAGCACGTCGCCTTCCGATGCGAGTGCGCCTGAGATCCCATCTAGTAGATCTTGTGGTGGGTCGGTCATGCTGCTAGGTTTGGGTGATAAATCAGGAGTCAGGTTCACCTACCCTGTTCCAAGGGGGGCATTCCTTGACGTCGTACAGAGGGTGTAGACTGAAATCAATTGCAGCCTGTTTGTGCACGCACGAGACGAGTCAAGAATTAAATCTAGGGGGTCTAAACCCGGGGTAAAATGGAATTTGCAACCCTTGGATTTTGCTAACGTTATTGTTACTAGCGCTGGTTGGGGCGCCATTGCTATTGTACTAGCGCTGGTTGGGGATTCCCGAGGCTTCGTGAAGGTTTTGCGAGACGGGATTCCTGTTTCGGGTTCGTGACAGGGATGTCACTGACCCTTTTTCTTTTCCCGTCATAGCACTACGATATGAGCTACGGGCCATGGGCTTTGTGGAGTATCGCTGCAGAAATCCGTCGGTGTGGCATAGATGAGTTCGAAACTAAACACCAGTAGAAAGAAGCGACGCCGGATCACCAACGAAACGAGATGCATCAATCCGCAATGGAAAATGCATGCAAAAATCAGCATCACCCTCGTCTCGTCCTTTGCGAAAGATAGATGATCCTTGTCTTCAGTCCTTCCAGACTTGTTTCCCGAATCTCTCGTCGAAGGACCGAGCAGATGAGATACTCAATAGAGATGCAGATACATGTGGGGCTCTGTGTTCGGCAAGTCTCTAGGGTTCGTGGAGAAAAAGGAGAAGATGTGGATGGGACGAGGGAGTGAATTAGTGGACTGGAGTGTAACGCTGCGTGGTGTGGTTCAATGTTTTCTCATTTGCTAGGTCATTGCAACAAAGTCATTCCCGTTCTAGCTCGTCCTCACAGGTTGGTCAGGTAGTCCTCGATCTGCTCCTTGGTCAACTTTCTGAACCGAGGTCCCTGCGCGCCCTCGACGCCTTCGTAGCCCAACAGGTGGTCCGCCGGCGGGCCAACAATTCCTGCTGCTGTTAGCATCGTTCGATCCTCACCATCCAAACTGGGAACATACCGATCTCTATTGTGTCCCCGTTCATCTCACCCTCAATCGTCTCCTTGAGCGTCAACAGCGCAATATGGATGGCATCCTCCAGCTCCAGTCCCTCGGTGTACCTCTTCTCCAGGAAAGTCTTCGCGCTGGTAGCGTGCTTGCCGATGGCCGTCGCCTTCCAGGGATAGTAGCTACCACTGGGGTCAACCTGGTACAGACTGGGACCGCCCTTGAGGATACCGCCGGTCTTGCCGCCCTGACCTTCTTCGGGCTCCACGCCCTCGTCCCAGCCCGCAACCAGCAGACTGACACCGTACGGCCGAACACCTCCGGACTGCGTGGCCTCTTGCACCACCCGCGCCACGTCCTGCACCAGTATCCGCGTCGGGGGATATTCGTTGTAGATTCGCTTGTAGCCCGTGTGTGACACCTTCCGCGCCTTGTCCACTAGAACCCGGTAGTCTGGCCCCATGCCGGCGTACACCATCCCGATATCTGGGGTGACCAACGAGATCTTCGAGAGGGAGGGCGGGTCGATCAAAGGCGAGGAGGACTTCTTTTCAGTTGCGAGGACAATTCCGTTGGTAGCTGTGGTGGTCAGTTATGGGAGGGCCCAACGGGGTCATTGGTCGGAAGTACCTTTGATGCCGAGGGCCGTGACACCCTGGTTGACTGCATTCAAGGCGTATTCTGTTGATTCGATTAACGATTGCACTTTGGACCCGGTTTGTTGATCTTACCAATCTGCACCAGCTTGCCGCTGTTGATGTGTTAGTCGTCACCAATTATCAAGGTGGAGGTACATACCTGGGCGAGAAGGTTGTCAGGGAGAAGGAGTAACGGTCGGCCATGATTTGGTTTCTGGTGAAAAATCACGGCGAAGGGGACAGATTAAAAAGACGAGGATGTAGGCAGACGAGGGTGACGTTTGGGGGAAGCTCAGGTGCGAGCTGCCAAAGGCGGTGAACTCCATCGGGTTAGCCGGCTTCCGATAAATGCACCGGGTGGAGCTGCTTTTTCACACACTGTCTGCTCTCCTCACCTCTCCCATGTCCGATGACGCGACAGCCCAGCCAGAGTCGGCTACACAGGACTCGGCAGAATCTACAGACCCGGCTTACCCTCCTCGAGTCTGTCGGATCTGTCTAGAATCTGTCCTGCCCACCTTCCAGCCCTCGGAATTCCTCCAGAAACCTCGCGTTGTTTATGAATCAGAAGAATCCGGTCGTCTGCTCCGCCCCTGCCGATGCAAAGGCTCCTCGCGATATGTGCATGAGAACTGCCTGCAGACATGGCGGCACGCAGACCCCCGATACGGCGCGAGGAACTACTGGCAGTGCCCGACCTGCGGCTTTCAGTATCGGCTACAACGTCTGACCTGGGCGAGGTGGATCAGTAGTGCTGGCACACAGCTCCTCCTCACCATCGGCATTTTGCTTTTTACAGTTTTCATTCTTGGTTTTGTTGCTGACCCCATCCTTGACTTGTACCTCGGCCCTCTCGATGTTTACCCAGAGTTGGAAGACGAGCTTGCCGAAGAAGCTTCGTGGATTGCCCATCTCATCAAGGGACTGGCATCTCTCGGTCTACTGTCCTTTGTGAGGTCTCTGTGGATCTTTTCTCCGTTCTGGGGCCCGCGCTCCGGGATCATGGCTGGCCGTACGACAGGGAGAGACCGAGCCCGGTCCCTCAACTGGCTGGTTATCGTCGTCGGCGTCGGTACCTTTCTCTGGGTATGTATCGAGCAACAAGATCACATGGTCACTACTAACCTGCTCAGGCTGTTTACAAAGGAGTACGATCCTGGAGTAGACGAACACTAGAAAAAGCGGGCGAGAGAGTGATGGATGTCCCTCTGCCGGAGGACGAGGATATAAAAACCGAATGATCGCACTACTTAAGTTGCCGTGTCCTACCTCAGGGTACCAATGACACGCTGATTAGTCGATGTGCGAAGAATCATGTTGCCTTCAATAACTCTCGTCGTCTTGTCTGCGAGGCTTGTGGTGCGGCACTGGAACGTTTTGTTCCTCGCCGTGCTCTTGTTTCATTTACCAGGCAGACGTCGAGGGGAAGGCATAACCACGTCTCAATTCAATGAATACGTCCTTGTCTCACGACTGTTCTTACGACTTTTCAGATTGAGCAGTGGTAAACTCCATTAGCCAGAATCAACTTTTTTCATTCCCCATCTTTTCTCTCCATATTCTCCATATTCTCCATATCTTCTCGTATTTCCACCACGATGGAAGTCGAGCAGCCTATCGAAGAAGCGCTGCTCGACGCCGTGCGCACCCAGCTCACCTTCTGCTCTGACTCGGTCAGTTGTCCCAGTCTGTCGTCGATGCAGGCTGAGGAATCTCTTTATGACAGCAGTTTCTCAGCGGACGGTCTTTCGGCAAGCATCGTCATCATCGAGACCCCCGACAATGACAGTGAACCATTCCCGGAGTACCACGATGGCCTAAGCAACTCCGCAGACGAGCGACTCTGGGAGGAGCTGTTTACCCTCGCGATGAAGGAGGAGATCTGCTCTGAACAAGTCGATCCTCACCTCGCTCTAAGTTTCGTCGCGACCGAGACCCACCAGAACCCCCTTGACGACATAAAGGACCTGCTCTCGGATCCAAAGCTGCGCAAAGAATCTCGTGCTCGCTTCGTGGCCGTCATCAAAAAGGTCATTCGTCTGGAATGCGTCTTATTTCGCCAATCCGAGGACTTTCTCAACCCCGAGGATACGGCCGATGCTTCGGTAGTCGCCTCTTCCATACTAGACTGGATCGCGGTCGTCGACAACCAGGTGCAGGAATCTGTGGATGCGACAGCGCCTGTCGTCGATATACTGGAGTCTCTCGAGCAGGAGGATGTGGTCCAGGTGCAACGCTTCCACCAGATGGCCTGCGTCGTATTCTTGTGAGACTTTCTTCTATCTCGTACTTACTTCGACTAACCCTCATCAGCAACCTGACCAAGCCACGCGCCTCAGAACAAAAGTTCCTCTTACAGCTTCTTACTCTCTACGAAGAATGGGTTTACAACAAGTTCCTCGAACGACGCCGCGACCAGCTCGCCGCAGAAGAACATCCCCGCTCTGCCCAACTCGACTTAGCGCGCTACCTCCAACTCATCCGGGAATACCTCTTGCGCTGCTGCAACAACTACAAAATCTACCGCAACGCCCTATGCGCAATGCGAGACCGCTTCTTCGCCCCAGTTGGAATGCCAATGGAGACATGCGAGCTGTAACATTTACATCACGACCTAAGCAACGAGATACGTTTGATATTAGATACGGTTTCCAGTCTTCCGATTTGCGCATTACTACACAGTATCGGTGTCACCACTTATTCTCTTCGGTTTTCTCTCAAACTCCAACGCCGAGATGTTTAGTCTGTGTAAAGGATATCTCCGGAATACAGTATTTGCCGAAACAGGTGTCATCACCTACACTCTTGGGTTCTTTCTCAAACCCTATTTACGAAGGCATACTAGTCTATATTAACTCAAAGTAACCCTCAAGTGGCGTAAATGCAATGGCGTACGAAATTTTGCGAGCTGGAAGGCGGAGCCTGGCAGAAGGACGTATAGGTCAAAGAAAAAGTACGGAATATTTTTCCAAGATACGCACTTGTCTAATCTCGATGATAAGTAGCAATCTCACTTTGAATCCTAGCAAAGTGTGATATATGTGATGCGACATATGACGTGAACTGCTTTGCATATGCCCAGGCCAATTATCGGATGGCGGTGGGCGGCATAAGCGTTCAATTATCACTCAACTCGCGTTGACGGAAAAAGACCAATTTGACTGACACTCCTCACAGGTGTACATACATTCATGATATTCGACTTTGGTGAAACGTTAAGAGGTTGAAGACTGGACAATCGAAGGCCGTAGCAGCCTTGTAAGGGTCTCACATCAGCACTAGGCAAAAGTGGGTCGCAGGATCAACGCTGGATCTGATTACACTTTCCAACGCTCTTCCACTTTCCCTCTCTACATCTCGACATGGCTGGAGTTCTAGGCCGCCGGGCCATTTTCTGGGCCTTTATCGTCCTCGCCACGGCCGTGATTTACAGAACATACATACACAACTTCATCTTCCTCACCCTCGGTATTGGACGAGAGATCCAACCAATCGAGGACTTCCCATGGACCTGTACACGCGTCCGGCACTCCCTCTTGGAGGGTTGTGAAGACCTGTGGCTCGATGAACAGGACCGAAAACTGTACGCAGCATGCAACAGCCTGGAGTCTCGCAAGGGTTGGTCGCCTGCAGGCAACCTTTACAACATCTCCGCGAGATCCCGCGCGGATCACATCGCTGTTATCGATGTTGACCAACCTGGCTCAGATGGACTGTACGGTCTACGCCAGCTCAAGATTGGCGGATATCAGGATGATCTTGACTTGCATGGATTTGATGTCCGCAAGATTGAAGGCCGGCTTCGGTTCTGGTTGATCAACCACAGGCCTCCTATTGATCATGTCACTGGAGAATTCCTTGATGCTCCGGTCGTTGGGGCAAATTCTACTGTTGAGGTGTTTGATCTGGACAAGACCTCGGACACGCTTGAGCATGTTAAGACTGTGGCCAGCGAGGCGATTTCCACGCCCAATGGCGTGGCAGTGGAAGAAGATGGTCTGGGATTCGTGATCACAAACGACCACAACACCAAGACTGGAACCTTCCGTGATCTGGAAATGCTGTCTGGAGGCGGAAGTCTCACATACTGTCGATCTGACACGGGGAAATGCCATATCGCGGCTGACAAGGGATTCTCCATGCCTAATGGAATAGCCCACGACAAGAATGGCAACTACTACGTCGCTAACTCTGCGTCTGGCCTCATCACCGTTCATAAACTCGTCAATAACAAATTAATCCAGGTTGAATCGATCAATACCGGGTACCCAATGGATAACCTGCGGCTTGATGCGGATGGTAACCTTATTGCAGCTGCGTTCCCTGATTCAATTGCCCTTGTGAAAGCTAGCATGGATCCATACAATATTGTTGCCCCTGCTACTGTCCTCACGATCAATGACATTGCAAAGCAGTTGAAGACTTATGGAAAGAATGTCAAAGTGTCAAAATTGGCGGAGGATAGAGATGCTAAGAGCCTTCCCAGCTCGACAGTCGCTGTGCATGATATGAAGGGTCATAAGCTGTTTTTGGCGGGTGTATTCTCTCCGTTCATCACAATTTGTGAGAAGCGTCTCTAATTATCTATGCCCAAGAGATGAATACGATATCGGTCGATACATTTCAGAGACTTTTTTGTACATAACTCTACAGGCAGAACAATCACTCCGTTGGGCCGTGATAGATGCAAGAGGGATGAACATTCATAAGTGTTTCCTCGGGGCTGGGTGACTCGTAGACGGATGGTGCGGATTCAAAATCCAAATAGTAACCAGGACAGGGAGCATACAAGGGAGATTGGCCCCATAATACGTTCTATTGCGTCTTGACATTAGAGTTCGAGAAACAATCGAAGAGCGTAGGTGGTGACTCCAGTTACGGGACGTACTGTAGCAATATTCTGTATGTTATCTAAAAATTATTTTACTGCGAACGAATGTCTAGTGGCTGTACGGACCAATCCCGATCCTGCGTAATGCTCACTTTCATCCTTCCCGTGCCCATAAGTTAGTCTTTCGAACGAGGCCACGATGACTATAGATGACGAAAGCGCGGTCAGTCTTTTCAATACGAACGTGTCTCATTTTGGACCCACTGCCGCGTCAGACTGAAGATACCTAGACGCGCCAGCAACCGTGATGTAGGCCAATAATATGAAGTGGAAAGCAGAACGTCTGTCATGTCGGAAGAAGCATTCCGCGGGCCGTCAGACCTTGGTAAAGCGACCCACGGGTAATTGAAAGTCACAATGATATCTTCATCGTATGACAGAACATTGATTCATTGCTAACTTCATGACCTTTTACGATGATCTAACGTTTCAGTCATACGCCTCATGGAGCTGATCCTATAAGTGTCGAACGTTGCTGGACTCAAATCTGGCATATTTGTCTGTGTTAATGCAATACAGCCCAATCTAAGCATCCACCCTCTTCTTTCTTGTCCTCAATATGCCAGCCGGACAAGGGTATCCCCAGCCATTCAATCGGATCATAACAACCCATGATCCTAAAAGCGGCCGGGCCGTCTTTAGCAACGCGGTTGGGGAGCAGGTATCGTTCAACGGGTTCCCGGTACCCCCCGGCAAGCCCCCAACGTCGGACTATGCTCTGGCTTACAACACGAGTACATTTCCCGTGCAAGGGCTTTCTCCTCCAACTTCTGCGACTCCGGAGTCCAAAGCCAATCTCGACATTAAGCAATATCACTCTCAGCTCTCCGACCCATCGCCCTTGAATCCGCCAGGCGGCACCTCCTGCACAATTATCGAGGTGCCTCCGGACACTTGGGTCCCGATGCACCGAACAGAGACCCTCGACTACGGTGTCGTCGTTGATGGCACTACAGAATTAGTTCTTGATTCCGGTGAGAAGAAAATACTCAAAAAGGGTGACGTGTTTATTCAAAGAGGCACGGCTCATGCTTGGCGGAATGCAACGGATAAGAAAGACAACTCCGGTGTTTTACGCGTCTTTTTCGTGTTCCAGCCTATCGAGCAGGTGCGACTGGAAGGCAACAAGGTCGTCACTCAGGACTTGACTCTGTCTCTGCAGGCGTAAATTACGCAGTGGTGTATCGCTCGAACCGCAGAACCTTAAAATAATCTTATGTAGGACTTGGAAAAATAACCCCCGCCGCCCCCTTATCTTCCAAAAAACAAAAGTGATCTTTAGTCTACGTGGCGGAGGAAGCGGGTTTCTCTACCGCCTGTATTCATCGCCTTTCCTTGACTCTTTGAGTTCTTATAAACCCACTATTTTGTATTTCATTTTTATATTTAAAGATGTAAAAACTAATATACTTATCATTTTTAGCACTCACTAATATAGATCGTTTAAAATTTAAAAAGTTCTCTCTTTCAAAAAGAGGTTAAATTTTATTTTTAGCAAGTTTTTAGTTACAAGTCTCTTCCTACTAGTATCTAGTCCTATAACTTTTTTTCTTTACCGGGAGAGTAAAATAGAATAATAAAAGCTAAGGGTTTAGTGGAAACCCGAAAATAATTATCACTTTCATTGAAAACGGAGAAAGTTCTTAACATAACCGAGAAACTTAGAATTCAGCCAGGTAGACGTCACTCGCGTGGAGCCGAATCGTGCCGCGGTACTAGCGGCCTCCCGGCATTTTCGGTACCATACAGTCACGAATCTCCGCTCTAACAGATTATACCAATTCCACTAAACAATTCTTAAATGGCGCAGATGACGTTAAAATGATATCCACGATCTCAACTTCCTAAGTTTCCGTTCGCTTCAGAATTTGGTTGAAATACGAGCATAGTGACGTTAGACACGGAGAGCTAAGGGTGATGTCAGTGAAGCCGAAAGACCCTCGTTTTCCCTCGAGTCCTTCGCTTATGCTATATAAAAACGGAGGCGCTCGGCGGAAGGTCAAAGCACTGAAACGAACATATATCATTGTATCCAGAAATCAACTCGAGCAGAGATTCTCGGTAGAGATACACCATGCCTACCACGGTCACCACAGACATTAGCAATTACGGGTTGCATGGGGTGGGCGATCCGAGCCATACGATGAAAGCCTTGACCTGGCAAGGGAAGAATTCGGTTAAAGTTGGTTAGTCTTTCTGCCCGTCACGGCCTTTCATTTCATCCTTGCATCTCAGCGTAATTCGATTTTCCTATTTATACAATTTTTATAGTGGATACGGCTCGTCCGAAGATCATCGATCCAGGCGATGTTATACTTAAGATAACGGGCAGTACCATTTGTGGAAGCGACTTACACCTATTCCATGGTATGTGGTGACTTTCATCGTTTAACGAAGCATCGATGGATATGCTTACGCGGTATCTGTCATCGATCTATAGAGGCCATCATAGATCTCGAGAAAGGTGATATCCTCGGCCACGAGTTCTGCGGTATTGTCGACGCCGTGGGACCGGGAGTCAAGAATGTTAAAGTGGGCGAACGCGCTGTGGCATCCTTCCAAATTGCCTGTGGAAGTTGTTTTTATTGCAAGAAGAAGTTGTCCTCAATGTGTGAACGGACTAATTCGAGCGAGCATGCCAGCGACTTGTATGGACGTCGAACGGCCGGTATGTTTCTCCTTCAAATGGCTGTGTCTATTTTGGCGAGGCTATTATACTAAGGCTTGTTCCAGGCATGTTTGGATACTCCCACTTCACGGGAGGCTTTGCTGGTGGTCAAGCGGAATACGTTCGAGTCCCTTACGGTGACGTGAACCTACTCCACCTGCCTGACGACGTTCCTGATGAGAAAGGTCTCTACCTTTCCGATGTGCTGGGAACATCATGGAACGCCGTTGTTGACACTGGGGTTGAGGAGGGTGACACCGTGGCAGTCTGGGGAGGTGGCCCAGTTGGACAAATGGCCTGTGAATTCAGCTTCCTCAACGGCGCCAAAAGGGTTATCCTTATCGACGGTGGCCTGGGAAAATGGCGGCTCGACTTTGTCAAGAAGATTCTCCCCAAACTCGAGACCATTGAGTACTCGAACCTTCCAAAGGGCGAGACTGTTACCTCGACTCTGAAGAAAATGTGCGACGGCCGCGGACCGGATGTGGCAATCGAGTGCGCCGCCGGTGAGTATTCGAAAGGATGGGCTCATTACTTTGAAAGACTTTTGGGCATGGAAGCGGATACGTCTGAACTCGTCAACGAGATGATTACTTCTGTCCGTGGATTCGGGCGTTGTGGTATCACAGGCGTTTATACCGGTTTTGTGAGTGGTATCTCTCCCATGGTGAAATAACTTCACTAACGTCGCAATTAAGTGCAATCATTTCAACATCGGCTCCTTGATGGAGACCGGGGTCCATCTCGCTGGCAATGGACAAGCTCCTGTGCAAAAGTATTGGCATGACCTCTTGAAGTATGTTCAGCAGGGGGAAATTCAACCACTGCATATGGTTACCCATCGGTTCAAGCTCGAGGACATGGACAAAGTTTATGAGCTATACAATAAGCGTGAACAGGGCGTGCAGAAGATTTTCGTCCAGACAAAGTTCTCCGCTCCTCCATCGGCAGGAGCTCCTGCGTTGACAAACCTCTGAGCTTCGATGTGCTGGACAAAAGTTTCCCCAAAAACATTCATTATTTCACATGTGTTTGACATCATGTATTCGACAAATAACAAGATAGTGGAAAATATTAGTTAATGTGTTTTATTGCATATTTATACCATTTAGGTTTTGCCGAGCGATTAGTCGATGTCGATCTGGCTGAAATTGACTTCTACGCTGCTTCCGGTTCGTGCCTTGAGGCAGTGGAGAGAGACAACTAGAGGAGAGGACATCAACAAAGAATACTGTGCCTTGGTAGATGGAATTCGAAAAAAAAAATCAAATATTGTAGATTGTGGTGCTAGTTTCAAGCAGTACTATCCTTGTAAGGCCCCAGCTTAAACAGCTTCTTCGCATTCTCCCTCCCGATCTTCACCCTATCAGTCTCATTCAACTCCGCCGTATCAAACCAGTCACATCCATCAGCGAACGTCTCAAACGGATAATCAATCGAGAATAAAATCCGGTCCGCCCCAACCTCAGCCATACAGAAATTCAACGTCGTCGTCGAGAAATGTCCACTAGTTGTGATCCATAGGTTCTGCGCGAAATACTCCCGGATCGTCTTCTTGCAAGTCTCTTGCAATCCGAGAAGCTTCTTCCGGTCTTCGAACCAGTGGTTGATTCGCCACATGTCGAAGGGGATGTGTTCGCCTAGATGGCCTAGGATTATTTGGAGGGATGGGTGGCGGTCGAAGACGCCGTTTGTGACCATTCCCAGGGCGTGCAGGCTTACGCCCTGTGCGAAGGAGAGGGGTGGTCCCACGAGCCATTTCCGGTCGGCCCAGAGTTTCTCGTAGATTGTTCCGGTGGGATTGCGCGGGTGTAGATAGAGTGGGACGTCGAGTTCGGTGCATGTTGCCCAGAATACGTCCCACTTGGCGTTGTCGTAGAAGATCATGTCGTCGCCGTCTGGTCCGGCGCGTTGTGTGTCGTTGACTAGGGCGCCTAGGAAGCCGTGCTGTTTTACGCAGCGGCGGAGTTCTTGAGCTGCTTCGTTGGGATCGTGCATGGATAGTGTTCTGGAAAGGTACCGGTTAGCTCGGAATATATACTGGGAGAAATGGGACATACGCAAAAGCGGCGAATCGATCAGGATGCGCTTTCACTTTCTCCGCAATGTAATCGTTGATCTCAACGGCCAGAGCTTGTGCATCCTTGGGATCCCAGATATCTTGCACACCCGGCGCAGTGTATGAGAGAATCTGCAGCCCGACGCCGTGCTTCTCGGCGAAGTTCAGTCGGATCGAGTCAACGTCATTGATCTCGGCAACATGCTTCTCTACGTCTGTCGCGAAAAGCCCTGCCCACCAGCGCGTCTTCTCTTTGAAGCGGGGAAGCGCAAAGGCTTCTTCGAGGGCGATCTTTCCGAGCATTTTGGGGTGGTGTGTATGAGTGATGGGGGGACCGTAGGATGGGAATCTTGGTTTATATGTCCGCTTGCCCCGCACTTTCGGAACTACCTCTACTTTTACCAAGGGGGCTACGAGGATATCGGAAGTAGAGAATCGGCTCGCATCCGACGGCGTCGGTCCTGACACCTGAGCTCCACCTCCGCATTTGCGGGGCGGCTCGGCACTGTGGGGCGTGGTGTCCTATCCGACGGTGTTTGGTCTTTGCGTTACTGTAGATCTGCTGCCGTTTGACAGTGTCTCGGGACTTGTCGACGCCACGATCGAAGGTTTGAGGGTTCCGCAACACCCGGAAGATTGTGCCGAGACGGTGATCTCCAGCCATCTGTGAAATGTTTTCCCGCAAGGATCCACTCATTGTACTTTTGTATGTCTTTTATTCTTAAACAGAAATCCCCCACTCAGTTCCTGTAAATATTATTTACTAGTAGAGTAGTCGGTCTATAATTGTTTCCGATGAGAGTATAATTTCTCTAGGGCTCGCTTCTTTCCTCTTACACTAGGCTGCATATTTATTGTTCACTTCCTTGTTTAATTAGATTATCGTGAAATATGTTGAAGATTCTTAATATCCTAGGTCTATCCAGACCGGTCCCGGAAGGGCTACTGCTAACTCGAGAGAAAGGGTAGAGTCCGACCCACTCAGGGTAATTTAGGTAATTATTAGCGGTCGATACATCGCTAGCAGAGGTTTCTAGTAGAATTTCTGAGGTAGATTAGCTACTTTGCGACAATGGCGTGATTATATTGGATCAACCTAACTAGAAATGAGATACCTAAAGAATAATTTATACCGAAGTCCTCTATTTTATCCCTATTATATTATCTGTGTTCTACAGCACGTAGCCTTTTGCCTCGTATTGGTCTCCGATGGTAATACATTTCCCTGGTATCCCGGAGGTGCCAATTTGAGGACTACTATCCGAATATTCTCTAGAGATTTCCGTGGCCGGTTGCTAGAATCTTTAATGATTTAGCGTCACCATAGTGATAATAGGTTGGCGTAATTTGACCAGGGAGCTAAAATATAAAGAACTTAAGGATAGAAAACCCGAAGGAAAAATATATTCTAGAGGTTCTTGAAACGAGTGACAACTGCGGGTATTTATAATTTGCTTATGCTATTGTGCTTATCGATGTCCTAATTCTAAGGAAGAGATATAATCACAGAATCAGCTTCTGCTTAAGCTGTAAATAGGAACAGATAAAATCGAAAGCACACCAGTTTGATATTTGACTCTGCGAAGGCGCGCTCAAACAGCACCCCGGTTTGCGACGTTCCGAATAACATGATCCGTATCGTTATTGAAGGCAACAATAATCGAATTAACAAGAGTAAGAATTCACAGGTTCGACAGGGTAGAATATCAAATCGCCCCGTTTCAATTTCCAAGGAAGGGCCTCACCTGTTCCAGGCACCAATCATACCACTTTTCTCCCATGCCTGTCCCGCCTTCGCCAACAGCAAGAGAGCCTCGCTCGATATCCGATCGGATGGATGAGAATCGCCCAAAGGGAATGACTAGACTCATCTCGTCAGTTGGGGGAGTTCCCAAGCTGCAAACCCGCCTATTCGGTCCTCCACATACCATACGACCCTGACTTATCCAAAGTGACGTCAGGGGACAACCCGGCGAATAATTCCGTGTACGCACCATAAAGAGCAGGAAACAGCATGAGGCTTCCGACCTTTTGTACGATGATCGACTGGTTCCGCTGGAGATCAGACTTGAGATTTCCCGGATTGAGCGGCTGCTTCAAGTTAGCCACGCCTCGCACCGAAATGTAGCGGCGTTTTCGACTTACAATGCTCACGATGCCGCTCGCTTTATGCCTCTTCGCATACTCCGTACCTTGATAGTAAACGCCAGCCTTGCTCACGCTGTACTTAAAGTACTTGCTCTCGTCCTTCTTCGAGTAGTCTATGTTATCAGGATCAAAGCCTCCGCTGGGTGGTCCAACCTCAGCGAACAACGAGGCGACCCAGACAACCCTGACCTTGCCAGCGGTTGTAACCTTGGCGGTTTGGGAAAGCAAAGGCGTCAGTAGCTCCGTGAGCAGTACATGGCCCAGGTTATGGACACCTAGTTGCAGCTCGTACCCTTGCGCTGTTGTTGAGCCTTGGGGTGGGTGCATGATGCCTGCATTGTTGAACAGAACATCAAGCCTTGACTCTTTAGCTGTGAATAATTTCGCAGCACGAGCGACTGATTTAAGATCAGAAAGATCAAGACTGAGGAATTCCAGGCGGCCGTTGGATGATGGGCAAGCATCCCGTATGGCCTTCATTGCCACAATGGCCTTTTCTTCGCTTCGCGCTGCGACATAGACGGCGGCGTTCTTGGAATATAATATCTGAGCAAGCTCTTTGCCGACACCAGTGTTGCAACCCGTCACAACATATACCTATATCGCCTTCCGTCAGCAATACTCAAACCAATGGGTCAAACTCCAACGCAACTGTAACTCGACATATGCGCCGGCTCTCATTCCATTACCTTTTCAGACAAATCTTGTAGGTCCTTCGTAGTAAATCTCGGATTTGGAGGGAATATTTGGGTGAATTTGGGGGCCATGGCTCAGGTTACCTCGGTAATGGAAAGACAAGGTGAATACTGAAACCGAATACAAGACGGGTTGCGATGCCTTGTTCCAGCAGCTCTCTGGTTCTTTTAGACTCCGTAAACTTTTAGCTGAGTAGATATGCCCAGCATTCGTTATATCACCGAAAAAAATGATAGGCAACTCGCATGGACCTCTGAGCGATTTCACTCAAGGTGAGGCTCGGAGTTAAGGGCCATCGGTCCCTGTCGAAGACTGCCAACAGGCAATAACGTTACGCTAAACTCCAAACACCGAGTTCGGATGCGTTGCTTGCTTAAAAATCACAGTAGGCAACTTGAGTTAGTAATTGAGCTACATGACTGATCTGCGGGCCAACCCCTCGGACCAAAACCATCCGGCCCAAATCATGAAGTTTAGCTTTCATATTGCTAAGCCGCAGTATTTGATTTCTAATACGAGCTTAAGCTCGTTAGTATCAGTCTCAAGACTGGGCAAGTCTACTTCAAAAAAGGCAGAGATAAATAGAGCAATTATCCTAGCCTGAGTCCACGATCCGTTAGCTCACAAGACTGCAGCTACGTCTATCAAGTTAGCTCGTTTCCCCACCCCTACATTACGCTCTCTCTAAATGGCGACTTCAAACCACATTACCAAGGTTGCCATCGCCGGCGTACGTGACATCACATTATCCCCTGTTCTCGAATATAGACAGTTTAACCGAATAATATAGGCTGGTGGTAACAGCGGCCGATTCATGACCGAAGCTCTGCTAAAGACTGGAAAACATTCGGTCACGGCAATCACGAGAACCTATAGCGAGAACACCTTTCCAGAGGGTGTGACTACGAAAAAGGTGGACTACGACAAGCCCGAAACGGTTATTGAGGCACTTAAGGGCCACGATGCTTTGGTCATCGCCTTGAGTAGTCAAATTCCTGACGAGACCCATACACAGCTCGTCCAAGCCGCCGGTGAGGCCGGTGTGCCATGGATTCTACCCAACGAATGGGCGCCGGACACCGCGAACGAGGCATTAGTCGAGGATTTGTTCGTTTTCAAGCAAAAGAGTAAGTACTTGTCTCACGTCCCCACAATGTTCCAGCTGACAAGAGTTTTGTGTCCGCAGCTGCCATTCGCAAGGTCATCGCTGATATCGGCAAGAGCTCTTATATCGCCGTAGCCACGGGCTTCTGGTACGAGTACACCCTGGCTATTCCCGACGTGCTTGGGATCGATCTTGCCAACCGCACTGCATCTCTTTTTGATGATGGTGATACCAAGATATCTATGTCGACATTCTCGCAGGTTCGGCTTCCATTGTCAAATATCTCTTTAATTTGTGGATTTGACACTTGTTTTAGGTTGGCCGTGCCGTCGCTGCTCTTCTCAGCTTGCCCATTAAATCCGGAGGTTCAAATAAAGAAACCTGCCTTGAGAACTTCAAAGGGAAGGTAGTGTATGTCAATTCCTTTACCGTCAGCCAGAGAGATATTTTGGAGTCTGTTCTTCGGGTGACAGGTAGGGAGGCAAGCGACTGGACTGTCACAAAAGAGCCATCTGAAGGGCGCTATGCCGCCGCTCTTAACGAGATACAGAACGGCAAGCCCACGGGTTTTCCCAAGATGCTGGGCTCTCGAGTTCTTTATCCTGACGGTTCTGGTGACTTTGAGCACACCAGGGGCACGCTTAACGGCATGCTTGGCCTGCCGAAAGAGGACCTGGATAAGGTGACGAAAGCTGCAATTGAGGGTTTCTAGAGTTTTGTTCTAGTTAGGATGTGTTCCCGTATTACAAGTTCACCTTTTGATTAAAACTGCGAGGGCCTATCTATATGATCACCTGTATATCCCTTCATAATGTTGGTGTTATTGTGTGCCGCTTTTCGATATCAGTCCCGGATGGCATCAAGTGGGGACTTTCATCCTTGGCTGGACATGAAATTCTCATCTCTTAAAATAAACAAAATAAATCGATTGAGGAAAGAATCAACGGTCACCTTTTCTTCTCCGTGGAAACTCCCTGAATTAGGGGAAGTGTGGTGGTTGAGCCGGGGCGGTGCCGAAACACTTTATAGAAAGTCGGTCTGGAATTTAGCCATCGCGCTCTCCATGCACCTCTAAGGGTCAGGGTCCGAACTCATCCCATTTGCACAGCACACTGCAAAATATACTAGCCCAGATGCAATCGAACTATCAAGCGACCGAAGACGATACGCAAAACTTGCTTTTTGCAGAGTCAGTCGCTGAGCATTACAAGAATCCTACTCTAGTGAAAAACACGATGCGTGCATCAGGTAGTCTTAGACACTTAACAACCTAAGCATTGTTCATTTTCCTACCTGCTCAGGGAGGTTTTGGAAACTAATATTCGAAGACAAATCGACTGAGTCCCACTGCTTGGTGTAACAGATTGAGCTTTGAAATTTGTGGAATGCTAGCCCCTAAGGTCTGCCATTTTCAATCTGAACCACAAATTGAGAACAAAATAATTTTATTGAGGGTTCGAAGAGGCAAGCTAATACCAACCATCTATGATTCTGGGACACAGGACGAAGACTGGAGAAGCCACGTTGCAAAAATAAGACACGCAGGCCGATTCATCACTTTGTCCTAGAACCCATACGCTTTGTTAAAAGGAACCACCGCTTTCTTCCACGCTTCCCGTTCGCTGACAGTCTCCCACCATGTATGCAGACTGGGCCTCTTGAAGACCAGATCCTGGAATCCCAGGCCCACGAACAAGTGCACGAGAGGCATATAGAAGGCATCGGCTAGGGAAAACTGCTCCCCGGCCATATAACGCTGTCTCGACAAAATAACTTCCAGGGTGTCAAGTTTTGGTGTCAGGCTTTCTAAGACACTGGAGGTTTCGGTTTCGGGAACAGATGATTCGGTGAATCTACATTTTCGCAATTAGAGATAATCCAATGGTGCAGTTCTCGCGGCCCGAAACCTAATAGTCACTCACATAGCGATAACATGCTTGAGAACAAACGGTTCAGCAAGCTGATCGAACTGTGTTAGTTCTGCCGACAGAGCTTGGGCAAACAGCCCGATGTCCCCAGGGTTGGTCGTTTCTGGAATCAGCGGCTCGCCAGATGTCTTCCATTTTGCGGCTAAATATACAGCGATGGCACGGGATTCTAGACAACAACGGGTATTAGAAAGTTCATCCAAACGCCATATCTTGCACGAGGTATGGAAAGCCACTCTTACCGAACAAAGTCAAATCTCCATCAATCAGTACCGGGACCTTGCCATACGGATTTTTGACCAAATGTTCGGGTTTCTAAGAAGGCAAATGTCAGACAACTCACTCTCCAGACCGCAGGAGCTGGTGCTAACAACTTTCTGATCCCCATTAGTGACACTTATATCGATGAACTCAATATCACGAATCTGTTTCTCAAAGATGATGTGACGTGCGCGCAAGGCATTCCAAGATGTGGCAGCGCCGATAAGCTGAAGAACCATGTTTGCGGAGATAATGACCAAATGTAAGTGAACGGGAAGAGAATAACTAGCTGTTTGATTCCGGTCTTGAACATTCCATTTTTCATATGTGAGGCATTGGTACAGCTTTTATAAATGATTTCGCATCTACATTCTAGCGTATTGCTATTAGTCATGGATAAGGCAACAATACCAGGACTCACAATATAATGCTATTGTGGCACTGATGTCAACGTTTCTATGTCGGGATCATTCTAGATATCAAACCTGTGGGTGAACAATTGTGATGTTTGCCACAACACCCTGTGGGGAATGTTGGAAAATTACCCGAAGGGGAAGCAAGTCAAGCCACGACCCACTCACGACCCGCGCACGACCCACCGACTGCAAATGACAAATCATAAATGAAAATGCTTGCAAACCAGTAAAGTTAGTCCAGTTCTCTATGACACAATATACTTGCGTCAAATGACCTTGGATGCAAACAATACGTCAATTTCAAAGCACGCAACATTATTAATCCATCAAGACGTGCCATAGGAAATAGCTTGGATGCACCAACTTAATTTTTAAGCACGCCAGTATGCAAACATTTAGTTGGTTTTGAAGTCGGATGAAGAATACTGGAAAGCCTTAGAAGCTATGAATTAGCCCCAAAACAGGCTCGTCAATGTAGGGAAGATCTCACCAGATTAGTGAAAGACTTATGTTGCCATTTGGAGTCACCTCTTTCCCTTTTCTTTATCCTCCCCTTGGGGCTTCCAACAAGATGGTGGCCAGCGGTCTTCTCGTCCTCACCGGTGGTACCGGCTTTCCTGGGTTTAAAACGCTAGATACAGCTCTTAAGGCCGGCTACAATGTACGTCTTGTATCACGATCTGCTAGTAAGAACCGCTCCTTCTATCAAAGAGTTGAAGCCTAGCAGTGAGAAGCTCTCTTATGTCTTCGTTCCGGATATGGCCGCACTCAGTGCTTTTGACAACACGGTGAAGGGACTGTCTACGTTATTTATTGTGTATCTCCGATTCCTAGCTTTGGCAACAAAGCGCCTAATCCGGAACTATACGACGAGTATTTACAGAATGAACAAAGGTTACGGTCATCTAAGTGGCTTTTTGTGCATCTTCTTATGTTCATAGGCGCCTATTTGAATATTCTTTTTGGCTTTTTTCAGCTTGTCAAAGAATCAGAGATACACACGAAAAAAAGATATATAAACTGCACAGCCCGTAGTGTCTTACCACGTCGCTCTATCTATCATGGTCAGGATCCCAAAAGGAATTGAGCACAGGCTGATACATCGCCTCTAGCCGAACAAATGCATTTAGGCGCTGCTCTAATTGAGATCTGTCCATAGCATATCGTTGTCTGAACATCACGAACTCTGCTCTCAACCGAAGAAGAAACCATATGTTCTGTTCCGGAAGGTCATATGTTGAAGCAACCCCAACGATAAGTGCCCATAGCAATACTATGAATGAGCCTGCAGAGTTAAATTCATGTTCATGTCCATTCTCCAAATTTTCCCGCATTCTTCGAAGAAGAATCTGAAATGTCGAACAATTTTTGGGCATATTCCTCAGGGCGCGGTGTAAGAAGACGTGGGAGGCGGAGTTGGCAATACGAACAAGACTAGAGACAGAAGGGTCTCTTGTACCCATCATGAGTAATTTCAGAATGCAACGATCCGCGCGGAGCATGAGCACTCGACCTGTGTTCTGCATCTGCGGCAATTTCCCTATTTCAGATCGCGTGATCACGATCAACCGGAGAAGACGTATAATATAGAGCAGCTCTCGAGCCCCTGGACCCTGATGAACCATGCCAGCTAGCTGCGAGTGATTCGATAATTTCACGAGAGCGTCTGGTAGATATATATCATTCATGTCATGTATTGGAGGGAAAAGCGGTTGGCGTCCATAAGATACTGCTAAATTGACATCTACCCTGATACGAGTTAGCATTGAAGATGGTCATGTAAATGAGAACATAAACCAACCATGTAATAGCCCTTTCCACGATAAAATTGGCTTTCAAGGGTATAATACCCCCTCGGGCTTCAACAAGGGATATTAACCCTTTCAAATGCGTATCCGCGGCATCGAAACTTCCACATAGGGTCTGAAACATGATATTCATCAGCAAATGTGTTCGGAACAGTGGTATGTTCCAACTTCGGATGATATCCCGTATCAAGAGACCTCCCTCAATTTAGGTATAATGACGCAGACATGGTTCGTTCAATCAGGGGTTCCTCAAGTACACACCTCAACGTTTACTAATGTCGCAACGGCACAGAGTACTTCATCTGAGGCGGCGCGTGACGAATAATTCATCTGCTCATTAACCAATTGCATTGCAACACCTTTGTGGTGATAGCCCGCACGAACTAGCCATGGTGAAGATCTGGCAATATCAGCGTTCCATGCAGCAGCAGCGAAGGCAAGAGTGACATGGAACACCGTCAAATTAGTCAGAGCAAACTCAATCCATGTATTTTTTGGATTCACCGTAGTGGTGTTCAGTTTTAATCCTTGCATAACTACAGTTCACGAAGTGAGGTAGTCCAGTCATTAGTCTGGTCATACAAGGATATATCACGTCCAATCGGATACGTACAGTATTTTGTCAGGAGGTCGACTGCCTTGCTAGAAGGCGTGGGCATTGTGTCGAATGGGTCCACCGAGTGATTTGCAAAAGCACTGATTGAAGACTTGGCCCTTGCAAATACGGAGCTCAAGTTTTCATGGATGAAAGCATCGTCGATAATAAGTCGTTCGTTCAAGTCGCTTCGTTCATCCTCTTCATGGCTTTCGGGACTCGGGTGGTTCATTGGATCCACTGAGCCTTCATGTATTTGACCGTTTAAATCCGGGATTCTGGCGGATAATCGGAATCGGCCTTTTAATTCAGCCTTCGATTGGGCAGTGAGAGTAGAGTTGCTCTGTGGCAACGAGCTCGAGGTACTCGGTCCTTCTGATCGTTGCTGAAGGGCTGTGCGCATGGCATGGCTCCGGGCCGAACGATTAGCCCGTTCGACATGGTTCTTCAATACCAAAAATTTATAATCAGGCATTGTATTAAGGACCAAGAGCAAGGGAACCTTTTGAACGGTAAGAGGGCATGCCATATTAGTAATAGAATGGTGAAGCCCTTGTTAACTACGGCATATTAGTAATATAGTCGTTGGAGCTCCTGCGTCGATGGTATTGTTCTGTCACCTGATACGCACTACTCGTGCATTAGGGTTAGACCCGTATCTATAAGACTGGGTCGTCACAGACACAGTACCTAGATAATACACCCATCTTATACATGCTATGTATGACAATAATAGTGAAGGTGCGCTCAACTAATCCCCATTGGGTTGGTATCTCTTGGCACCCAATTTCAGTCGTTCGACGTTACGTACTTCTCGTACGAGTGACGCACCGCAGAACATCATAGTTATTAAAAGCTGTTTTTGCTATCCTTTATCTCATCTGAGTCAAGCATCCAAAAAGATGTTGATCAACCTAGAGAACTGATCGGCATACTCGTTCAAGAACCCATGTCCGACATCCGGGAATAAGTGGAGATGGGCATCGGCATTGACCAGCTTCTTAAACATCACCCAGCTGTTATTCGTGGGGATAATGATGTCTTTGTCACCGTTGGCAATAAGAACAGGAATCTGAAGTTCATGCAGGCGATCGTATGAACCTTCGGAGGCAAAGTCCAGATTCGACCAGCGGATGACCGCACCGATCTGGTTGCAGGTGCCTTCAGGGCCCACATACGCAGAGCGGTTTGAGCGAGCTGTAGTCATACGACTCCACCAGCGGTTGCCGAGAGCCTGCTTCCTCTCTGACAGAGAGTAAAAAGCGGACAGAAATGCATCGTGGGCATCTTGTTCACTGGAAGCTGTAGCCAAGCGTTGAGTTGTTGCAGAATCACCAGCTTCGACGCCATCCCCGGCACTGGGCCCAGTGCCGGCAAGGATGAGCTTGCGAACGATAGTGGGTGCGTTCAAAGCAACCATTTGCGCCACAAATCCCCCCATCGAGAAACCCAACAGGTCAATCTGAGGAATATTCAACGTTTCGATAACCCCGATCACGTTACTAGCCCATGCGGCATAGGTTTCCGGAACCGCACCATCGCTCTTGCCAACTCCAGAGTTATCGATGAGAATGACTGGTCTTAGGGCAGCGATGGGATTAACCAGTTCTGGGTCCCAGTGGTCGAAGGTGCCTCGGAAGTGCTGTAGGAACACCAGTGGGACCTGAGTCCTAGCTGTCGAACCGAACCGAAGGTATGCGAAATGTGTACCGTTTACTTCAATGAAGAGAGGCTCGGCAGTTTCGTAAGTCGTCATGGCTGTCGAGATGGCTGTTGATTCCGATGGCAGGTAGATAACAAGAGGTGATGAGAAAACGACGCTATTCTCCTTCGGAAAAGCTATTTCTTCGAGCACGATCTAGAGACAATTTAGTCCTTTTGCTTTGGTTGTTTGACAGGAAGTGTAACAACCATCTTATAGACCTTTTATTTCATCCCCCAAAATCATGTCTCTGCCAGCTACCTGATTTCTAATTCATAAACACCACCCAATTTTCTTCCAATCGTCAGTTCCATCTGGTGTCCACATAGTCCAACAAAATTTCTCAAGTAGTTTCAATTAGTTACTGATCCCTAAATCCAGGGTCCAGTTTACTCTGTTCATGATTGATGACAAATTGTTTGGGGCTTTATTCCACTTCAAGTAATTGTTAGAGTGGAGGACGTGAGTCAGCATCAGTCCCATATTGCGCCTCAAATGACGCCACTCCATGGCCCACTAATGCACGTCAACTGGCCCAGCACAGTAGTTCTTACATATAGATAGGAAATTACTGAAAGAGGAAGTAAGTCAACCCACGGTAAAGGATGCCAAGACATATCAAAGTCCCTTGAACAGTGAATTACTTTATTCTGCATTTAGTCATTAGCCAATGAAAACATCATGTAAATGGGCATAGGTGCAAACCAGACCTCGATTTCGAAGCACGTTTGGTTCTACATTATCAATCAGGGAAGGAGAGTCATGGAATACACTTGTGACAAACAGCACATTTCCTAATTACGCCATGATGAACAATCCAGGCCTTCAGGTTGACGATCTTTAAATACGACCTAGAGTTAGCTCTACGAACGCTGCGAAGTTGTTGACAGTACCCATACCACTTCTGTCGCAATTTTATGTCCTCTTTCAAAGCAAACCATTCACCATTTATTCATTTATTCATCCTTTCCTGAAAACATCCGAGAAGATGGTCAATAACGGTCTCCTCGTCCTCACCGGTGCCACCGGCTTTGTGGGGTTCAAGACGCTTGTCACTGCGCTTAAGGCCGGGTACGAGGTGCGCATTGTGGTCCGCTCCTCCAGAAAGGGTGACGGAGTCCTCGAAGCGTCTTCCATTAAGGCGTTGAAACTCGATAGTGAGCGACTCTCCTACTTTGTTGTCCCGGACATCGCCGCTCCTGGCGCCTACGACGATGCGGTGAAGGGAGCAACCTATGTTATTCATTGCGCGTCTCCGATCCCTAGCTTCGGTGATGCGGCCCCGACTCCAGAGTTTTACGACGAGTTTTTCGTCCAGACGGCTCGGAAGGCCACTATTGGTCTCCTCGAGAGTATTCGCAAGGCCAGCACCATCAAGCGAGTCATCATCACTAGCTCTATTGCCGGAAATATCCCGTTGAAGTACTTCGTTGGCCAAGGAGATGATGAAATTTTTAACGCTGAGAGCCGCACCACTCTTGACCCTGGCCCATATAGCGTGGAGTTCCAGGCCTACAGCGCTAGCAAGGTTGCTGCTCTAAACGCCTCAGAGGCCTGGATTAAGGAGAATAGCGCAAATTTTGATTTAATTAGTGTTCTCCCTGGCTGGGTTTTCGGTCGTGATGAGTTGTGCACAACCGCCGCTGACTTCAAGACTGGGTCCACTAACTCTGTTCTTTTGGGCTTGCTAACGGGCTCCCGGTCCGATGAACCTATAATGGGTAGTATGTCGTTTGTGGACGACGTTGCACAGGTACATATCCGCTCCCTTGACCCAAAGGTTGAGGGTAACCAGGCGTTTATTGTGACTTCAGATGGTATCGATGGTGCCCAGTGGGAGGACGCTATTGAGACTGTCAGGAAGTACTTCCCCGAGGCCTTGTCCGATGGTCGCCTGAAGAGTAGCGGGAAGCAACCTACTGCTGTTGTTCGTGTTGATGCTGGGAAGACCGAGAAGACGTTCGGTATTCACCTGGCTAGCTTTGAAGCTCAGGTCAAGAGCCTGGTTAGCCAGTATCTAGATGTTACCAAGCCTTGAATCGTGCAGTTGCACCTTCACTCCCTTTTCACTTGATTTTCGCCTGGAACGCTATTTTGATGTCGACGCCGCGTTTTCATATCTCTCTTTCCAACTTCATATGTCAGACTAATGTATCCTTCCTTTAATGTTCATAACGTGCTTATAGAAATTAGGGAAATATAGTCACTTCTTCGACGTGTGATTTTAGAATTCAGTAGTTTATATATTTCGTTGCACGGAAGACGTCCAAGGAATATAAAGCTCTGCTGTTTTGGCTTTTTAGAGTTGATTTTGTACCTCACAGACCCAACGAGTCTGAACGCTGCTACTCTCGCTTATCCACTGCCTGTATCATATCAGTGATAGGCCCAATCAGCCAATCACTCGGCACCCACAACCGCTGAGTGAAACACGTCGGTTTCAAGGCCCTTGCAATAGGACGCTACTAGTCAATGAAGACGAGAGGTAATTCATAGTAATTAGATGACGAAGGAAAACTTAACAACTGCTGTTCACCAGTGAGTGATTCTCAATGCAGTTACAATGTAGGTGCAGGCATAGGCTGCCGTCAGTATGCTTAGTTTGAGCCTGTTCGATTCAATGCAATCTCTCAAGAAAATCAAACCACTCGTTCCACTTTCAAGTAGAGCTGATCACCCAAGCTGTTACCATAGCCGCCTGCTCAGATCTCAAAACCTCTACTAAGTGGGTGAGGATACCGCTGCTCTCTACCTGTATTTTTACGTGGCCGGGTACGGGTGGGTGCCGGCACTAAGTCATTGGCGGTGATTCCTCTGTCCGGGAAGCTCAACACAGGTAATCAATCTTTGAAGGTTGAACACGAGATGAAGCCTATCTGCCTTTTCTCTTTTGTTGCGTTATTATGCCATTCTTTTTCATATAAAACCTAGTTAACGAGTTCTTGCGTTTCCTTATCAAGCGCTCCCAGGTGTCGGAGCGAAATCGGGATGGACTTAAGTTGGAGCTATTTATACATTCGCATTCTTTCCGCATCAGCGGAGTTTCGAGGAGCTTTGAAAGCCGCTCCTTAATTGCCCTCGAGTTCTGGCCTTCATGGGATGCTTTTAATTGGTCCGGAGCTGAAAAGAATGTAATCGTTATCGATTTAAATGACATTCTCCAAAATGCGAGATATTGTACAGCTCATGAATACCCAGACGAAGTACAATCAGCCTGCCAATTCAACTGCTGCGACCCGCGACCATGCACAAGCGAAACCAACATGCCCAACACGGCAAACTCCAACTTCAACTTAATACTATAAACCGTCGCCTTCAGAATAACCTGCGTGAAATAAAACCCCACATACTCCAATACCACCAGAGTGGTATCCATGGCAATCGCCGCCACATTTATCGCCAGCAACTCGTACAATATTTTATGGCGCCGCTTGTCCCCATCGGGACTGAGGCGGATCATCCGGATTGTATCGTAGATGTATATCGCCGAGATAATTGTTTCTTGCGTTGAGAACCAGGTGAGCTGGATTCGTTCCATGGCTTGAAACCCTCGAGACCATTTTGTGGTTAGGACATAGCTTGAGCCTATATTTAGGATTATCGTTGGGATGACGATTACGAATATGCTCAGGATGATTAGCCACCGCACACATCGTAGAACTAGCAGGTTTTGTGAGACGAGATGGAGGCGAGAATAGAGGACGACCGACTGGTTCGGGACCATCATCACGAATCCAATGTTCGATAGGACCAACGCTAACCATAGCGGCGTGATTGAGAAGAATTGGAATGCTGGTCCGAGCGTAGCTGGAACTACGCCCAGCGTGCTGGATGTGAGGAGTGCCCAGAAGTAGAGGCTGTGATAGCGGCGGAAACTGAGCGGGATCAGGATTGATAGCTCGACCGCGTTGTACAGTGCGATCGCCATGAATGCGACCACGGATATTCCGAGTGCCTGGTTGCCGGACCCGGTTTGGAAGACGCCTGACGGCCCCTTCTCGGCGTCGGACATACTGGGCAGGGTGGGTTGAGGTGCCTGGGGGGCATGGTGGGTGCAGGTCGCGGCGTGACGTTGGGACGTTTGTTCTAATTATATTTTGGGCGTTAGAGGAGGGGGGGAAAGGGGGAGAGTTTGAGGCGGAGCTTAAACGAGCATGGCACTCTTCGACCACGAGTGAAATGAATGGGTACTCCAATTACCCGACACCGATAGCTGAAGTGGCGAACGCCGCCGATGGTTGGACGTCATTAAACGTGGATTCGCCCAATCGGTTCATGAGGGAGTGTTACTGCCGCGCATCTGAAGAATGGTCCTCGAATGGGATGCGGCGAACGTCCACCCACGTTCACTAGCTCACTATGGGGTTTATGTAGTATAACACATAACCTGCGTGGATGTCAGGTATACAGAAATGTTTTATTATTTACTCAGGAATTCATCTCCGCCATTGCCATCACGAGATAGTCGACTGTAAATGTCGCATGCCCAATGCTATCTTCTAGCAAGGCAGGCCCGGCGGAAAGGTTCCCTCTGGGTATGACTCTTCAGCCTGCAGGTGCGAAGACTGGCAAGCAGCGACTATGCTTGCGCTGGAGCCTGCTGCCAGGGGTATGCTGCCAAGGTATGTCTTGAGAAGCCGAATAGATTTTCTACAGAAAGACCCCAGACATGTATCTCAAGAACAAGTATTGACGTTCTTTCTCGGATCAGGCGGATGGTTATTAACTCCGTTGCAATTTTCTCATCTGGGCGTACTCGGGAAGAGTATTGCTGACACGGGGCATACGGAGGAACCAGATTGCCCCATCGTCAAAACCAAACTTATGATTGAAATTGTATGACATGTTCATAAACCCGCTATCCAGGCGGCATGGACTTTGTGTTAGGATGGAAACTGGGATATAGTCGCGAATACGACCGTCCATCCATTCGGTCTCGTCAACCATGTGGAGAAGATCAAGAGGTTTGTGATAGTCTGCGGCGAATGCTGTGTGCAGGTAAATATAGATGATGTATAGGGTAAAGATTGAGAAACAAACAGCTCGCAGCTGGCAGCCCCGGGTGTGAGGCTGACTCTAGGCGCCACACAACGGCACCATCACAACGGCGCTTAAACAAAAAAGCTGCCAGGATTCACTTATGAGCACCCATCAGGGGCTAGGGATTGTGATTCCCTTAGAAGATGCTTATGTATTTCAAGTGGAGTCTGGGGTCAGGGGTGATCGACGCGCCGAGTGGAGGTTGGTGGAGGTTGGTGTCAGACTCCCGTCAGCATCGGCGTCACCGAGGTGCGGAGTGCTGAGCATCTCGCTGTGATATCCCCGCGCATCTCACCGAATTCACGACGAGTCATAACCTAATCCTACCGGTGATGGATGCCTGAGATCGTCACCGACCCTACCTGCAGGATGACTTGGATTTGGCCCCCAGCAATCCCTCAGCACCAGTCGATGTGATACTCTTTCGGATCGATGTGACCTGGCGAGTCCCCTTTGCTTTTGCGTCTGAGTTGTCTTTTAAAATCCTCTGCCTGCCATGTCCGCCAAACCAGGCAGAGGGATGTTCGAGGAGCACGAGACCGTCCCCAAGCCCGAGTTCGTGCCTCAACGCACATTTGGTACTGCTGCCGAGCGTGCTCGCCGGAACCTCAACGCTAAACTCTCCAACCCGTTGGCTGGGTATAGCCACGCGGAACTGCGCAAACAGGGTCATAGGTTTGCGATCGCTCATGAAATTGGAGACGAGTCGGATATTCGCGCTTTCGAGTTGGGTGCCGTGCTTGCCCAGAATCCCGAGAGATATGACCATGTGTCGGGATTGACGGATCAGGAGAAGGATGTTCTGCGTCGTGAATTCGCGCATCGCTGGTCGCAGCCATGGAAAATGTATGTGGTTATCGCGCTGTGTTCGCTTTCTGCGGCCGTCCAGGGAATGGTAAGTCACTATTCTTCATCTGCATTACGATGAATGTGCTGACAGCCTGGAGGATGAAACTGTAGTAAACGGAGCCCAAATCTGGTACAAACACCAATTCGGCATCGCCGGCGACGATTCGAGAAGCACCTGGCTAGTCGGCCTGGTCAACGCCGCACCATACCTCTGCTGTGCTCTCGTCGGGTGCTGGCTCACGGTCCCATTCAACCATTGGTTCGGTCGCAGAGGAACAATTTTCATAACGTGCTGCTTCTCGGCCATTGCTTGTCTCTGGCAGGGCTTCGTCTCAACATGGTGGGCGATGTTCGTCGCCCGCTTCGCTCTGGGCTTTGGCATCGGCCCCAAATCAGCGACTGTACCGGTCTACGCCGCCGAAACAGCGCCACCAGCAATCCGTGGTGCCCTCGTTATGCAGTGGCAGATGTGGACAGCTTTTGGGATCATGCTCGGGTACGCCGCAGATCTGATCTTCTACCAGGTGTCCGATACCCCTGGCATCGTCGGACTCAATTGGCGTCTGATGATGGCTTCGGCCATGTTCCCAGCTCTGGTGGTTTGCTGTTTCGTCTTCTATTGTCCCGAGTCGCCGCGCTGGTATATGAGCAAGAAGCAATATTTTCGCGCTTACCAGTCTATTTGTACCTTGCGTCACCATAAGATCCAGGCCGCCCGTGACTTGTACTACATGCACGTCCTCCTCGAAGCCGAGGTCACCATGGTCCTCGGTCAGAATAAGCTACTGGAACTGATTACTGTCCCGCGTAACCGTCGGGCGATGATCGCGTCGGAATTGGTCATGTTCATGCAGCAATTCTGTGGCGTTAACGTGATCGCGTATTATTCAAGCGAAATCTTTCTGGTACATCCTTCAACCCACTACCGGAATTCTATATATGCTGACCCTCATACAGGAGGCAAACTTCTCTCCAGCTTCCGCATTAGCAGCCTCTCTCGGCTGGGGCGTCATCAACTGGCTCTTCGCAATCCCGGCAATCTACACAATCGACACCTTCGGCCGCCGCAACCTCTTACTATCTACATTCCCCCTCATGTCCGTAGCAATGTTCTTCACGGGCTTCTCCTTTTGGATCCCCGAATCCAACCACGCCGCCCGAACAGGCTGCATCGCACTAGGCACATACCTCTTCGGCATGGTCTACTCCCCTGGCGAAGGTCCCGTCCCCTTCACATACTCCGCAGAAGCATATCCGCTTTACGTCCGCTCGTACGGGATGGCGCTCGCGACGGCGACTACCTGGTTCTTCAACTTCGTTCTCGGTGTTACTTGGCCTTCGCTGCGATATGCTTTCACTGCACAGGGCGGTTTTGCGTGGTACGCTGGGTGGAATATTGTTGGGTGGTGGCTTGTTTTGTTGTTTATGCCCGAGACGAAGAATAAGACGCTCGAGGAGCTGGATCAGGTTTTCTCAGTACCTACCCGGTTCCATGCGAAGTATGGGTTGAGGCAGATCCCATATTTCTTGAAGAGGTATGTTCTAAGGAGGGATGTCGGTCCGGAGATTTTGTACGAGAAGGAGGAGATGGCTACGAGCCAGGATCTTGATAACGCTTGACGGCTTTGGTGTTGGTGCTTGCGTTCGTGGGGATCCGTGAGACTACGTGAAATGACTATTTGAATGCTATCCATATACCCCTCGTTTTTGAATAACAATCATTTGAGTTTATCGTAAATCCAAAACTGACCGGAGTCGGGGGTTGTCCACGGACAACTTGGCACCTTAATCCACGGAAAGCCACCTCTCACTCCGCCACTTTCTTTGTCTCCATCACAATTCCCTGAAGACATCACCATTCGCGTTCGTATGGCCGAACTTCCCACGTCTGGACCGCTTGACTTTCGAGTGGAATACTATTTCTTCTATGGCACCCTCATGGACCGCACCGTCCTAAGCAGAGTCTTGCAACAACCGCACAGGCCGGAGATCTACACCGCCAGCATGAAAGGATGGCAATGCAAGATGTGGGGAGACTACCCCTCCCTCGTCCA
The DNA here is from genome assembly GCA_037042055.1 of Penicillium sp. S103-07. Lineage (NCBI taxonomy): Eukaryota > Fungi > Ascomycota > Eurotiomycetes > Eurotiales > Aspergillaceae > Penicillium > Penicillium sp. S103-07. Next base: position 134,667 of record JAXQJQ010000016.1, on the reverse strand, counting down.
CGGCCCGGAATACACCGTGAGTGGAGTGGCATACGAAGTCCGCTCTCTCCGGGATCGAGATCGCCTGATCGCTTACGAAACGGATGCATACTCGTTAGCAAATTGTCTGATCGAGTTTAGACATGGAAGGTCTGTCCAGGGCAAGACGTTTGTGTGGAACGACGATACGGAGCTTCTTCGACAAGGCACGTTTGATCTTAAGGACTGGCTACTGAAAGAAAGAAGTTTTGAGGTTCAAGTGCATTCATCTTAATCGGCTCTATCACTATGACTCAGGGTTCCTATGTCTGATGATCGTTAGCGAAGATCATATCGTGGCTTGACGAAATGCAAAATAGGGGGTTTTTTCCACAAGTCAGATAGCAGTTGGACATTGACTGTTTGTCTTCAATATGATTCAGATCAGGTCTGTGAAATCATGCTTCATCATTGAAGTGGAGAGCGAAAGTAAAAGCAAAAGCAAAAAGCAAAAGGACTTACCCATTCAGACTGTTCCCATCGACTGAATTATCAGCCAATGGGTCTTCGAGGACTGACGGCATGGTATGACTGATGACTGACGATCATTAGCGACGATCAATGGTGGAAACGCAAAATAGTTAAAGCTTCATCAGAAATTGTGATGTATGGATTGTTATCCTCAAAGATAATTCAGAACAGGTCTGTGAGAAATCGATATTTCATCATCGAAGCAAAAGCAAAACAAAGGACTCACACTTCAAGCAGACCCCATGAGGCGGTAGAACTCGTCCATCGGCGAGTGCTTCACGCATAGCCTGGATTCGCACATTCCATTTCTCTCCAGGTGCAGCGTGCTGTTAACCGCCAGGGTGGTCACAGACCACCCTATCAACGGAGGGCTTCCACCCAACGGCGTTGGCGGCCTGGCCTTCATGAGCCATGGTGGCTCCACGTTCATGTGCATGGCATTTGCCAGCAACATCTCCCGTGGCGGGCCCCCTGGACGAATATCCAACTCCATGACACCCGTGTTGGACCACACTAGGTGCATGTAGTCTCCAGTACTCACAGCACGGGCCAGATGGAATGACTGCGAGCCGAAGATATCTGACAGACACGACCAGAGAACTTGCAAGATCATCCCATGTGCCACCACCCCAATGACCGCATCACTACTGGTAGTGCGATCGGCCATCAAAGGCAGGATCTGATCTCGCAAGAATCCGTTGATCCGCATCTTCATCGAGGCTATTGATTCGATTCGCTCTGGCGCCACGGGTATTGATCCACGTCCGAAACACTGCTCGCGCAACTTCGCGGTCTGGAACGGCTCCAGCGGAGGCCCACTGCGAAGCTGATACCGGCAAATGACTCGGGCAGTCACGATAGCACGATTGAGATCAGAAGAAATAACACGGTTAAAGCAAATCGGACGATCACGAAAGTGCCGAGCAAGAAGTTTGGCCTGTTCGCGCCCCAGGGGGGTCAGGCCCGCGTTGCCGGTGTTTCTGAGTTGTTAGTTTGGGTCTGGTGCTCCATCCGTGGACATACAATGCTTGGCCCACATTATGCTGGCATTCTGCATGGCGGATGAGAAACAGTTTCATCTTGTTTTGTCGGGCTGGATCCTTGACAGGAACAGGCCTAGAAACAAGCTGGAACTGGGAGCCTATTGGGAGTGATGTCCCTATGAACGCATGGCTGAAGGCAAGCACCAATGGCTGGGTAGTCCAGAGCAGATACATCCATGGTCACGTCAATGACCCCGGGGCTGCGAGAGCTCCAGCACTTTTGTGGAAGTCTGCCATATTCCGAGGAAGGAAAAGATAAAATCGGAAGCGAGAGCTAAATAGTCGGCGGTGGAGCAGCGGAAAAAATGCCCTCCCCACTCGGCCCGAACAAACAATGCAAACGCAAACAAAAAAATATGGATGGAAAGATCACGGCTGGCGCAGTTAGTTTTTGCTGGTTTTTTGGTTCTGTCAAGCTTGTGAGCTGATTCCAGAGTCATTTTTGGTGAAATTAATTTCCGTGTACCTTTTTTCTCTGTGGGAACTAACATCTTCAGAGACAATGGCCGACGTCGAGATCCCCAGAGAGGAGGAGAGTGAGTAAACTTTCCAGAATATTTCCAGCACTCAACTGACCAGACATAGCTCCCAGAACTCCCTATCAGAATGTCCGCACCAATGGACGTGCCTTTAACTCCGCCAACTGGCGTACCAAGGGCGACAGCCCCCAGGCCTCTCCCTCGCCGCGTACCAGTACATCTCGCTCCGCCTTCAGTCGCCCAGGCCCCCATGTGCCTCAAGCTATCTCGGAGGGTCGCCGCCTTTACGTTGGAAACATGCCCTATGCGGCCAAGTCGGAGGATGTGGAGGCGCTGTTCACGGCTGCCCAGTACCCGGTGTAAGCAACTATTTGACCCGGACCTCTGCTTCATATACTGAGTTCAACTTCATAGCGAGCGCATCGATATTGCCATTGACCCTTTCACCGGCCGGAACCCTTCCTACTGCTTTGTCGACCTGCAGACCAAAGAAGCTGCCGAACGAGCAATGACCGAGCTGGACGGCCACGAGATGCTGGGCCGGCCTGTCAGGATCAAGCCCGGTGTCACCAAGTCCGCTAGTGAACGAACCGGTGAACAGAACAGAATACCATCCAACAATATCGTCAATGCCCGCTGGCGCGGCTCGGCAACCACCATCACGCCCGTTACCGACTCCAGCCAGCGTGTCTATGTCGGAGGCTTGCCGCGAGTGGCGGAGCAGGAGACTATTGAAAGCAACATAAAGACTTTCTTCCAAGGATTCAGCGTGTATGTTCCAGTGCCATTCCATCCCCTTTGGAGTTATATTGACTTTGATTAGTGAGGCCGTGAGCAAGCTTTTCGCTCCCCACCCCGCCAAGCGCTTCGAAGCCGGGGACCACTACTACCTGTTTGTGGAATTGAACAGCGCAGAGGAAGCACAGCGATCAATGGACACTTTGAATGGCCAGCTCGGTCCTTGGGGAGGCCCGCTACGAGTGAATCGTGCGCGGGGACCCACCCAAAGGCCTGGGGAGCGCAAGGAGGGTGAGCCGGTCATTGCATGAAAGGGACAGAATCATAACGGAGTTCTTATAGAGGGATGCATCATGAATAGAACATAAGTTACGAGTGAACGGGAAAGCAGGTTCCAAATGTAGCAGGATTGTAGACAGGATTCTCAGTAGACTCGCGGGATCGGATGACGTTAGTGGAGCCGGCGAAATCCAGACTTATTCACCTTCACCGCATTGCAAGATCTCAACCTTTCCACTCGCGCTCTTTTTACTTTCTATTTTTTCTTATTCTTGGAGCCTCTCGCTTGCCCCTATTCTCTCTAGTCTCTTTGGTCTGCATGTTGGGTTAATCACGTTCTGCTTGTCCCCTCCCGCGGGTTCGGAACCCCTCCCTATTCTTCCCGAAACACATTCAAACCGCAGACATGTCGACTGGAAGTGTGATCAGAAGTCAGCAGCAGCACAAGGTGTTCATTGCTAGCGTGAGTAATAAGTTGCCTCTATTTTGACCTCTACCCCCACGGATCATCTCCAGGATTGTGTTCCGCGGGGATCCCTGCGTTGCCCCTCCTTTTTGCCTCGGCTGTCCCCAGATAGGCTTGCTTTTAGTTTCTAGCCCCGTGGATAAATACGGGGTTGATATACTGCAGTCATTAACACAGATGTATTATCTGGGGTTCAGCCGATGTAATTGGTGTCGGCACGGAGTCCACGTGAGGCATGTTCTGGACAGGCAACGACGCCCAGGCGCCGAGTTGGGACGTTGACACCTTTGCCCGTTATTTATCGTCTGATATTCTGCATCCCGATTCTCCCCATGTTTCTCCTCTTGATTACTCGACACTGTCAGTTCGATCAATATGTTTTCTAACAGTATCGTCCAGTCCGATGAGTCCAAGATATGTGTGGTGATGGTCGGCCTGCCGGCCCGTGGCAAGAGCCTCATCGCCGGCAAGGGTGAGTGATACCGAGAGTGAGATAAGAAATGAAGGCTAATGAAGAATCCAGCTATGCGATACTTGGCCTGGGTTGGTATCCCCGCGCGTGTCTTCAACGTCGGTAGCTATCGTCGGCACAACACGCCCCAGCCGGCGGCCACCTTCTTTGACCCTCACAATGAGGAAGGTGAGCGCATGCGTCGCGCTGCTGCAGAGATGGCCATGTCGGACATGCTCAGCTGGTTCCAGACCGGCAAGGGTGTAGTAGCCATCCTGGATGCCACCAACTCCACCCAGGAGCGTCGAAAGTGGATCTACGAGAAGTGTCGGGATGCTGATATCGAGACCCTATTCGTCGAGTCCATTTGCGATGACGAGGATCTGATCATGACCAACATTCTCGAAGTCAAGACCACATCACCAGACTACAAGGGCCAGGACCCTGAGCTGGCTGCCGTGGATTTTCGCAACCGCATTCGCAACTATGAAAAGGCATACGAAACTATCGGCGATAACGAGAAACAATACACCTATGTCAAGCTCATCAATGTCGGCTCAACTGTGATTATAAACCAGATCAAGGATTACTTGTCGAGCCGGCTCGTCTACTACATCCAGAACCTGCACATCAAGCCGCGATCCATCTGGCTGTCTCGGGTATGTTCGCTAATCCTTGTTTAAGATCAGGAACTGACGTCCTTTCGCAGCATGGTGAATCGGAGTTCAACCTCACTGGGAAAATCGGTGGTGACTCCAACATTTCCGAGCGTGGCGAGGCATATGCTCGGGCACTGCCCGGATTGTTGCGCAAGTCTGGAGTTCCCCCCAACACCAAGATCGTCATCTGGACATCGACTCTCCGTCGCACGATCCAAACTGCCCGCCATCTGAAAGCAGAGACGGGCTACGAGAAGCTGGAATGGAAGGCACTGGACGAGCTGGACTCGGGAGTGTGCGACGGCCTGACCTACGAGGAAATCGCAGCCAAGTACCCCGAAGACTTTGCTGCGCGTGACGAAGACAAGTACAACTACCGCTACCGCGGTGGTGAGTCCTATCGCGACGTGGTCATCCGACTCGAACCCATCATCATGGAGTTGGAACGCAGTGAGAATGTCATTATCGTCACCCACCAGGCTGTTCTCCGTTGTATCTATGCCTACTTCATGAACGTGCCCCAGGAGAACAGTCCTTGGATGGAAGTCCCCCTTCACACTCTTATCAAACTTACTCCCCGTGCATTCGGCACTGAGGAGCTGCGCTTCAAGGCTGATATTCCCGCCGTCTCCACCTGGCGAGGTAAGGGCACTTCGGCTAAGCACCAGGAGTTCCCCGCGCCGGGCAAGGAGGCCCAGCACTAAGCATCGGAACGGCGTTCGTCTTTCATCTGGCTTCGGGAGTACATATGAGATTTCTGAGACGGGACACTGTCAGATACCAAAAATATTATTTATGTATAACAAGATTCTGCTCTGTAACTGGTTAACTTGTTTAACTAAAGCAACTTCAATTCGTTGCCTTGGATTCCAGGCAAAAGACCTGACTCAGCCGTAGACGTCACATGGCCGGAGCTCCCCTCGCAGCAGCGCAACAAGAAACCTCGAGGACATGAATTGACCATTCTCCCAGACTGTGATGTTATCCGCTTTCACCGCGCGGCCGCTGGTCGAACTCAAGCCGCGCGACAAGTCAAAGATCGACTCTGTCCTCGCCTACGGCGACCGTCTACTCACCGGCCTCAACAGTGGCTCCCTCCGCATCTACCGCGTCACCGACGATGGCACAACCGAGCTCCTTCGCGAGCTGGAGAAGTTCTCCCGCTACAAGATCGAGCAGCTCGCCCTGGTAAAAGAGGCTAGGGTCCTGGTCTCGCTGGCTGGGGGTTATGTTTCTCTTCACGACTCTCAGACCTACGAGCTTAATGAGCAACTCGCGCAGACCAAGGGGGCTTCTGCTTTCGCTATTACCTCCAATGTTGTCAATGATCCCGATACCAGTGTCCCTGCTATCGTCTCTCGACTTGCGGTTGCCGTTAAGAGAAAGATTGTTATGTGGGTGTGGCGGGATATGGAGCTGGAGCCGAACACTACGGAGTTGAGTTTGGTTAGCGCAGTGAAGACTATGACCTGGGTGTCTGCTACGAAGCTTGTTGTTGGTCTGAGCTCCAGCTTTGTTATGGTTGACATCGAGACTGGTCAGATCTCTGAGCTGCCTGGGCCGGGGAGCACGGAGGAATCGGGGCGATTTACAGGGGTCGGTGCTGCGAGTATGAGCTATATCGGTATGGGAGGTATGGTGCCTCGGCCGCTTGCTACGAGACTGAGCGAGGGCCAGATCTTGTTGGCCAAGGACGTTAATACCCACTTTATTGATGTGGATGGTCAAGCGCTCGGTCGGCGGCAGATTCCCTGGAGCCATGCGCCGGTGGAAATCGGATACTCTTATCCATTTTTGCTCGCGTTGCACGACTCTGCCAAAGGTGTGCTCGAGGTGCGAAACCCAGAGACCCTTTCACTGTTACAATCTATCCCTCTGCCCTCGGCTAGCATTCTGCATATTCCTCAGCCGAATATCAGTCTTGCGCATGCTGGAAAAGGGTTCCTTGTCGCTAGTGACCGGACTATCTGGAGGATGGAAGCTCTGAGCTATGACACGCAGATCGACGCCCTGGTTGAAAAGGGTTATTTGGACGAGGCAATCAGTATGCTCGGTATGCTCGAGGATGCTCTCTTACGAGACAAGCCCGGTCGACTACGCTCGATCCAGCTCGAAAAAGCGCAAAGCCTGTTCGCTCTGCGTAAATACCGCGATTCTTTGGACCTTTTTACCGAAGTGGCCGCTCCTCCAGAGGTCGTTATCCGCCTCTACCCCCGCATGATTGCGGGTGACCTATCTGCTGTTTCAGAACAGAATGGGTCCGATCATGTCAACGGGTCTCAACTCGACGGGTCCTCCGAAGGGGCAAAGGATGGGCTTCGAACGTCTCTTTATGCTCCCTCTGTCCGGTCTCTTCTCCGAAGGACTGAAGATGGCAGTGACGCAAGCAGTACTCGTGACGAAGAGAAGGATCTAAAATCTTCAGTTCGTGAACTACAGGGGTACTTGGCGGATGTCCGTCGACGTTTTCAACGATTCCTTGGTCCGGATGGCACATTGAAAACACCTGCGCCCACCGATGCTACAGATGAAGCGAGTGCCTCTGTGCTCAAATTACTCGATTTTCCGACACCCGACACTTTCTTAGAGGCCATCCGTGCCAAAGCTCGACTGGTTGACACCACGCTGTTTAGGGCACACATGTTTGCGACGCCATCACTCGCGGGCTCTTTGTTTCGGATTGCCAATTTCTGCGATCCCGACGTGGTCATGGAGCGCCTGGAAGAGACAGGTCGGTACAATGATCTGATCGACTTTCTCTACGGCAAGAAGCTCCACCGCCAGGCCTTGGAACTGCTTCATAGGTTCGGCCAGGGAGAGTCGGGGCTGCTAAGCGGACCGACCCGCACAGCCGCATACTTGCAGAACCTTCCACCCAGCCAAATCGATTTGATTCTGGAGTTTGGTGAATGGCCGCTCCGTGAAAACCATGAATTGGGCATGGAGATCTTCTTGGCGGAAACTGAAAATGCGGAGACGCTGCCACGGCCTCGAGTCATCACCTTTTTGGAGAGCATTGATGCCAAACTTGCTATTCAGTATCTTGAGCATGTCATTCGTGAATGGAATGAAATGTCGCCCGATCTGCACCAGCGGCTTCTGATGCTCTATCTTGATCAAATCAATGCCGACAAGAGTGATAAGGAATGCAAGGACAAGTTCCTGGCTATGCTCAAGGAGAGCGAGCAGTATTCGCCAGCCAAGACTTTGGATCGGCTGGATCGCGAGGGTATGTATCATGCACCACACCAAATCCGGATGTATCTAACATCGTACAGATCCAGACTTCTACGAAGCACGAGCTATCGTGTTTAGCAAGATGGGCCAACATCGCCAGGTTCTGGAGATTTACGTGTTCAAGCTTCATGATCACGACAAAGCGGAGGAGTAGGTTACATTGCATGTAGTATCAAGTCCACGCTAACCCCGACAGGTATTGCAACCAGGTGCATCTCAGTGAACGCCAATCCGATGAAGATGAAGATGAAGATGAAAAGTCCATCTATCTCACGCTTCTGTCCCTCTATCTTGATCCACCACACGGCTATCAACCTCAACACGGCCCCGCATTGATCGTTCTCGCCAAACACGGCTCCCGGCTGCCGGCAGACGCAGCCCTGAGCCTGATCCCTCCGACGCTGCCCGTGCAGGAACTGGAGTTCTACTTCAAAGGCCGGATGCGCGCAGCCAATTCCGTCTTCAACGAGGCCCGCATCGTGGCGAACCTGCGCAAGTCCCGCGACATGCAGACACAGGCCCAACTCGTCCTCGGTGAAGGCGTTCGGGGGGGCGGGACCCGGGCACGCCATGTCACCGTCACAGAGGAACGGATCTGCGGCGTTTGTCACAAGAGATTGGGAGGAAGCGTGATCAACGTGTTTCCCGAGTAAGTCCTCCTGTTTCCCCTCCTTCCGTCTGATCGTGTCTAACACCTCCCTCCAGCAACACTGTCGTCCATCTGGGCTGTGCGAGTCGCAGGTCCAGCATTCGTTCCGGGTAGCGAGCATCTGCAATTTTGGTTTCGTTTCGAGCGTCGTTTTGATACCCAGTGTAGCATAGATATTTCGCACATTCATGCATCATCCTCAACTACCTCCTCGCCGTAGTTTGCCTCCTCCTTGGCTTCCTTCTCTGAGATTTTACCCTTGTCTTCTTCCATTCGTGCGGTCAGGAAGACATTGACTTCGTCTTGCAATTGTGGGACGAGAGTCTGCAAAGCTGTGAGGTGGGCCTGTTTGGCAGCGAGTGGGTCGGCATTGGAAGTGGGAATTGCGTGTTGGAAAGTCTGGGTGGCACCAGGGGCGTTGTAAACAGCCTGGAGAGTGAGAGAATCGGCCATGGTTGCAGAGTAGAGTATGGTTGCAGAGTAGAGTAAGGAAGCAAGATTGACGCGAGAAGAATGAGATTCGGTGGGGGAGAAAGATCGGCGGCGGCGGCGCTAATCCGGAAGGGGGCAGCTTGCACCTTCAACTTGACACAAACACTGCCACATCTCGGTTGTCCGATTTTGGGACATGAAGAGCCATGAGCAGTAGCTTGCGCTCTCCCGCCTCGCCGGGGCATCCTCAGCGAGCCCCTCCCGTCTATCGCCGTCCCCATCCCCCCTCCGATGACGAAGACGACGACGATGACACCGACGAGGACGAATTGCGTCGCCCCGGATCCTCCGGCAGTGATGCCTCCTCCAACGTAACCACGGTCTCGGCGGCTCCCATTACCCCTGTTACAACTCAGCCCCCAGCCGGCGGTTACTTCTCTCCTCATCCCCGCTCCACCTCGGCCACGACCTCACCTCAACACACGGCTCGCAACATGCCAGACTCAAACAGCCGCCGGCCTGCTGGCCGAGGCCCTTCCTCTGAGCTACAAAGACATCGGTCACGACATCATTCCCAAGGCTTCTTTGAACCGTCTCTGCCAACTGCCTCGTCAGATCAGATGCCAGCGGTATCAGCATCTCGCATCGCGGCCCAGGCGGCCATGCAGCAGAACAGACGCTCTCCAAACGTACCCAGTCCTCGTGAAGGCCACAGTCGGGCTGGCAGTGTCTCTCCTCCGCTCATGCCGCTACCGCTGCGTATCAACCAGCAACCGTCTCCCTCTCTTCCTCCTCCGGCAGTACCCAACGTCGCAACAACCGCTGCCAATGTGGTGTTCCCGCGGGCCGGGCAACAGCCATCGGAGCAACCGCCTGAAAAACAGAAGAAGAAGAAGTTGTTCTCGAAACCGAAACACATCAATCTCAGTCGAGACAAGGACCCGCGAGATCGTGGCCTTCCCTCACCAAGCAAGATCTCCGGCTTATCGCGCATCGTCAGCGCGTCTACCACCAACCTGGCGGATCTCCCGTCCAACAATTCCTCCATGTACAACCTCTCGAATGCGTCCGTGAGCACCGTCGTGCCGTCTGATCGGTCCCCAGCGCCACCGGAGAAGGACAAGGACAAGGATAAGGATAAGCACAAGCACCATTTCCTGTCCAGGCAGAAGCTTAAACTCAAGGACCGCGGTGATGACCACTACAACCTGCCTCTCTCCTCGGCGTCGAGCAATTCTCGTCCTGCGGATCCTAACGCCCCGCAGTCTCTGTATTCTTTTACCAGTCCTGCGTCTCCAGCACCCGGTGCAACATTTGGCAAATCAGTCAGTGGCTTGGACCTTCTCCATGGTGGGCGGGCTCTGCGTGAGAAGAAGAAGGAGGGAAAGGAAAAGGAAAAGGCACTCGCTGAATCAGAGCAGATGGAATGGCTGGCTAATTCTGCTGGCGGCTCCGCGACATCATTCCCTGGCCCGTCTTCGCTGAACAGCTCGGGTGGCGTGTTAGGTGAGGCCGTGCTGCGCGAAACGCTGCAGGGATTTGGGTTGAATAACATGTCCCCCGAAGATGCATGGGACTTTCTCAAGGCGAAACTGCTGGTCATTTTTGATGGCGAAGATGTTCGCATTGCCATTGAAGATCTTAACAAGCTCGTCCTCGTGCATTTGCAGCGCTGTGTCCACAAACGAGCCCCCGCGGCGATCATCATGGACCTCCAAGAAATGCTCGAGACGGGATTCGCTACTCTAAACCACAGCTCATTAACTGGTGTTCCGGATGAGAAGCTTGTTCCGCACTTGGTACAAATCTGGATGTTGGTCTTTGGCACCATCTTGCCGTTTATCCAAGCTGTCTTCCTTCCCCTTGACCTCGAGTTCAAGGGTTGCGGATCGATCATGAGCAGCCGGGAAGCCCTCGAGTTTTGGGGACCACCACCAGTGGGTGGAACCCTCGATGTACGGAGTTTGGTGCTGATCGCTTTTCGGGATTGTATCATCTTGAACCGCTACGAGGCCCTCAAAGCTACCTTCTCCCGGCTCAGTCTTGATAGCATCAACGCGGGATTCCCCACCCTCAGCGTGACAGCCAAGACTACTGGCACCGGCGGCCGTCCTGGCACTGCGGCGTCCCTGGATGCCGGGTTCGGCAGTTTCAACTCGCAATCGTCCACCCTGCTCAGCACCGGTGTTGCAGACAGCTACTCGTCCGATTCTATGAGCGCCCATGCCAATCCCCGGCCTTCAAGCAGCGACTCCCGTAGTCGTGCTGCATCCAACACCTCTTCCAACCCAGACCCAATGATTTTCTCCTCCGTCTCGTCTCCCCCAACATCAAACCAGCGCCCGACCATCATTCACCGCGCCGGCTCCGCCGACACTTCCCACGTCATCACCGAAACCGTCGGCCGCATGCTCCAGTGCGTCAGCGTCCTCGCCAGCGTCCACACGGACGACCCCTCGCAAGAACGGATCGAAGTCCTCAGCAAAGCCCTCAAGCACAACTGGCTCGGCCGCGGCCGCACAGGTCGAGACCGACGCGGTTTCGTCGGTGCTAAAATCCGACCCGTCATGGTCGGAGGCACCCCCGCTCTCGATGATACCGAGTCCCTCACTACGGCCGGTATCAGCATCGGCGCTAGCACGAGTACTGGCGGCTCTCGTAACCGTGGCGACTCGGATTCATCGGAGTGGAGTGGACCTGGTCTGAGTGTGCGTAGTGGACCGAGGCAATTGAGCGTTCTTTGAATTCTTATGATTTATGATATTGTGATAGGTATCCTAGGTTTAGGATGGACGGTTTGGCGTTTGGACGGTTCTTTGGCCTTAGGTAGAATTCCCATAGGAATGAAGTATTTCGGTGTGCTGCTGCTGCCCATCTCTCACACCGTTCTTCCCCTGAATTCCTCTGCTGCAGACAATGATAGATCTTCTCTATGCTTGCAACATCCTCTGCCCATCTTACTTGCCATTTTTCACGTTACGAATATCATTTCACATCGCAAATAGGCACATCAATCACAATAAATCATCCCCAACATCTCATTCCCATAATCGAAATCAATCATCCTTTTAGAGAAACCCAGCAAATGAGAGACGTTGAACCCACATGTCCACAAACCTCACCGAGAACCCCATCTAGAGAAACATACTAGCATCCAGATCCCACACCTTCTCAGGCGGCGTCCCGAGAGCCGAAGTGATTTTATTCCACCGATTCGAAAGAGTCCTCGCCGCATATTCCAGCCCGCTGATCCGGTTCCATTCTGCCGAAATGTCCATCCAGGATCCGCCGTTTTCTTTCAGTTTGAAGAGCAGCAGGTCTTCGGAACTCGCGGTCTCCCAGCTTTTGGGGATGGGGATTCCTCTCTTGCGCTCGCTTGATGGGGATGAGCCGGGTGTTGTTCGGCTTCGCTTGGACCGGGGGGGTTTGTCGGGGGTCTGGGTTGATTTGAGTGGGGTTTTGGCGGGTGTTGATGTTTGAATGGGCTCGATGGGCACTTTGGTAGATGGCATTGGCATGGACCGGGTGGGCTTGGGTGCGGCTTTAGCTGTCGGGTCAGACGTAGTCGACATTGCTGAGTCTTGGAAGACGAGTTTGGGTATGCAGGTCTCGGTTTGGGGGTGCTTCTGTTTTTCTAGTTCGTCCATGAGTCTGTCAAGTTCTTCAATGGTGGTGGATCTCAATAGTTCTTCTTCCTCCTGAGTAATGAGAACGAATGGATCCATGGCGTCGGTGAATTTCATATTGAATGGATAGGACATAGGTGTAAACATGGGGTAGTGGAGTTGATGGGAGATGAAGAGTGAGAGAAGTGGGAGTTTGAGTGCCAGATGGATGGCGAGAAAGATACAGCAACCTGTTGAGCCGGGCCTCGAAAAGACCATTCATGGAAACTGGTGGCCTCACTTGACATCTCCATATTCCCGGCAAAGACGTTTTGTCCGGTTTAGCTTATGCATTCAGTCATTTATAGTCTAAGTAAGGTTATTTTAGAGACTTATAAGTCTGGAGCTTCCCGTACAATTGGTTTTGTAGGTCAGTAGTTCGAGATGAATGTAGACTAGCAGAGGTCCGATAACAGATTGCACAAGCCACGTCTCAAGGCGAAAAGACTGCCGACTCAGTTCAATGAGATGACTTCTTATAAGGATATCCGTTTCTTTCTAAATCTAGAAGATAGGAAACACACGAGTGCTGGAGAAGATGTCGTGCTAATCATTTTATTTTTTCTTAAAGTGATTGCGCCGCCGCCATAGCACGTCTTCTCCTCTTAATACTCGTCTTAGGCCAGTACGACTCCATATAGCTCTACGCGAAGGGATATATATAGTCCATTATTGAAGTATCAACCGGCATTGTCTGTACGTGTCTGCCAACGATACGGGTACTCTTAAAAGCAATGTTCGGTAGCAGATTGGCAAGGATCTTCGGTATATCCAGCGACAAGGCCAGCTATAAGCGGTCTACATGTACCAATACACTGTGGTCAAAATTAAATAAGTATAGTAACGAAACTGGGGGGATAAGAGCAGCGAAGACGTCTTCCGGCAGACATCGTGCGGATATACTTTCGGATCTGTATAACTCTAAGTGGGATACGAGCTCTCAGCGTATTCTAGTGATTAATAAGGTGGGTGTTGAGCTTCAGCCAGTCAAATAAATATTGTCTGTAAGCGTAATATGATACCTTTGCTTAAATTCTATATACAGAATGGTTGATATACTATTCGTTCGCTAATCTCGGAATTCTTCTGAGACATTTTTGAAAAATCGGTCCTAGAATTAATTCAACTATGTTCTACTAGTTACTAGATCTTCATAACTAAGTATCAGTTTAATTAGCTACTAAGCGATATAACCGATCGCTTAGTTAATCTAAAGCCCGGAGGTTAACATAAATTTTGGCAATACTAACATTCGCCGGTCGGAAAGGATATATAATCTCCCCGGAATCCTTCTTCTCCTCGAATGTTGTTGTGTGAAACTGCCCAACGACTGTTGCCTTAAACGGTGCCGGCGGGTTCGACCACACCTTTTTTACAGCCTCAGAAACAGTTTCGATCTGGATACCGACGAAGCCTTCCGTGGCCGATCGTCTCATCATCTCTTCAGCTAGCAGTCTCATAAGTCCATAGCCGGAATAAGATTGGACAGTGCTGGTAGCGTTACGCATCAGTACTTGTCCGCGGCCCGTAGGCTTCCATGAAGCAGGATCGCGCTGGTCTAGCTCTTTGAGGACATCGTAGACTTTTTCAAATAAGGGTAGCGTTGCTACCAGGGGTTTTATCTGAGCCATATCTAGCTCGTCGATACCATCGTAGGCCATAGCAATAGAGACTAGTGGGAAGTCCATTTGCTCTGCCAGTTCGCTTTCGGTGGCACTCTTATCCTCTAGATTCCAGTACAGCTTGCCCTCAGTGGTTGCAGACTCCGGTCGCTTAAATTGGTACTCTTTATCGAAGATACCGAGAGACTTTCCCGAATCGATCTGGTGCTTAATTATATAGTGCGCAGCTCGAAAAAACTGATAGGCCCGCTGCGTTTTATCCTCTGGATAAACAACCGGCCAGAGCGCGGAGTGGAATATATTGGTGTGAATGCAAATCGCCCGGGCCCATTCCTCATGTTCTGGTCCAAGAACGCGGACTTCATAACGCGATGGGAGAGACGGGGCCATTTCGGTCAAAGTTGATTAGGGTACATCAAATGATAAGGACTAAAAATGAGAAGAGGATACGAGAAGACTATTTATACCTAATTTGCCAGCCGGGGCTATCTAGTGTTACATTATACGTCTCCTCGGTTAGTGCTTACAGGGTAAGCAAGAACCAAATGTAGGTTTTCCTTTGCCCGGAGCTAGCTACATCATTCTAACTCTAAATTGCATGGCTTGGGCCAATAAATTGACCTTGACTCACGCCGGACTTCTATGTAGTAATGGCGCTCGAGGGATTGATCGTTGCCGAAGGCCTACTCCGTAAATTGACTAATCGATAGACTTTAGTCGAGGCTGTGGTAGATCACGAGTTGACAAGTGGCGACGTCGTTAAAATAAGCGCTAAGCCTAATATAGGATAGTTAATGGCGACGCAACATTCATACATTAACGCCAAAACTAGCGTAGTACCCAGGGCCTGAAGGCTTTGTTCTTGCTAAGTGTTTATTAAGCATTTGAATACTTTGTAACTCCACACTTTACTTTCGGGGCGCGCGTCTTCCAGTATAGTATTATACGATGACAGAAAGTAGTGATTGCGGCAGGAGATGCAACTGCAACTAATTTTTACACTAGCCTAATATAGATAGGCGCGGCCTGAAATAGGGCTCGGGAGATGAATCTCTCTGCAGGGTTGCATTCCATTCTTTCAGTCCCCTTGTGCCATCTTACTTCACCATCTCCTATAAGTCCAACGGAAGGTAAAAATTGAGTAAAATGAGATATCATTAAAAACGCATTAATTCATACATTCAAGGTCATATCCTTCAATCATTGAATCACCGTGTAAACCGTATTAAACCCATTACAGACTCTTAAGCAATGCATCAATCAGCGGCAAGAAGCCACTAACGTCGTTAATAAGAGTCTGCGTCTCGTTAACGAACTTGGGTGACAAGAGATCCTCGGCGTTGTGCAACAGCGACGTAATACCCGTGATCGAGTCGGGCGTGAGGAGCTTCTCGATCTCGGGGAACGACTTGTCGACGTTGCCCAAGAGGCTCTTGAGGTACTTGACGGTCTGTGGGTCGAGCAGGGAGCCCGCTTCGTCGATGAGGTCCGAGGTCTCGCCCACGAACTTGGGGGTGAGGAGGTCGGTTCCGTTGCCCAGGAGGTAGCCCAGGTTGTGAAGAGTTGTCGTGTTGAGGAACTCGGACTTGATGTCTGGCACAACGGGGACGAGACCGGTGAGGAGCTCTGCGAGGCCACCGATGACGTAGGGGGTGAGCAGGTCGCCGGCACCATCGATGAGGGAGCGAGTCTCGTTGACGAAGTTGGGAGTAAGGAGGTCGTTGGCGTTGGAGAGCAGAGAGCCGATATCGTCGATCGTGGACGGTGTGAGCAGCTTCTTGATCTCCGGGAACAAGGGCTCGACCTGGGTGAGGATGCTCTTGAGACCGCTGACGAGGTCGGGGGTCAGGAGCTCGTCGGCGTTGGACACGAGGCTCTTGGTCTGGTTGGCAAACTCGGGGGTCAGGAGCGAGGAGCCGGAAGCCAGGAGGCTCTCGAGCTCGTCGAAGGTCGAGGGCTTCAAGAATGAGGTCAGCTCGGGCATCAGAGGAGTCAGAGCCGAGAGAAGCTTCTTGAGGCTGTCGGTCGTCTGCGGGGTGAGCAGGCTTGAAGCGCCAGAGACAAGACCCTTGGTCTCGCTGACGAAGGAGTCGGTCAACAAGCTGTTGCCGTGAGACAGCAGGTTGGACAGCTCGTCGAAGGTCTCCTTGGTCAGGAAGGACTTGAGCTCGGGCATCAGAGGAACGATTGCGTTCAGGAGCGACTTCAGGGCGTTCACCGTCGACTCGGTCAACAAGGAACCGGCCGCGTTGATCAGCGACTGGGTCTTGGACACAAACGAGGGCGTGAGCAGCGCGTTGCCGTTCTTGAGCAGACCCGAAAGCTCGTCGAAGGTCTCCTTGGTCAGGAAAGACTTGAGCTCGGGCATCAGAGGAACAATGCCGTTCAGAAGCGTCTTCAGAGCGTTCACCGTCGACTCGGTCAACAAGGAGCCGGCCGCGTTGATCAGCGACTGGGTCTTGGACACAAACGAGGGCGTGAGCAGCGCATTGCCGTTCTTGAGCAGACCCGAAAGCTCGTCGAAGGTGTCCTTGGTGAGGAAGGACTTGAGCTCGGGCAGCAGAGGAACAACGGCGTTGAGGATCTGCTTGAGCGCGTTGGTGGTGCTCTCGGTCAGGAGTTGACCGGCAGCATCGATGAGAGACGTGGTCTTGTGAGTGAAGTCGGGAGTCAGGAGAGCAGCACCGTTGCTGACGAGGCTCTCGATGTCTTGGACGTTCTTCTCAGCAAGAAGACCGTCAGCCTTGTTAACCAGGTCGTTAACCTTGTCGATGTTGTCAAGCAGAGTCTGGATGCCGTTCAGGTTCTTGTCGGACAGGAGGTTGTCAGCCTTGGACAGGATGTTGCTCAAGGTAGCGGTGTTCTGGGGGGTCAACAGCTTGTTGGCATTGGTCAAAAGGTTACCAATGTTGGCAGTGTTGGCATCGTTGAGCAGAACACGGATGTTGGTGTCAACGGGGGGAGCCAAGCTAGTGGAGAGATACTTGAAAGTGTTCTCGAGATTGCTGAGCAAGTTGGGGTTCAGCAAACCACCAATACCCTTGAGAAGGCTCTCGAGATCACTTCCGAGAGACTCGAGGCCGCCGAGGCCGCCGCCGGAAGAGCCGCCGGAAGAGCCACCGAGGAGATTGTTCAGGGTCGACTCAAGGCTGTTGGCGCTCGAATCAGTGCTAGAAGAGTCGCCCGACTTGGTACCGCTACCGGTAGATGCAGGAGAGGCCTGGGCAGTCTGGCTCGAGCCGGTCTCAGCAGGAGAAGCGGTCGAGGGAGCATCGGCCGTGCTAGAAGCACCACCGCCAAGAATATCACCGAGAACACCACCGGAGCTGGCGGTGTTAGCATTGGCGGTATTGGCATTGGCCGTGTTGGGGTTGGCGGTGTCAGCAGCAGCTGGAGGAGCAGTGTTGGCTGCGCCATTGGTGTTCACAGTTACAGAGTTGGCGTTGGCCGTGTTGGCGGACGCATCATTGGCCGAGGCAGGATCCTGCTCGTCGCTGTTGGCACTGGTGGTGGGGTTGGCCTGAGGCGTAGCAGCAGCCTGAGCGGCGGTGTTAGCCGAAGCAGCATCTGCTTCGACGTTGTTCACGGCAGGCGCGCTAGAAGCCGATGCGGCTGCGGGCGAAGCTCCCACCACATTAGTGGCGGCGAGCAGGGCAGTCGCTAGAACAGGAATAAAACGCATGGTCGCTCGATATCTTGTGTGCGTTCAACCCGCAGTCACAATGGGCTTCTCGTCTGGGGAAATAGAGCCGCGAGAAGGAAGAGCCTGGGAAAATCTCAACAGACGGGTCGCGCCAGGTCTTTATTTTGGCGTCCCCGGTGATCGCCATTGGGGAATATCA
The DNA here is from genome assembly GCA_037042055.1 of Penicillium sp. S103-07. Taxonomy (NCBI): domain Eukaryota; kingdom Fungi; phylum Ascomycota; class Eurotiomycetes; order Eurotiales; family Aspergillaceae; genus Penicillium; species Penicillium sp. S103-07. Next base: position 116,616 of record JAXQJQ010000016.1, on the reverse strand, counting down.
TTTTGGGAAGCAATCCTCCACCGGACTATGGCACTAGAGCATCGTGGGCCGAGATGTGGATCGGCCACCGAGGCAGGACACGGAGATTAATGCCATGTGATGGGTAGCGCCCGTCCTTCCCGCCGTATCTGCTGAGGCTGTTCGGAGCTTGACATCACGGAATGTCCGGGGGTGGGCTCGAGAGCGAGTGGGAGAGGGGGAGTCTGGGGAGGCTTCCCGAGGCATCAGGTCCGAAATTGGGGGGACGAACTCTGATTCAGGGGGTGGGTTCGTCCTTCACATGCCTCTATTTGAGTCAATCCGTCCGTCGTCCTTCTTTCGGGCAGGATTGAGGGTCGCGGCGCAGTCGACGAGAGGAAAGAATAGGAGAACTAAGCTCGAAGTGGGAAGGTGCGCGGGGCCTCAACTTTGGACCGCCTCCACTTGGTTCGTTTAGCGGCGTTGGAGCTGGGTCGAACCTGGATTCGAGATGGGTCCAACCGGGCAGCAAATGAGGGGTTCTCGGCCTTCCTCCAATTCAGGGATAGCTTACCCCGGAGTGTCGAGTTGCGGGCGTCCTCATTGGCCGCGCCAAAACGCAACCTTTACGACCTGTGCGACCCGCCGATCATTACTTTGCGCACGAGTATTGGTGCCGGTCCCTGGGTGACCGAGACCAGGAACCGACATCCTGCGTAGTTCCAGTACCATAATTCCAGGACCGGGCCCTCATTCGCCATTGTCTTTGGCCAGTACCCCGGATGAGGCCAATTGATCGGCTACAGACGATCGGCGCTCGGAGGCGCACTATCAACCGTGCCATCGCAGGATTCAAGACATTTCGCTCCATCCGGGGTCTCCCCAGACCCTTCGCGGCACCGCCATTGGCTCGTCCGTTCCCCGGCCTCCATCTCGTGCTGAGCAAGTCACCTGCCCGCTCATCCTTATTTCTTTTTCCCTCTATACGTCATCCACTCAATTAGCTGATCGTAGCTGGTCCCGGTGGATGAGGGATTGGCACTGTACGACATTGCTGCCACTAGCTTGAAAGGCAAATGAACGCCGTTTCAGGGGAAATGGTGTTTCCAAAAATAAGATCGTCAACATACCGTGGGAAGGGAAACTCGAAAGGAGGCGACAATTTTCTGGTTCCGCTCGGTGCACTGACCGTATTGGAGGGCGCCTCACGATATTGCGTGACTCTCATAATCTCCGTTCTCCGCTTCGATTCACTTGCGTCTAGGGCAAAGTCGGAAGGGAATTGTCTCCCGTGCATGGTCGCGCACCCTCTTTTTTCGGTCTTCACGAGCTTTAATCTATATATGTCCGGACGATCTCCAATATCACCTTGTATATCTCACGCGCGATATTTTTACCCGCAAGTACGCGAACCCGCGCCGAACTGAATTTTCAGCCACCTTCATCATAGTCGGGTCGCTTGTGATGGTGTATTGGTGTTTGCCTGGAGAAATGCGTCGGTGTCGCTAGTCTGCGCCCGGCTCCAACGCGCCGGTTTGAATGTCTCGGGTCCTTCGCCACGGATATCGTTGCATGCCGTCACGTAGGAATTGACTCCCACTTTAATTCGGGGTCCATGTCCCTGACATGGCAACCTTGCGGTGGCGCATTCCGAGGTATTGGCAGTGCAGCGGGATGAGCTCGGACTGCTTTTTCCGTGCGCGGAGATTCGACGGTCAGCTCGCGTTGAACGTGACGTGGGTGGAGTCGGCTTTCCTCTGTGGCTTTTTGTGGCTTTTTCCCTTTCTTCCTGAACTTTGATGTAGATGCTGGCGTCTTTCGGAATGCCGTAGATTGTCGCGATGGGTAAAGAGGCGTGGTGTCGCCTGCGAGGAAGGCTCACCGGCCTTTCACTTTGACGCCGTCGATGTCATTTTCAAGCTTTGCGTTGAAGGACCTTGGTAAAATACTTGGTTTGACTTTGTTTTAACCTTGCTGAACGTGCTCTTCGACAACCCGGCTCAACGCATTGGCCAACGTGCCCGGTGTAGAGACGCAAAAGAATCGACTTCGTCCATCGATATCAAGGCATTTTGACTGTCTGTGCTCCAGCGGAATTTTGATGCAAGGGTCCTCGTACTGCTCAGCTTCACCTTCTGACATTCCTAGAGAAACTCGGCTTGGTGAAGCCCGGGTTCACGCCGGAAATAATCTTGATTGCCTCGAAGTCGCCGAATACGACTCATCTAACTCACGAGACAAAAGTTCGTGCTCTCTTATGTTCATCTGGAAGACACTTTAAAGCTCGATGTCAAACACGACTCGAGGGTCTCCACATAGCGCTGTAATGGAGCGAAACGAATTCCAATGGAGATATATACTCTCGCCCTCTCTCTCTATCATAACCCTTGGTGTCGTTAAAAACCAGGTGTCCATGGGATCGCATTTAGTTTTAAAATCACAAAGTGACAGAAGATCTTCCTCGGTCAATCTTTTGCAAGGCATCCTAAGGTGGCTTTCCGTCATTTTTGGTTGATATCTTCGTATTGATTCTAGCGGGTCTTATTTCAAGGCCTTGTCCCTTGGTGATGCGAGTCATAAATTCTTCGAATCTTTTAAGGGGTCTTGAAAACAATTCAAGAAAAACCACTTACGTAGGGAAGTAAACAAAACGACGGGTATAAGTAGAACTCGGCGTTATGTTTCTGAACAGCCCGGGTTATCCACATGCGCTCGTCTAACATATACACTGGTGCTGAGATTGGGGTTGGCGTCTGTATAGCGCTGGTCAGTTTCCGAGTCTTGGTCGTTCCTTATCAACGATTTATGCTAAAAGCTGGGCCTGCCAATACAACAATGTGGAACGGCTACTGGAGGAAATCCCACAGCAGTTCTCTGGACTGCGGTAATGAATGATATAATCTGCAATACTCCCAGGCGCCCTTTACGCTGTCAAAAAATGCTTTTCTTTAACTCAAGTTTAATCTAAAAACCTCTATAATCTAGCAAGTGACCGGTAAGGACTGCAATTCAAATCTCCTTATTGCAGCTTTGCGGACCCAGCTGCCCCATCACACCAGCCGACTCCGTCACCTTCTGAACCCGAGACTTGAAATTCGCAGAGAAGGGATTTGGATCCGTCTCCTGATTCAAATTTCCAAGCGTGTGGTTAACCTCCCGGTGGTTTGCCTCGTCGGCACGCACATACAGCAGCAGAGAGCGCATGCACCGTTGGCCCTGCGGCATCTGCCAGTATTTGATCGCCATTTTAGGTGCTTCCAATTTCTCCCATTGAGGGAGGTGACCGTTGTCGAGATCTTTGATTGCTTTGCTGTATGTAATCACCGCTTCCTCTTCAAGGTATCCGACGAAGCGGTGGCATATTTGCGGTGAAATGAGATAGGCGATGGAGAATCCGCTGAAGAAGACCCATTGGGCACCGAGGACCATCAGTCGCATGCAAGGGCCTGGCTCCGCGAGATTTAGAAAGGTTAAGAGGTGCATTCTTTCGTTGTAGGCCTCTTCAAGAAGGGTTTCGATCCTGGGAGGACGTCAGATAATATATCTGGACGTGTGACCATGGGTTCTCACCATCCGTAGTCCCTTTGAAATCTTCTTATACTCTTGAGGTGTCGTAGCATTCCGGCTACCATTCCGGGGACACCTGCGACGCTCTCGAGGAAGATGAACCGGGTGATCCACTTCTCCTCCGTCATGATATAGCGTTGAGGTAACGCAGTTGCGGTCGCTGGTTCGGATCGATACCCGGTAACAAAGTCCATACCCCAGCGTAACATCCGTACGGAGCCAAGTGCCACCCTGTCTTGCCAGTTTCGTGCTTTGCGATGTGCCGTTTGGATGGAGAGGATTTGTTCTTTGGTATAACTTCAATTACGAAACCGGGTTAGATTCATGTCCTTCGCAGCTGACCAGTAGGACGCGTGCTGAGAGCAAGGCTTGGACTCACGTTGGGTGCGCCCAAGAAGACTTCTGGGTAGTTTTGGTGTCTGTTGCATGGTGTCTTCTACCAAAAGTGCATGGCTTTGGAGGTAATGTTTTGCAATTCCTAGGTAATAAATTGTGCGGAGAACGAAGCGAGAGAATATGGCAATGAGGAATGCCTCCCAGTGATGTTCGCAAGTTCATCATGAATTGAACAAGGAATTCAATGCCAAGGTAGAAAGAGATGAAAGGAATAGTTTTGTAGCAACTTCTTCGTTGGATGATTCAACGATGGAAAGTAGATTCTAAACAGGCAGAATTGGCTCACTTTATACAATTAGAGATTCTGTCACCTACAACGCAGAATGCAGAATGCTATTTATGTTGAGGATGAATGTTCTAAGATGTACAGTGTAAGTGCGATAACATGCCTAGATCTCAACAATATCGCGATCAACCACGCCTTGTCGAACCTTAATCCCCGGTTTCATCCGAAATTGTCGGGTAGATCAGGTGTTATCGTGAATAATAGCATAGATCGTGACTCACTTGCGACAACAGCTCTGTTTAGGTCTGATCATTCGAATTATGATGCCACACATTAACGGTGGAGGGGTCATTCCCTGATCACCAGCCGTAAATATGAGAACGGCGCAGCGGGAGCTTTTACTTCTACTCCATCAAACGAAGCAACTCCCTTGTCTTATCAAAAGTAGTTACTCCCAGTTCTATGATTAAATAATATAGAGCATATTTACAAGAAAGGGCCCTTGACGTGAAGCAAAAAAGCCACAGCTCAAGGCCCAAACACCTCGACTTCATAATTTCCACAGATCTCTTCCCACCCCAGCCACCCACCATCTATATCAGCCCAAGCTCCAGCAGCCCGAGTACCTTCCATCTCGGTTGAATTCGTACGAAGTTTGTGAGCGGGGCCCCAAGTGCGCCCATCTGCAACACCGATGGTCCGTTCCGCCTTCAACGCTAAAATGGCTGATTGGAATAGCGGCCGCACGTATGGATAGAACCACATATGTCCCCATAAGGTATCCATATCATCTTTGCTTCCGGTCCAATGGTACATGCCGTAGATGTTCTGGGTTACGATGTTGGTTCCGAGGCGGAGCTCGGTGACGCTTGGGATAGCGTCGAGAGTGTGAGAGATCGATTTCAACAGGCTGGAAATTGATCTGGCAAGGTTGGAAGGTAGCGAGATTTTGAACGGCTTGAAGTTTGGGGACTCGCTAATGTTTCGGGTTACCCAAGCTGCCGAGGTGCTGTTTGTGGCCCCGGTCTCGTTGTAGGTGAGGAACTCCACGACGTGCTCAAAGCCTGCGTTGGTCTGGAAGAGTCCCGATCGGTAATCAATGCCAATGTGCAGCTCTGCCTTCTGGTCTCGGATGTAAGGGGGTATCACCTTCTCAGGGCCGGCGGTCGGCACAATGCGATTGGGATCGACATCGCCGTGGAAAAAGAGTTCGAGTTCCTTCATGGAACGATAATACTCCTGCACGCCCCATACATCACTCATGTACTTTTGGTCGGAGTCACTAAATTCTTGGGTCGAGTCATAGAAATCCTTGATGCGATCCAAGGTGGCCGCAAAGAGGCGCCGCATATCTCCAACAGGACCCATGATAGTGCCAGAGTTGAGCCATCGTGGAAGATTATGGCTGAGTTCTTCATCATCGGGTCCAAATGCACCACCGGGAATGCCGATGTCATGGGGGTTCGCCCAACATCCCACACGAGCCCAGTCTGTCGGATAACATATTTTCTCAGGGCCAAAGAGAATTGTTTGTCGGGGAGCGTCATCTGGTGGCAGACTCTTAATGTAGCTCTCTCCAAAGCGCGTGGCAAGCTTAGCGCTCGCTGCTCTGTTGATGGCGAAATAGCGCTGGATCAAGACATCTGGAGGGATCTGTAAGGTCACATCGAGGCCATCAATTATAAGAACCAGATCGTCGTCGGAAGAGGGCGGAAGAGTCTCTAAATACAGCATGACATTGCGTACTTTGGCCAGATGCGTCTTGGCCGCGTCCAAATCGCCCTCCTTTTTCCAGCCGTTGAAAACCGGGACTGGGTACCCCAGGATTATAGCGGACGCGAGTGTTCGGCATAGTTGGTGGTTCGATCCCGTGCTTGGTATTAAGAGGTGGAATTTAGATACCGCCGGTGACGTTTTTGTAGAATCCAAGGTTATTGTCGATTCTTCAACGGCCTTGGTTGCGTTGAAGTCGAGTGATACAGGTGATACCGAGGTCGGATCTCTGGCGATCGGCGATCGATATTGAAACAAGGTGATAAGAGCGATGACAATGAATCCGGCCAGGCCGGCCCACTGCCAGCGACTCGACAACTGCATTGTGCACTTTACTTTGCAGTGAAGTCTCTGCTTTTCCTTGACGCTATAAAGGGAATGACTTTGTGCTATTTCTAGATCAACGAGTCCAGTTGTCGCATGCCCGGTTGCACCGCCTGGGACCTGTGCCAAGGTTTAAAGTAATCCAGTCTGTGGAGATTAAAGCTGGTAATCAAACAGCAGGCAAAAAGGGGGTCTGTCTTTCTCCTCCCTCTTGTGATACACAATCAGGGCTAGTCTGGCTCCCCGGCCGCCACGGGCGTCCGGTATTGGATCTCAGGCTAAGCAGACTAAGGCTAATGGCGTGATTATTATACCTATGGACTCTTGGCTGACGTACTAAATAATTAGGCCTTCTATTTTTGATTTGTCTCACGACTCGGTGGAGCACGGGCGCTGTACGATTACGAAGTACGATGAAAAAAGCCCTGTATTATTTATGCCACTTGTGCGTTGGCAGGTAATTTTGATATGTGCCTCGTGCAGGCAAAATTAGTCTGCACTGGCGGTCAGATCTAGTGTTAACTCCTTTATATCTCCAACTTCTTCTTTCATTGTCCCTTGCTTAAGCCCTCGTGCGCCTGTCGCCAACCCTATCGGGTCGATCATAGAACCACCGAAATGGGCCGCAAGAGCGAAGAACAGGAAGAGGCAGAGCTCGCTCTTCTTAGAAATGATGAATCGACGTCCAGCAGCGATATTGACGACCTCGAGGCCAACACGATAGTCGAGCAGGACAACAAATATGCGGAGCTCGAATACCAAACCCCCACGACACTGAAAGCCATCTGGCTCACGACGTACTTTGGGCTCAGCATGGCCCTCACTTTCTATAATAAATTTATTCTGGGACCTGTGAGGAGCGACTTGGATCATGGTGCCTGCTTTTGCTAACAGTGTCTACAGTTTAAAACTCCTTGGCTCCTAACATGCCTCCATACAACCGTCTCCGCGCTCGGAACTCTCGTGATGCTAAAAATGGGCTACTTCAAGCCCTCGAAAATCGGCCTGAAAGAGCACCTTATACTTGGAGCGTTTTCTGTACTTTTCACGTCGAACATTGCAATGTCCAATCTGTCATTGTATGACTCCACCTCGTCCTATTTACCTGAATTTTTACTCACATCATTAGGTCTCTTGTTTCTCTAGCTTTCTTCCAAATAATTCGCAACACGGTGCCGCTCTTCACCGTTTTGATTTACCGAGTCTGGTTCTCTCGATCCTATACGATGGCGACATATTTATCCTTGCTTCCTATTGTCGTGGGTGCTGGGATGTGCACTGCTGGAGACTATAACTACACAATTCTGGGCCTAACGGTTACACTGGGAGGCGTGATCTTGGCTGCAGTGAAGGTAAATGAATACTGGCCACCTTGGTCGCTTTACCCAGAAGCTGACAATTTTAGACTGTGACTACAAATCGTCTGATGACCGGCTCCCTGGCGCTTCCACCTATGGAGCTGCTTTTCCGAATGTCGCCTCTTGCTGCACTTCAGTCATTTATCATCGCAATCATCGCTGGGGAGATCCCGGTGTTTCAAAAGGCAATGGCCGAGCGGACTGAGGGCGCTTCGGCTTTTGGGATCTCTACGACTGTTCTTTTCCTTCTTGGTAATGGATGTCTTGCGTTTGTGCTAAATGTGTCGAGTTTCCAGACAAACCGACTTGCGGGAGCTCTTACTATTACAGTCTGTGGCAATCTCAAGCAGGCTCTCACACTTGCTTTGGGTATTGTCGTTTTCGGAGACTTTTCTATCAACATCTTGAATGGGCTTGGTATCTCCTTGGTGCTGGCAGGCTGTGCATTCTTCAGCAAAGTGGAGTTGGATTCTAAGAAACAGGCAACTTCGACATAATCTCATAGTCTCGACACATGTATAATAGAATTTTATAGATTTTTCTCACGTGTACATTTCACGCGTCCTGTACTCGTGTCTCACTTATCGATCCTGGTTTAAGTATTGGAAACTGCTTATTAGGCCTCCCTAGCGAAATGCATACCTTACTTGGATAAGAGCCCCAGTCATCATCACAAAACTGTGTATGTACCTCGTATCTTTTACTCGTATTTCCGTAATTTCGCAATGGCGGCGAGATCCCTTGCCAGACGCCGATACCCAACAGCTCATATAGCTTGCCAAGCATTCCTTCTAGGCTACCACATTATTGGGACTTCGTTTCCGACAAAGCCGCAAGTTCTCCGTTCCGTATACTAACGAGCGGAGCGTATCCGAAGCCGATGTAGAGCGCTGTCAGCTGCGGAGATAACCTGTGCTTTCCTTCTTGGCAGCACAGCCCAGTCCTTGGGACCTTGTTCGGTGTGGAGCGGCCGAGACGCCACTCGAGAAATGGTGTTGTGAAGGATCAGCTACTAGTCCTTTTATTTACTTGGCAGCAAATCAAAAATTGGGTTATGGAGGCAACTAAAAATGATATCCGATCGGCCAAAGACATGAAAGCCGGTGCTTCCGAGCTATAAATGAAAGCGGGTCCATGATCTCGGGAGGCAAATTGAGGATCTTAAGGATCCTAGAAACGGTCGTCTGTAAATGAACATGGTGGTGGCTTGCAAGTTCGATGAAAGCAGCGGAATCCGGAAGTGATTGCCACGGCGGGCCGCTGTACGTAGGGCTGACCGACACTCGGTCCGTTCCCATTCCAAGAAGATGGGGGCCAGAAATCATGAACTGCATCTGAGTCATAGCCAATAGGGGGTCTTGTTTGAATCCCGTGCAACTTCAAAGGCCGAAAATTTAGTTTCCTGTGGGCGGAGCTCGCTTTCGCTACGGCCCTAGTCGCCGAGGCCACTATCCATCTAGCTTGGCAAACGCTAATGTCAGCAACCTCAAGGCAACCCAGATGCGCCAAGGCGTCGATACAATGATCGGAGATGGCAGAGAGCGGCGAGGAATGCTCAGGTAAATTGGGCTTCCCCCTTTTTTTATCCACGGATACATACGAGTACGACTCGGTTTCTGGCGGGGCAGCCTTACCCGTCTTGGTGGTATGTACATGTACATACTGAGTGTATTGCATCCTCATCTGCAGATTGCATGTATTCTATGCGTGATCTATCATTTCGACGGTTCTCCATGGACAGACGAGGCTGCTGGCGGATTCTAAGACTGAAGTGACGCTACTGAGTTCTGAACTTGGTTATAACTCCTCTGATCGCAAAGCGTGACGCAGTAAAGTCGGTCAGCAGAAAGCCCGTCGGTTCATAGGCTGTATTTCCAGTGGGAATACTTGACAAGACAAGTCGTGTGACTATTATAGATATGTATTTAAGACTGTATGATTAGGCTGTGATCGTTTCCCGTGTTTGGCTTCGTCCCTCGGTGGGTTCGCTGAGCTTGGGTTGCATTATATCTCGTTACTATTTTGATATCTTTCTGTTTTCTCACTGGTCAGGCCTAGAGTGGCGTTTAATAGGGGCTTCACTTACAATAAGCAATCTCCCCTGGAGGCTTGAAGCAGCGAAGCACGTTCACTTTGGAGCTCCGCATTTTATTCTCTGGGTTGCCTTCCCATCTTTTTGACTTCACTATTCACCTCCCATATGACGTCGAGCGGCTCTACAACGGATTTCGAGACGAATGTCTCCGGGGACCTCTTTACTGTACTAACCACACCAGACGAAAGTCAATCTAGCAGCCCCCGTCTTGGCGATAGCACCGGCGAAACGGATAGCTCTCGTCGCGAGAAATCCCCCGATCCAAACGGCGGTGTCGATCACGGTGTTCCTCCAAGGGCCATTCGAAACATCTGTGTTGTCGGTGCCGGTTACGTCGGTGGACCGACAGCTGCTATCATTGCCTACAAGAACCAACACGTGAGAGTTACGGTTGTTGACAAAGACGACCGTCGGATCAGAAGATGGAACTCGCGGCATCTTCCAATCTATGAGCCCGGTCTTACCGAGATTGTGCGCATTGCTCGTGATGGGCTGCAAAGCTCTCAGCGGGGAAAGGATTCTCTGAAGAATTACGAAACCTCAGAGCGTGAATCGAGAATGCCCAATCTTTTCTTCTCCGCCGATGTATCCCAATGCATCCAGAACTCGGACGTCGTTTTCATTGCGGTCAACACCCCAACAAAAGAGCGCGGCGCTGGAAAAGGCAGCGCAACGGATATGACAGCCTTCGAAGCAGTAGCTGCGGAAGTTGTGCGCCATGCCAAGAACAACACTATCATCGTGGAGAAATCGACGGTCCCTTGCAGAACTGCAGAGATGATTCAAGAGATGGTATGCTCTATTGCCCTTGGTGATTCTTCTTGACACTCATGTTTTACAGATCACAATTCAAAGACCTGGTGAACATTTCGAAATCCTGTCGAACCCCGAGTTCCTTGCTGCAGGAACAGCTGTCCAAGACATCCTCGACCCAGACCGTATCATCATAGGTTCTGCCCCCACACCCGAGGGTCGAGCCGCTGCAGAATCTCTAACGGGAATCTATACTTCTTGGATCGATCGATCGCGCATAATTACCACCAATGTCTGGTCCTCGGAGCTGGCCAAGCTTGTCGCAAACTCTATGCTTGCTCAGCGCCTGAGCAGTATCAACAGCGTTTCGGCAATCTGCGAGGCGACAGGCGCCGAAGTCAATGAGATCTCCGCGGCCATCGGAATGGACTCCCGGCTGGGCAAGTCATTCCTGCGAGTGGGTATTGGATTCGGTGGCTCGTGCTTCAAGAAAGATATTGCCAGCTTGGCGTACATTGCCGAATCCCTCGGCCTGGACGAAGTTGCCCACTACTGGAGGCAGGTCAACGTGATGAATGAGTACCAAAGAAATCGCTTCGCTGCAAGAGTCATCCGCCACTTGAACAGCACACTCGTTACTAAGAAAATTTGTATCTTGGGTTATGCCTTCAAACCCAACACGTCGGACACTCGGGAGGCACCTGCGCTCGAAATCATCAAGACGCTTCTGGATGAAAACCCGTACGAGATTGCTATTTTTGATCCTTGCTGCAACCGTCTCGTCATTGAAAATGAGATCCGTGGTCTGGAGCCCTATGGACCCTCGGTCCTCAGCGACGATGGAGGATGTGTGAAAGTCTACTCCGATGTCTATGAGGCCTGTGCCGGCTCCAACGCGATTTTGATTGTTACCGACTTCCCTGAATTCCGAAATACCCCATTTGCTATGAACCCTTCAACATCCAAGACCGAGATGCCCCAGAAGCCGCAAACCACGACTGATGCAGACATCACGTCTCCCTACATTACGCCATCCTTCCATGAACGGTTCAACCCCGAGCCAGATTGCTCTGCCGATTGCCCGGATTGTCAATCAGGAGCTACCTATGGAGAACCTAGTTTCGGGTCAAGCAAAAATGTTCCGAAAGAAAGGGTCAACTGGAAGAAAATCGCCGGAGAGATGGGATCTCCCAAGTGGCTGTTCGACGGGCGGTGTATCATCAACATTCCCGAAATGACCAAGCTGGGCTTCCGCGTTGAAAGCATCGGGTCTGCCGGTCTGGCGGTCTAAGCCTCTGGGCTGATTAGGCTTTGAATTTTGATATCCAAGGCTGTTGTCTGTGTAAGCTGCAAGCTATGTCTGTACCATCGGCTGTGCTTTAAATTTTCGTTCTAAACTTGGCCAATGTGCGCTGTGTTTTGCTTATCGGCTCCAATGTACTCTACTACCTGCTTCAGATCAATGTCAGTTTCTCTCGATCTATTTAAACCTCTTGGGATTTTACCCGCAGTGATAAGGCAGCTACCGAGAGTCTCCGCTGTTATCTGGTGGAGTAGTGGGGTGCACGTGGGGGAGGGGATTACAACAGATTTTTTTCCATCTCCACAAAGCTCTTGGAAAGATCAGATTTCTCACTTGTTTCGATTCTCTTATCATTTTTCATTTTTGCGTCCTTCTTTTGGGACTTGTACTTCACTTTTTGCATTCTCTTCGGCCATTTCAAGGCCAGACAAACCAATCGGATAATAAAATCTCGGTCTTGGCACCGGATAAACTCTAAAAATGGCATTTCTCAGTTACATGAAAAAAACACCACCATATGTTCTGGCCAGCATGCTGTGCTCTGCAAATGGCATCCTATTCGGAATGGATACGGGTGTGATTGGCCCTGTCACCGATATGAGAGATTTCAAGGCTTCATTTGGAGGTAGCCAAAATGCGACCATTCACGGCCTTATTGTTTCGTCGATTCTGATTCCTGCTGCTCTTTCTTCTTTCTTCGCTGGCCACCTTGCTGACAAACTCGGTCGGCCCACGGGTATCAGCATTGGCGTTTTTATCTTTGGAGTTGGGGCTGCTATTGAAGCTGCCGCTGTCTCGCTTGGGATGTTTATCGCCGGGAGAGTTGTAGAGGGGTTGGGAGAGGGACTTTTCTTAGGTACTGCGTTGCGAAGACTCTATCTTGAACTTCATTGACCCTTTTATAGGCACTCTTGTGGTGTATATTGCGGAAATTTCTCCCACCAGTACGCGGGGTATGTTGACGACGGGTCCACAACTGGTGATTACTTCGGGGATCATGACGGGGTATTTCACTTGTTATGGATCTTCGGGTGTCAAATCATCGCTCTCCTGGCGCACCCCGTTTATTCTTCTTGCATCGCTGTCGATGCTACTTTGTGTTTCGACCTTTTTCTGTCTGCCTCCGTCCCCGAGATGGTTGACATTGCACGGCCGCCGGGAAGAGGCAGAGCGGGCATGGGATAAGTTGGGTGTCAGTCACGCTGAACGCGAAAAAGTTGAACTGGAGTCAGAGACAGTTGAAATTGCAGCCCCTACGGGGAAGTCGGAGACCAGAGAAAGCGTCGTGGAAAAGACCGATAACCCCAAGGAGAGCGTCATGGGCAAACTCTTCGATATATTCTCCAAAGATGTCCGGTCGCGCACTGCTCTTGTTGTTTTCATGATGGGCATGCAGCAACTTAGTGGTATTGACGGTGTGCTCTATGTATGTTCAGAAATCCTTATTTGGTTTTTCAGTGCTCTAACATCCCCTTTAGTACGCTCCGTTGCTCTTCCAGCAGGCCGGACTTGCCTCGTCAGAAGCAAGCTTCTTTGCCTCCGGCATCTCGGCACTCGTAATCTTCTGTGTGACCATTCCCGGATTGCTTTACGCAGACAAATGGGGCCGGCGAGGCAGTGTCATTTACGGTGGCATTGGACTAGGCGTTGTCATGTTCCTTATCGGTGGACTGTACGCAGGAAATGCCGTCCACGGGACCTTTGGAGCCGGTCGCTGGGTGGTAATCGTTGCCATTTACATTTTTGCCGTCATCTACTCCATGACATGGGCAGTCAGTATCAAGATCTACGTACCCGAGATCCATCCGAGTCGCACCCGTGCATCGGCAACAACCCTGGGTCATTCCTCAAACTGGATCGCCAACTTTTTGGTTGCTCTGACGACACCTATTCTATTGGCTAAAAGCTCTTTTGGAGCATATTTCCTATTTGGTGGTTGCTCTATCCTCACTGCTCTTGTGTGTGCGGCCTTTATGCACGAAACCAAGGGCCGGTCCTTGGACGAAATCGAGGAGGCGTTTAAGCATAGAACTTCCGGAAGAAAGAACCCTTTCAACTCTCTGCGACGTCCTGTCATGAAATCGACGGCCTAACGGATACTCGACGATACGAACTTTGAACGACAAGTCTTGGGAACACAGTGGACGGTCATGACATGCATTATACAGTATAGATTGGATATTAGATGTGCATGATAGATTATTCGATAATGATATATTCGATGCCACTATCTTCCCAAATGCCAAGTATATACAGAAAGCGCAAACTTAAAGCATCGCCGCAATCAAGATAACATCGTCATTCAGAATCGTGAGGCATTATGTGAATATGACAACGAGTCCTCCACGTGTGTCGATTTCAAAGCAGAGGTGTTTAGAAATTCAATGAATACGACAGTGTATATTTTTCAGTTCTTTTCATTCATTCGATTTAAACACAAAAATCCGACCCTTATTGACACTAGCTCTGAGAACTCCCAAATCATGGAATATTTATTCACATGTGTACAAGGTCATGGATGAATCAAGATCAACGCTCAACGCAAAAACAAAGCCACCATCGCTTTCAAGAACACTGTTTGGACTGCTTGGATCGTCTCATAGACTTCCACTCCACAAGACCCGCTCCGAAGAACGAGAGTGCGGCTGTAGCCACCGACACATAAAACGTCTGAGTTACCGCGATGTTGTATGCATATAACACAGGCGGGAGGATATCTTTCGGGAATCGGTCTGCCAGATTTGCTGCGCCAGCTTCAATGACAGCGGCCGGGTTGACCCTCGGTGCGTTTTGAGCGAGGTTGGCAACGAGTCGGTTTTGAAAGACGTTCTGGGCAATTGATATGAATAGAGCCCCGCTCAGGCTCTGTGCGAAGGTGATGATGGCGATTCCAACTGGGATATCATGCAGTGGTAGGACGGTTTGGAGTGCGTTGATGCACTGCTGGAAACCGACTCCTGCGCCCATTCCTATAATGATCTGATATGCGATCCACGGGCCGTGGCCGGTGTTGATTTTGAATGTGGTGCATAGCCCTGATCCGATTGTGAGAAGGGCACTTCCAAGGAACATGAGCGGTGTGTAGTATCCGATGAGATTTACGAGGAGACCGCCGATTGCCGAGCAGACGATCATCGATACGACCATGGGGAGGTTGTTGATACCTGACTCCGATGCTGAATCCTGTTTGATCGCTTGGAACCAGATCGGAAGCTGTGAAGTCAGTAACAATTCAAGGCTGGAAGATGTCTCAAACTTACATAGAAGCCGAAGACGAAGAATGAGCCTCCCAGGAACATTGCGTGAATCACGGCGCCAAGAACGTTTCGATTCTTGAGAAGTCGAGGCGGAACCGTCGCTTCTTCTTGTTTCCAGAACTGAACGGCGCACCACAAAGCTCCGAAAACTCCGAAGAGAACAAACATTGCAATGATGCGCGCGTTGGACCATTCATATTTAGTGCCGCCCCACTGAAGGGTCAAAAGGATGCAGATGATGGCGGGAATAAAGACGAGGATCCCAATAGGATCTATCCGCTGCAGCTTGTTCATCTTTCCCGGCTCGGTCTTTCTCTGTCTTGGAGAGTCTTTGAAGAAAAGGGTAATGAACAGCGCAGTAATTGCACCGAGGGGGATGTTGATATAGAAACACCATCTCCAGCTGACCTTGTCAGTTAATAGACCACCCAGTCTATCATATTATCAGCAAACATCTTCTGATTTTGAAATGGGACATATTCTCACAATGGTCCCGTCACCGTTGCAATGCCACTGGTACTGCCAATGATTCCGAAATAGAGCGCTCGGCGATGAAGCGGCAAGCTATTGGCCAGCACCAACAGAGCACCCGGAGATAATCCCCCAGAACCAATCCCGGCAATCGCTCTTCCCAATATCAGGCCTTTCGACGTCGGCGTCACAGCACATGTCAAAGACCCTATCTCGAACAGCGCCAGGGCGATCATATATGTCCATTTGGTGGAGTAGTACGTGTAGACCTTGCCGAACGGAAGGGTAACCGCGCAGGTCGTCAATAGATACGCACTTGCATACCAAGATAGGTCTTCGAGGGAATTGAACTGCTCGGTGATTTTTGGGACTGCAGTCGCAAGGATGGTGTTATCCTAGAAAAGGGTCAGCTCACGTCACGTCATAGTTCAGGTCAGTCTCACCAGCGCGATGCAAAAAGACTGGAAGCACAGCCCTACAAGAATAGGAATGAGCTTCGCAGTCGTCGGGTATTCCTTTTCATCATCCGCGATATCATCGCTCCCAGACTCTTTCAGTGGGATATCATCTCGGATTTCGTTGTCGATATATCCATCGTGACAATCGTGCATCCCTGAGCTATCGGCCATGAAACCAAGAGAAAGCTTTCCAGTCTATTCCCGTAGACCGTGAAAAACTTTCGGGATCAAGTATATTGGAACATTCGGATGATTTGAGAGAGAGTTGTAGGTAGCTAAGCTCCCACCCCAGGGTTCAGCTTTTAGCTCTTGTAGAACTGCAACCTTACTACCGGCGGTAGCCCGTCATTTCAAGCAAGGGGGTCCAGGAGCTTTTGCGCGCTTGAGCTCTTCCACACATTCCACGTTGCTTGTTGGTATGCTCGAGGTCTATCACTACGCGAACTTGCCCCGACTGGACGTTTTCATTCGTTCCACGAGTGTGGTTCTTCAGATCTTTTCGAGATTATGATCCGATCTTGAAAAGCGAAATGGATTCGTTGGTACTTTTGCCGTATCGCGTAGCCATCCTCTGGTAAATAGGCCGGTATTTCGGTAGAGTCCGCGTCCCTACATTCCAAAGGAAATGTGCTCGGCCTCGTCAGATTTATGTCGGTTTTAGCTTTGAATTGTCCGTGATACGGAGATTTCTACAACGTGACTGGATTATTAGCCGTCGTCATCTGAGCGAACTGCGTACCAAGGAGGCCAATAAGATTCCAACGATAGATATATAGAAGCACTCCAGCCGAAAGGCAGGTTGAGTCGTTGTATTATCCGAAGCATTGTTCTTTGTCCAAGCATAACATTTTCATAGGTTGAGCCCAGTAAATTTAGCTGGTGACATCCGAGCTGATGTGATACAAGCGGGTGTCGATGCTTCCTTGTGTCAAATTGGAATATGGAGCGGATACCGGGACATGATGGAATCTTTTGAACGGACCATATCTAGGTTTACAGAAGAGACACAAGGGCGCAAAGTCGCCGAGAGTCGGGATATGATTGTACTCACTTCTCGACCGCTGACCAAAATGTCAGCCCTTGTGCAGAATCACGCCAGTAGTAGCACCGAACAGCCTCGAACTAGCCTTATTCCCAAATATGGAATCCAAGTAAACATGTCCGTGATTCTAGATTGTGGAGTAGCACACTCGGCTTATAATCTCGGTTCATGGGTCATATCAACTCGGAGTGGTAAGTGGTTCCTGCGAATTCAAGTTCCGAGGTAGGCCAGGGATAGAAGAAGGGGCATAAGTCCGCGAAGCCCGGCGCACGAGCAAGTAGATCCCAAAGGGGTCCCAATCGCTTGGGCTAGCGGTGCCGAGGAATGCACTAGGGAAATTCCCGGATCGTGGGCCTGACTTCCGCGCCTGCTTAACTGTACGCGGTCACCCGTCATCTGGACCCTCCACAGTGAACCTTGAAGGGACTTGATGGGGTGAAGCGGTGAGATTTGCACGCGCGGGAAAGAAGCAGGTTTATTGGTTTCGGGGAGGTTGTCCGAGATGATGTATGTCCCATTACTTGCATGCTTTTGCTCATGCAGTAGCGTCGGTAGCTTTTTGGTCGTGAATATGTATCGGTTGCACGTGAAAAACTGAATTGATAGATCTAAGAACTGGAAAATGCCAGGTTGAGCTACTGTAGGGCCGAAGAAACGGTGAGTGATTTGCGATATGAACCAGACCTCAGGAGCTTCGAAGGCTTCAAGAGTGAGCAGATTGCACAATTGCTCCAATGAAAGTCAATCCAACAATCGCGTGCTATGCAAGATAATGCATCTTACATGGACATCCCCGGTTCCGTTTCTCTGGCCGAACGCAACTTGCGAGTTCCAGACGAATCCTGCAAGGAGGATTTATTGTGCAAGCTGTCAATCCCGCTCGCTCCCAACATAACTACGAGGAGGTCTTCAGAGCTCGGGCGGTTTCAGTTAGTAAGTCTCTTCAATATCATCATGGAGCATATGAGTTCTTGATAACGGAGGTTTGAAAATCCCAGACTACGCTAGATTGGGATAGAAAAACGAAGAGACTGGGTTTAAAATCCTCAAAGAAATTGACACGGCCGGAACAGAGACACGCCTGCGAGCGATTCAGCTTCTAGAAACGCCCTTCGAGCGGTAAAGACCAGGTAATTGATCCTCAGTGGAGTATCGCGTCTCGCAGAACGCATGTCGTACAGGAAAGGATGATCCTCAGCGCCCCGCGATCCACGGGGGACCCGGGCGATTGACGCCCCATGGTTCTAGAAATAACAGCCGCATATCCCATCGATCGAAGAAGGAAACCCGGTCGGGCACTGGAGCTACGCCTTGTCGATCGATATCGAGCCCGGCCGGAGAGCCGCATCCGCAAGCCAGGCAAAACAAGGCGACTTGCCAATGGCATCCACGACTTGGCTACCTCGCAGCGGCGATCGCGTTCGCACCGAGCGAGACATGAAACGGAGACAGATCACAGATCGACATCTACAGACACATCTACAGACTGCAGATAGAGGCAAAGCAAAACAAAAGCGTTCCGGCGTTCAGCCCCCGTGTCCAAGGCCCAAGTCAACCGTCCATCCGGCAAAAACCTCGCGAATCTCGGACATCTTCATTTTACGTACAACGGCCAGGATAGCTGCGCCTCTTGCGACACGGCGTACAGCATGCAGCGCGGGAAAAGTGATCCGAGAGGCCCCTTCTCCGTGATCTCCACGCCATGGCGCGTAGTAAAGGTCGATGCCTCGAGGCACGGATGACCTCAGTGGCTGACGGGAGGCGCTCAGCCCGACCACGGCATCATGGGGCCTTTCCCGGCGCCATTCTAGAATATCGCGAGGGGGCCGAAAATGTCCACGGAGTCAGGCCATGCGAGACGGAAAGGAGGACCGGAACTGCCTATCTGGGCAGGTCGCACTGAGCATCCCCCAGACTTCGGACGCAACCGCGGGGGCTACACGAACGTGGGTGGCCAATGAGATGCCGTCTCTCGCCGGTCTCGCGTTGGTGCGGTGGGGTGCAATTAGCGCGTGCACTTTCAGCAGCGGAGGCTACGACTGGATCTTAGGGAAGTTGTAACCCGACCGACAGCGACCTTTCTTTCTTTCTTTGATGTTGCTTTCGTGGCGTGGAAAATCAGGGCATTGGACGTCACACGACACCGGTTCCTTGGGAACGTCGGGGGCGAAAATCGGGGGATGTCCGATGCCCGGGGAAGGCCATAGGCACAGGCACGTCCGGACTGGGTTAGAGAGAAGCCTCCAACTCAGTGGCTTGTCGTAGCTTATCCTAACTTGACTTGGACTTGGCCACTTGGCTGCTTGGCCCTTTGTCTCGGCGCCTAGGCGCTCGCTTGAGTTTGTCGCGAATGTCTTTCTTGGAATTCTTGGAATTGCCAACGCAATTAGGGTTAACCACCCTCGCGATTTGGAAAGATCTGCCCGTGTGTAGCTTTACTTTTGCCCGAAATAATCATCGTGTACCTACGTTGGACGACGGGACCCCAGATCACAGTTCGGACCCAATTTTCTGTGTGCGGAGAGGGTCGCGGGGAGCCAGACTCCACGGAAACGCGAAACCTGACAGGCGTCCCGATCGGCGGGGTTTCTACTGAACCTGGGGAGTTGAGGAGTCAGAGGCCCAAACCGAAACTAACCGAACCTGGTGAAGCCGAACCCTTCACCCGATTCAGTACCCGGTCTCATTGGCAGACTCTCGCGTGGCCCCGACTTTCACGTCCAGATCCAAATGAGATGGAATCGGCTGGGGTGACCTCTGCCTCTGGCGGACCCGAAACGTCCGTGCCATGACTCTTTCCTCAATCGTGATTCGCAACCATGGGGATTCAAAGACGTGTGGATCCCGCCTGCCTCTCGAATCATATTTGCCGCTTTTGGCCCGGCTCGACCGCTGCGAGAACGGTCCCAAGTCAAAGACCCCTGGTCATGGCCCCATGCACGGCGAGAGGCTTTTTAAAAACCCGTCCGCGTCCGCGTCCCCGTGGATCCTACGTCGTTTCTTCGTTACTTTCGCCTCTCTCTGCGGTTGGCTCGGTCTTGTCTATCTAGGTCTATCTTGGCCCGTCGAATGGTATAGACAAAGAAAAGAAAAAATTAAGGAGACGTTCACTCTTCTCCAATATGCCTACCAAGCATTTCTTGGGCCTCAATGGCACCAAGCTCCAGATTGCCATCGGCATTCTGGCCGGTATGGATTTCCTGCTCTTCGGTTACGATCAGGGTGTCACCGGTGGCCTGCTCACCCTCAAATCTTTCAACAAATACTTCCCGAGTATCGACACCACCACCGATGACTCCAGTGCCCAATCCACTCGGCAGGGTATCACCGTCGCCGCGTACAACCTGGGATGTTTCGCCGGTTCGATCCCCACGATCTGGCTCGGTAACATGCTGGGTCGCCGCAAGGCCATCTTCCTCGGCTCCTTCATTATGGTTATCGGGGCTATCCTGCAGTGTACCTCGTACGAGCTCGCACAGCTCGTCGTCGGTCGTCTGGTGACCGGTTTCGGAAACGGTATCAACACTTCTACCGTTCCTACTTGGCAATCCGAGTGCTGCAAGTCTCATCGCCGTGGCCAGATGGTCATGATCGAGGGTGCTATGATTACCTGCGGTATCACGATCAGTTACTGGATTGACTTCGGTCTCATGTTTGCCGATCCCAACGAAGTCGCCTGGCGATTCCCGCTGGCCTTCCAGATCTTCTTCGCCGCTATCATCTTGGGCTTCGTCATGTTCCTTCCCGAGTCCCCCCGCTGGCTCATCCTGAAGGGTCGTGAGGAGGAGGCTCGTGAAGTTCTGACCTGTCTGTTGGGCGATGGCACCGACGAACTCTTCATCGATACTGAGTTCACTGCCATCAAGGCTACCGTGCTCGAGATGGCCAAGGGTTCATTCCGCGACATGTTCACCATGGGTCCGGACCGTCATTTCCACCGTACCATGCTGGCCTACGTCAACCAGATGTTCCAGCAGATCTCCGGTATCAACCTGATCACCTATTACATCCCCACTCTGCTGGAGAACCAGGTCGGCATGAGCGGTACCATGTCTCGGCTGATTTCTGCCCTCAACGGTACCGAGTACTTTATTGCTTCTTGGGTGGCCGTGTTCACCGTTGAGAAATTCGGTCGTCGTTCGCTGATGATCTTCGGCGCCGTCGGCATGTCGGCCTCCATGGTCATCCTCGCCATCACCGACAGTATCTCTTCTTCTCACAAAATGACCCCGACGGGCACCAAGGCCGGTATTGCTCAGGCGGTGTTCCTCTTCGTTTTCAACTCTTTCTTCGCCGTCGGTTGGCTTGGCATGACCTGGCTGTATCCTGCCGAGATCGTGCCCTTGAAGATTCGTGCTCCGGCCAACGCCCTCTCAACCTCGTCCAACTGGATCTGGAACTTCATGGTCGTCATGATCACCCCCGTCGCCTTTTCCAACATCGGCTACCAAACCTATATCATCTTCGCTGTTATGTACGTCCCTCTCCTCCGGCTACTTTTACCCACCGCTAACCTCCATTTCTTCATAGTAACGCCGCCATCGTCCCGGTCGTCTACTTCTTCTTCCCCGAGACCACCTGCCGCTCTCTGGAAGAAATGGACCGTATTTTCCACAAGACAACCAACGTCTTCAACTGCGTCTCTCTCGCCCGTGACGAGCCCCACATGTACGGCCCCAACGGCGAGCTCCTCCGTACTCTCGATGATGTCGAAGACGAAGCCGTGCGCCGCGTCAGCGTTCTCAGCAACCCCGCCAAGAACGCGGCCCGCAACCACCAGCACGTGGAGCACAACGAGAAGGCCAGTGACAGCAACTCCAATGAGGAGATTTAAGCGGTTTCCGACTCAACCCCTGTCCTTCGGGACCGGCATGCCGTGACGATCTCACGACCTGCCCTCGGCTCGCCGAGTTTCCTTCTTTCTTTTTCATCTTAAATCCTGTTCAGAACGGTCCAATACCCTTGTTAGACTGATTATTCGTTTCTTATTTAATTGAATACTTTTTGGTGCTCCACTTGGTCCTGTAGATCTAGATCCGTGATGCGATGATCTCCGAAGTAGGGTTGTCCTTGGACGATCGACTATCAAACCCACTTGGTGCACTGCACGTGTATTTTTGCAGGAGTAAATCTCCGGGCCACGTTGTAGGGGCGAGCTGGTGTCGGTCCACTGATCTACACAACCGAGGAGCAGTACGGCACCAAAGGTGGAGATAAAGGTTTCAGCACGTTTTATAGGAATTTTACAAGTTAAGATAAAGATCGGTATCTCCCGGCCTTCCCATTTCTTGGGCTTGTCCTTCAACACACCAAAAAAATTACATATGTAGCTCTGCTCGACGCTCTTTGGTGTCCCATCCACCAGTAGACATCCCGGGTCAAGCAAGCCTGATATTATGAGAATGCAGTACCATGTAGTCAACTTTGGAACATTCATTATTCATCAACTCATGCATTCCAAAATTCACTTATTCAAATTTTATATACAAACTTGAAAGATCAAAAAAGATCAAACAACCTCCTGGTGGCTGGCATTGCTGCCCTCCTTTGCTTCTCCCTCCGAGACTCTCCCCTGCTTCCTCTCAATCTCCACTGTAAACCTATCTTCAATCTGGTTGGTCCGCCACGGCTTGACATCCGTGTCAAACACCATATCGATTTCCTCCAGAGTCCGGCCCGCAGTCTCAGGATACATGAAGAACACGTGGATGGTCATAGTGAAACAGAATACACCGAAGATGATGTATGTCCTCCACTGGATGTTGTGGAATGCCGGTGCCACGAAGTAGGCTAGTGCGAAGTTGAAGATCCAGTTCGTTGCGGCGGAGACACCGACACCTTTGGCACGGTATTTCAGGGGGAAGACCTCGGAAGAGTAGATCCATCCCGCGGGAGCCTGCGTTGTGTTAATGGGGTTTTGAGATTCGGAGGGGAGCTGGATGACTTACCCAGGTGAATCCGTAGACGCCGGTGAAAATGTAGGAGAAGGCAATGACGGCCATGGCTGGGCTACCCTTGATCACCCATGTGAGGTTGGCGTTGCCGTTCACTTCGGGCGCGGAATGACCATAAGAAGCCATGACGCCTGCAATGATAAAGTGGATGATCATGCAGAAAACAGCACCGGAGAGGAGCAATGTTCGTCGACCGATCCGATCTATCCATGGCAGCATGACACCGGTGGTGGCCAGGAAAATGACATATTGAATAGCCGAGGACCACAGAGTGGTATTTCCAGACTGTACTAGTCAGCGCCCTGCATTCTCGAGTCGTTGCGATAGACTTACCATTCCAGCCATCTCAAAGATGTAAACGACATAGTACATCGCCACGTTACCACCCAACAACTGCTGCCACATCTGAACACTCATACCGCAAGCAGTCCGTTTCCAAATCCTAGGGCCAAACAGCGCAAGGAATGAAACGTCCTTTGCCTGGTGCGCAATCCTTGCAGCCTCTTGCACTTCTTCGAACTCCAGTTGCACGACGGGGTCATGGTGATTCCCTTTACCGTGGATAATAGCCAATACATCCAACGCCTCTTCCCAGCGCTCCTTACTAGCCAGCCAGCGCGGCGACTCGGGGAAGAAGAACAGCGCAATGAACAGAATCAATCCAGGCACGGCTTGGATACCCCAACAGATACGGAATGCAGCTGGTCCCGCAACGCCGACTGCACAGCCGTAGGCGATCAGGTACATGATCAGGATACCCCATTCAATAGCCCATTGTTGGATTCCGACGATTCGGCCACGAATCCGAGCTGGTGCTAGCTCGGACAAGTAGACGGGGGTTTGTGAAGAGGTTATTCCGATAGCGAGACCGCTTACCACGCGGCCGGCGACGAGGTGTGTGACGTTTTGGGCGCTGCATTGCACCATTGCGCCGATGATCCAGATGATGGAGGCGATCTTTAATGCGCCTCGGCGACCGATGCGGTCTGAGATCCAGCCGGCGGCGATGGAGCCGGCAAAAGAACCGGCGGACATGGACGCCGTGATCTGAATCAATGTTAGCTGGGTTCAGACGTTGGTTGAATGGACGTACTCCTCCTTGGAGATTTGAACTAGGGTGCCCGAAGTAATCCATATAGGTGTCGACGCCAATCCAGGCACTCATCGAGCTGTTGGATGTTAGCTGTGATCAACAATGGTCATCGTCGTCCTTCTCGCCGTACCTTATGTCAAAGCCGAAGAGCGCCCCGCCGATGGTACCGAACGCGGCGAGAACTGTTCATTCATTAGCATGATTGATAACAAACATGATCATGAACATACCGTAGATATTCGAGATACGATACATGGTTGCGGGCGACCTCTCGGCTACCTTAGCTAGATAGACCTCTGGGGCAAAGCAGCTTTTTATGTCGAGTAGAATCGGACCCACGGGCCAAACACTCCCTAAAGTCCTGGACCGGGGCTTGACGCCCAGTCCAGAAATGATCGACCGGATAGGATGCGGAGAATAGACTCGAGAGGATTCCGGGGGAGAGTCGGCCTGCGTCATTGGCGGAGCCGTCGTCGGTTCGGCTGAAGTACTTTTAACCGAATGCTTTTATCCGCAGCTTGTTCTATTCAAGTCAGGTTGGGGCCGATTGCTGCCAGCTCCGCTCCGCCGTGGTGTGAGCGGTTGGGCTCCGATCCGTTTCAGCTCGGTTATATTTGTGGTTCCTGTGCCGTTCCCCGATTTTTTCTGTCTTGTCTGTAGCTACGAAGCTGTACCAGTAAAGCCGGCCCGCTGTTTACGGACACCCCCGATCGGCATGCCGACGTCATGCCACCGGTTGCGATGATGTGTTTTTGTCGTTATTGAGCTTTTGACATCGTCTTCTGGGCCTTGACGAGGGAGAATTCCCGGATGGATGAGCGGAGTCAGAGCATCGGCACGGGAACTATGCGCTTTACTTGTTTTGTCCACTTTCGGATCTGTGCTCACGGCCAATCAAAATTTTATCCAGAGGTAATATTAGACTCTTGAAAAGGTGAACTGCCGTCTTATGCCTCTTTATCACAGTTTGACCATGCAGATTGACTAACGTGTTCAAGGTGTTGGTGGTCAACTTCCGAATCCGGCAGGGAGCAACAACCGAGTGAAACCGCTACGCCATCGGCTATTTTATTCTGACTCCGTCATGTACGGAAAGCTCCTAAACCCTATCTCGATCGATCACTTCGGGAACAAGTTGCACCGGGGGAAAGCCGAACACCACTTCACTCGTTCGAAGCAAGTCTCGTGAATTCGGTCCGGGGATAAATGTGGTTAAAAGCTCGGTTATTTTCCTCAATTACTAAGGACCCGTTTCTGGGGTATGGGGGCCCCGGGGCCCCATACCCGAACCCTCCAAAGTTGACTCAAGCGAGAGTCAAATCATGAAATTCGGCATCCAAATCCAAGGAGCTTGGGCCATTCAGCGGCCCGCCTTCGTACTTCAACGCCACCACGGCGCCACTGGGCGCTACGCGGGTGGCGTGTTGCCAAGTTCACGGTAGTTATTACACCCCTGTGCGTGAGATGGTGGCGGTCTAAATGGTCAAGGCAGGACGCCACGATATTGGCTTCTCGTGAAACCAAGTTCTCTCAGAAAGACTCGCGATCAGATAATCTGGTCGAGTCCAGTTGTGTTGAAGCGGGAACTCGGTTAATTCGTGCACGTGCACCGCGGGGTATTCCCATTTTGGGCTGACATTCACCTGGTCCTTATCATTGGCCCTTGGCCGGAGTCACGACGTTTTCTTGTTTCTTTTCCTGTGTCGGGCAAACCTTCTCGCTCTTGAATTCACGTTTCAACCAGAGGTTCTGTCAACGCCTCAGGTGCTTGTGGTGGAGAATCAAAACTTCATTTACTTGGGTCTCACTGGTGCAGAAGGTCTTTCTGGCGTCTGCTGGACTTGGGCCAAGTCGTATGTGGACATTGATATTTCTCGTGGCCTATATAGGACCGGCGTTTCGTCCTATTGGCCGGTCCGGTTTTATGTAGGTCCCCGCCTATAGGAATCCCATAGGGAAGGAATCCTAGCCTCCCATAATACACTCTATAGTAAGTTATCCAAAATGGTATTCTTAATATTTCGTGGTGATTTTAAGAATAAAGGGTGATCAAAGAGAGAAAATGATACAATTCCTGTAGTTGTATCTAATCTTGCATCTAGCTAGTCAAAAGTCTTACTCGCTTGATGACCCGATACTGAGCCACGAGTCTTTCCAAAGCCCTTTGGTACGAGGGAAGTGACTACAGAGAATATATGATGTACTGGTCTCGAGATGGGCCGTGTTTTGTCGGCCAACTTTATTTGCCAGACATAAAGGCCAGACACCATATACTAGAACGTCAGGACTGGAAGACGGAGCAGGATTGTTTGGCTCACTCTCTTACTGTCTGCAGTACTAAACTATTGAATGCGCCCGTGAAGCAACTGATAAATGGGTTACTTCAGAGTCGATACTCATAAAGGACAGCCTGTTATCGCACGGGTGATGTCTTCACGACAGCGCTGCAACGCTCACGGTCGCAGTACCCTAATCTCCCCCTTATCCTTACACAGCATCTAGCATACTACGTGAGCTACCTAGACATCTGTCACGGCGTAACTTCGGCTGTACCTGCTCGGCTCAGAACTACACCGGTCCGACGCCGAACTTTTTTGCCTAAATTTCGCCTGCCCTTAACAACAAAGCTCTTAATCTCAACTTCCAACCCAAGTTCATATCTTCGTATCTTTCAAGGGAGCAGACTTTCTAACATTTGCTTCACTCAAGACTCCGAACGGTTTCTTAGTGAAACTGTCAGGAAGTTCCCAGCAAGCTACGTTGACGGGGACTGACGTATATGGCATGCTGATTCGGAGACTCAAATCTCACTTTGAATGAAACCAATATAGCCCACGACTTATTACACTCACTTGTAGCAGGTATGTGCGCCCCATTGGAATTGTATTCAAAGAGCGGGGAAGCGGGGAAGCGGGCGGCGCCGCGCCCTTTTATACCGAGCACAAAGTAAACAAAGTCCAATGCTACCTCAAGTATCCGTGCTTCATAGATCATCCTAATGTAATCTGCTCGGTTGCTACATTACATTGGCACGTTGTTTCCCTTGTAAGCATGATCAACACTAATATATCCCCTTTGAGCCATTTTGTCCCTGGAATGTGCTAAACACGCCCTTCAACCCAGTCGCGTCTCTACTCCTGACGACTTTAGTCCCTCCTTGTGCCTTTTTCTTCCCCGCAAATTTCATCTCGGGGGTGGATTGACCCGATCTGGTACACTCCATCTGTGTTCGTATGATGCGTCCTACGCTAGACATAGCCGAAATTACTGCGACGCATTATAGTCCGAGCAAGTAGTAGTGAAGTCTAATTGAGAGCTTCCGTCTCCAGAGCACTCGGAGCTCGGACGTCATTTCGGAACCACCTTTTCCAAGACATATAAGCTGACGATCCCTCTCGGAGGTGTTCAGGAGTGTTTGCCTGCAGACGTCAATATGGGACTCCGGACGTATACTCTCGGGCTTTTGCTCGGACTTGCACTGCATTCCAATGCTGCTGGGAATATTACTGATGATTCTTACTTCTATGGCCTGTCTCCACCTGTTTACCCCTCACGTATGCTTTCTTCTGTCCGTTTGCTCTTTCGGCTTGCTGACTTTCGATCTAGCCGAGGGTACCGGCTCGGGAGATTGGCAAGCTGCCTATCAGAAAGCCAAGGCATTCGTTGCCAAACTCACCCCTGAGGAGAAAGTCAACCTGACTGCTGGAACGTCCGTCAGCAATGGCTGCTCCGGCAACATTTCTCCCATCCCTCGTCTTGACTTCCCCGGCTTCTGCGTTTCGGATGCCGGTAACGGTCTGGTAAGCTCCTAACGGCGACCTTTTGTCGCGATACACTAACCGTCATTAGAGAGGAACCGACTATGTTAGTAGTTGGCCGTCCGGTCTCCACGTCGGAGCCAGGTACCCTCGCACTATCTCATTATTTGTCAAATGTGTATGCTGACCCTCTAAAGCTGGAATAAGGGACTCGCCAAGCAACGAGGAGCGCACATGGGTGAAGAATTCCGCAAAAAGGGCGTGAACATGGTCCTTGGTCCTGTTGCCGGACCTCTGGGTCGTATCTCCGAGGGCGGTCGTAACTGGGAAGGCTTTGCCGACGACCCATACCTCAGCGGTGGTCTGATCTACAACACCGTCGGCGGTATTCAGTCTGCTGGTGTGGGAGCTTGCACCAAGGTAGGTTCCATCATTTGCTTAGGAAGATAACAGTGGTTGATCTTTGCAGCACTATATCGGAAACGAACAAGAGACCAACCGTGTCCCCGAAGATAATGAGCAGGGAGAGTACACCGAGGCCGTGTCGTCCAATATTGACGACAAGACTATGCACGAGCTGTATCTTTGGCCCTTCTATGATGCCGTCGCGGCCGGTAGTGCATCCATTATGTGTTCGTACCAGCGCGTCAACAACTCCTATGGCTGCCAGAACAGCAAGACTCTGAACGGTCTTCTCAAGACTGAGCTCGGCTTCCAAGGTAAGCTTTTCCCTTGCTCTCATACTAGCTCAAACTAAACGTATCCAGGCTACGTTATGACCGACTGGGGTGCGCAGCATGCTGGTATCGCTGCCGCCAATGCCGGCTTGGACATGGTTATGCCCTCCACCGACATGTGGGGTGAAAACCTCACCATTGCGATCAAAAACGGCTCTATGGAGGCTTCCAGACTGGATGATATGGCGACTCGGTAGGCACTACTCTTTTGGAGATTCTTGGGATATAATCAGCTAACATCTGTTCAGTATTATGGCAACCTGGTACCAGCTTAACCAGGAGAAGGGCATCCCGAATCCCGGCATTGGAATGCCGTCTGATGTCAACTCTCCTCACCAACGAGTTATTGGAAAGTCGGCCGACTCCAAGCAGACTCTCCTTCAGGGTGCCATTGAAGGCCACGTCCTGGTAAAGAATACCAACGCCGCCCTGCCTCTAAAGGCTCCCAAACTTTTGTCGGTGTTCGGATACGATGCTGTGAATACGGATTATCTCAATGTTGCTCTTGCCTCGGTCTCCCATGCCACTGCAACCCAAAACAGCACCCTGTACGTCGGAGGTGGCTCGGGTGCCAACTCCGCTGCTTATGTTGATTCTCCTCTTGAAGCAATCACACGCCAGGCCTATGAGGACAATACTTCCGTTATGTGGGATATCCATTCCCAGGATCCCGATGTTGATCCTACCTCGGACGTCTGCTTGGTCTTGGTCAACTCCTACTCTACCGAAGGCTTTGATCGTCCCGGCTTGACTGATGACTACAGCGACACTTTGGTCACCAATGTTGCTCAAAAGTGCTCGAACACCGTGGTCGTGATTCACAACGCTGGTATCCGTATCGTCGATGACTGGATCGAGAATGATAACGTCACCGCTGTCATGTTCGCCCACTTGCCAGGCCAGGATACCGGTCGCTCCCTCGTTGATCTTCTCTACGGCCGTGCCAACCCGTCTGGCAGACTTCCTTACACCGTCGCCAAGAAGGCATCTGACTACGGACATCTTCTGTCGCCTGTCCAGCCTGAGGGCAAGTACTGGTTGTTCCCGCAGGCTGACTTTACCGAGGGCCAGTTCATTGATTATCGCGCATTTGATTCGAAGGATATTACTCCCCGGTTTGAATTCGGATTCGGCTTGTCTTACACGACCTTCAAGTACTCCGGCCTGAAACTGCAGAAGTCAAGCAAGCCCACTTCGCAATATCCCCCTCATGCAGACATTCTGGAGGGCGGTAACCCCCATCTGTGGGATGAGCTTGTCACTGTCACCGTCCAGGTCCAGAACAGTGGCAGCGTTGATGGTGATGAGGTTGCTCAGCTTTACCTCGGAATTCCCGGCGGACCGGTCCGTCAGCTCCGTGGATTTGAAAAGGTCACTATCGGCAGTGGCAAGAGCGAGACCGTCACTTTCTCGTTGACAAGAAGGGATTTGAGTAGCTGGGATGTAAATGCTCAGCAGTGGGCTCTGCAGAAGGGTCAGTACAAGGTCTATGTCGGACAGTCGAGCCGTAACCTGCCCTTGACAACTACATTCAGCATTTAGACTTAGATGCACTCCCCTTTGTGGGTATTGGTGGTTTGATTCAGATATTGGTGATGACTCTATTGTCGGGAATTTTGATTGTCCAATTTCTAGTACCTCTATAGCAAGTCCGTACGACTAAACGTCAAAATATATAGTTCCTGAGGAACCGTTGAAATTACCTTAAAGCGCAATTTAAGCAGTCAAAAGCCCGCATTTGATATTTTCTAGCCTTTTAGAACCCAAATAAGCACTATCGCCTCTATTTGTACCATGTTGGCCCGAAATCGCGGTGAACTGTATTTCTCGGCCTGTGGGATTAGAAGCATTTTTTGGGTGGGCGGGCTTATGGTTGATAAGTCATTCAATATCCGACGACCATCACAGTTGGTTGTGTAGTGTAATGGTCATCACTGCGGATTCTGATTCCGCCAATCCCGGTTCGATCCCGGGCACGACCTTTAAATGTTCATTTACTTTTTGCATTTTTTCCCCCTTGTTTTGATTCAAGAATGGGTGTAAATCTTTATTTTTCCCGGTTATTACTTTTTCTTGTTTGTAACAGTTCAAATAATGAAAGCTCTCAACGCTCAGCTCCCTGACCCGCTGGCCAAGTTTAGCGCACCAATTGGTTGAAATCAAGTTACAACGGCATACTGCGATTATTTCAAGGTGCAAGATTTTAAGACACGGTAATCTTTTGACAGTTCTATGAGATCTATTCTAATCCCTTGTCTAACCAAAGCCGAACGCACGTAAATACATCAATATAAAGAATACACATCACCGGGAATCAGAAATGAAGACATAAAGCTTTACAGCTTGCTCTTGGGCGCCTCGTTCTTGAGGAGCGCCGCGTTCCAGGGATAGGGGTCGAACACCAGGTCGTTGACAGGGTTCTCCTGGCTAGCCCGGCGGAACAAGTCCTCGTAGACCTTGCCGTCGGAACGTCCCAGACTGCTGTCCAGCTGCCAGTCGGGAATGGCCCAGGCGTCCACCAAGCTGATGGCGTGTGGGCGGATCTCGTCGAGGAGCTTCATCACGGCTGTGGTGCGGGTCAGAGTGATCTGGCGCACGGTGACGGCACCCGAGGAGAAGAACTCGGCGGCTTCGCGTTCGAGCGTGTGCAGGGCGTACAGGCGGAAAAGAGCGTGCATGAGGGTCTTGGTCTCGGGGTCCAAGGCCTGGGCGAGCTGAGGGGAGGAGACGGCCTCGTAGAAGTTGCGGACCACGAGATACTGTGAGTGGGCGGTGGACAGACGCCAGAAGTCAACCAGTAGGCTGTTCCATGAGCGCTTCTCGGCGTCACGGTGCTTAAGCGCCTCGAAAGTCAAGTGGGCTGTCCGCCAGGCGAAGGCATCCACAATGTCCTTGTCCTCTTCGAGCACGTCAAAGGAAGCACCCTTGTCGCGGCGGTCGAGGTAACTCTTGAGGATGCGGGAGGTGTCGTTATCAGCGGCCTTGCCAGAAAGGACGGCACGGGCGGACTTGAGCAGATAGCGTGCGACCTGCTGGGTCAACATGTAGTTGTCGCCCTCCCAAGTGAGAGTGGGCAGATAGTCAGCGTAGTAAGATCCAATACCGCTGTAGCTGCTGTAGCCGTGGCCACCGCATGCGCGACGGCAGACCTCGAGACCTTCACCGGCAGTGGTACTGGCAAGGGCCTTGAGACCACAAGAGGTGGCGTGCAGGTCCGCCAGCAGGTCGGCACCAGCTCGAAGCTCCTCGGGGCCGGGGCCACGCGAGTTCTGACCAGGCGAAGCAGCAGCCTTCATACGGTCCTGGTTCTCCTGGTACAATTTCATCATACCGCGACCGGTGAAGTGCAGCGCGTACATAGAAGCCAGAAGGGGGAGCAGGCGCACCTGCACCATCTTGTAGTTCAGCACCTGGTTCTCACCAGCGCTGGGCTCCGCGTCACGGTCCTGGAACTGTCTCCGGACGGCGGCGTACCGAGTAGCAATGGTCACACCGCGGGCCAAGACACCACCGGACTGCAGAACGATGTTCGAGCGCACCCATGTCAAGGTACCGTAGACCAAAGAGGGGAGAGCGGGACGGATGTACTTGCCGGTCTCCTTCTCAATGCGGGAGAAGCGGGCCAGCATATTAATGTGGGGAATCTTGACATTGTTGAACAGCAAGAAACCGTTGTCCATGGTGTTGTAGCCGAACTTGGGGCCAATATCACCCACGTAGACATTCTCCAAGGGCTGATGGGTTTCGAGGTCGCGGACCTGCACGACGAAGGGGTGGGGACCGAAGTTCTTGCCGCCGATAAACAGCTGAGCCATAACCACGGCGTGGTTGGCAGTGCGACCAAGCGAACCAATCCACCACTTGGAGGCGGTCAATGTGGGGGAGTTGATGGTGAAGGTCTGGTCCTCCTGGTTCCAGGTGGCGGTGGTCTCGAGACCGCGGACATTGGAACCGTGACCCAATTCGGTTTGGGCGTAGCAGCCGATGATCTCGTATTTCGCGGCACGCTCAAGGAAGAGCTTGTGCTGTTCGGGGGAGCCTTGTTCCCGGAGGGTCACCTAAAAGAAAAGCCGGTTAGCCGCGGAATTCTGGGAGGATCGGCTATTGCCGTAGTACGTACCAGGAACATGCTTGCGTGCAATCCATAAGGGGTAGGTTCGCCAATCAGCTCATTGGCAGCATGAAGCTCCTCCATGGACCATTTGTTCTGCTCGGCCAGCTGTTGCAGGCGCTTAGCCTTGGCCAGAGACCGCTGCAGCCGTTCAACGCGACCGAGGGTGTGATTTTGGGACTTGTCAAAGACTTTCTCTGGCTCGAGGAGGCTGAGCATCTTCTGCTGTCGGTCCAGAGCCTCCTTGGTGTGGAGTAATTCGGACAGCTTGTCGACGTTAATGTTAGACTGCGCACGCTCTTGAGCGAGCAGCTCGGAACCCTGCGGGCCCGAGGGCTTGAGGGCCTTGACCCAGTCAGGAGGAGGAGAAGGCATGATGGAGTGCGAATAGAGAGAGGGATGGAGAAGAAACGAACGTGGGGAGGGAGGTTATAATAATACTCTGGGGTCCCCGGTGACGATTCTCCAGGCCTCGGCCAAATCAGCCGCCGAAAATGGAAAGAGCCGAGGCCCAGTTGTACCCCCCCAAATCGGGCAAGTGCGGCTGGCCGAAAACCGCCGAGCTCGCTTTGTTGACATTGTCGGTATGCTAGAAATACATAAAGCAGGCATGTATTCCCGCTTGAACCCCCGCATCTGTGTCGGCTGTTTCTACGATGTGTTCGGCGATTGGTGTCGGATGGGCGAGGCCCGGAGTCAGCCAACACCGAAGTCGGGCTTAGTGCGCGCACTCCAGGGATCGTCAACCCGACAGTGGCGATCGGCGGTTTTCTGTTTTGCGGCAACTCCCGGCCAGTTCGTCCTGCTTGACTTGCCTTTTCATTTCGGGGAGCAGGTGACCTCGGTATGCATTCCTTGGGTGGCCGTCGTGACTACCCTCCATACAGCGTGACTATTTATGCCTGGCCATCCTGTACATACCCCTTTCATGCCCCGCCGATGGTCGGGAAACGCCGTCACGCCTACGGACACAAATAACACACACAATTGACAAAGCCATGACATCTATGAACATCAATATTGATTCCTGTATACTCCTTTCTATGTTCTGACACGTGAAATTGGAGGACACGTCAAGAGAAATCCAGGGTCATCGGGGCGCGGTTCGGGAGTTTAAATGCAATTCGGATCAGATAAGAAGATCGGTCCCGATCTTCACATGTCAGATGCGTCTCCTTCGTGCTTGTGAAAAGGCACGAGCTGCCACTTCATTGACGGCATGCTCGGCCTACTCGTTCCGTCGCACCTTCGACACCCGCGGTAATCCCAGCCACGCGAGGAAGATGGCCCCGGACAGAGCGATGATGAACGGCTGCAACACTCCGACCCCCTTGGCCTGTGCCAGCGCTCCCACGGCGAAGGGCAGAATGGCCGCTCCGCTGCCTCCAAATGCAGCGGTGAATCCGATCGAACTCACATGGAGGTGTCGCGGCAGGAGTTTCGTGATCATCACTACTGCGCCCGGGAAGAGAGGACCCAGGAAGAAGCCCTGCAGTGAAACTGCCACGGCGGATGCATAGAAGTGAGGCACGAGCCACAGGACTAGACCGAATGCCATAGAAAGCACAATGTACGCCTGCAACCATGGATCGTCAGCTCCGTCTTCAAGGTGCCTGGGAGAGTCTTACCGCGATCGCCACCTTTTCGCCCACTCGCGGAGTCAAAAATCCCAGCACTACTCGGCCGACAGTGATACCCAGCCAGAATCCAGTGGCTGTCATACCACTAGCAAATGGTGCCCCGTGTCGGACACGGATCATATAGGTAACAATCCATCCGCCAAGTGCAACCTCCACTCCCACATAACCCAGCAGGAACAGAGCGCATAACCAAGTGACCCGGGCCGACGGTCGCTTGAACAACGCACTTTTGAGGCCACCCTTTTTATTATCTCCGACCGAGTGGGTATTGGCTGCACGGAACACCACGCCCGTAGATTTCCAGAAGAATGCACCGCAGGTCGCAAGCTCGACAATTGCACATCCCATCTAATGAAACCACTGATTAGGGAGCCATCTGAGTAGGAAGGGAAATCCTCACCATGACGTAATAAAAGACGTACCAGGGCAGATGGGCTCTGGCGATCATCGATGTCGCAATCAACGGACTCAGAACGGCACCCACGCCATATACACCGTGGAGAAGACCCAGTAGCTCGTTGGCATTAGCCATGTTACCGATCCATGCGTTCCACGCAGCATCCTCTAGGCCATTTCCAAAGCCAGCAAATATGAAGGAGACCACGAGTACTGGGTACGGTGGATGGGTGCAGTTCACGATGTATGCGATCAGATGGCACCCCGGTCCAATTAATGCCACACCACGCTGGCCTAGACTGGAGTGGATGCGGTGGTTGAGAAATGCTGCAAGAGTATAGCCCACCAGAGGTGATAAAAATACCAGTGACACGATCGTGTACGAGAGGTGATAGTATGTTTCGAGCTGTACAGTTGTGAGCTTGACACGCGGCACCAAGATGAGATAGAAATTACATATGGAATTAAAGCCTGTTATCCAGTAAGACACTATAGAAACAAGTCCGGATTCGCCATCTCGTGAACACTTACACCGTACGCCGCATCGTTCGCTCCCATTACCAAGAAACTCCAAAAGGTCGAGAAAGAGCGATAGATGTTGATACGAGGTTGATTCCACTTTTCCAACGCTTGAAAGCCATCTGAGTCACCACTTAGGGACTCTGACGCTGAAACCTCACGGGGTAGAGCCTCAAGCGTAATGTTCGTCTCGTGCGTTGTTTGTCGCGGCTGTTCCTGAACTACACAGGTGGACGCCATGGTGAGCGACGTCTAGTGATCAGAACGAGGGTAAGACATCTGAGGACAACATGCAGCAGAAGAGACTGCGGTTTCGCTTTGACACCTGACCCAGGCCTTTCGATTTGGTCAAGGCCCACCGCCAGACCATGCGGAGATCCTTGGCGTCGGAGGGTTTCCCGCGTTTCCCGATTCGGCAGAACTTCGGTTTGGGGTTGTCTCTCGACACCAAGGCATCACGTGCTGGCGCGGGGTTCAAGCGAAATTAACAGCGATTCAAAAAACTGGACTGTCATTAGTTGTCTGGAGCTCTCTAAACGGAA
Source organism: Penicillium sp. S103-07 (assembly GCA_037042055.1). NCBI lineage: Eukaryota > Fungi > Ascomycota > Eurotiomycetes > Eurotiales > Aspergillaceae > Penicillium > Penicillium sp. S103-07. The sequence continues at coordinate 80,885 of JAXQJQ010000016.1, read as the reverse complement.
TCAAATCTATCTCAGTTATGCATAGACGAAGGGAATGCACTCGATACTGAGAAGCGGAGCGAAATACATCTGTTTGAGACTTCTAGGCCCTATGCTCAATATCAGCTAGGTTCAGTACCCGTAGAGTCCGCACCAAAAGGCAGCTGGTTTCTCAAGACATTCGTAGGGCTTGATGCACATCGTATTCATTCAAGTGCCAGTATATCTCTTCTCAATACCAAAATAAATCCCAGCTTGGACTCGCTTCTCTTTGCATCTCGGACATTACATTAATTATCCACCAATCAAATCTCCAGTGGCCAGGAAACCACCATCCGTCCACATATAAACCCTTGCATGATCTGATCTGAATCTGATAATGCATCACCGGTCTTGACAAAACCATGAGTTTCTCCAATCCCATCATCCCCGGCTTCAACCCAGACCCCTCCATCGTCCGCGTTGACCGCGACTTCTTCCTCGTGACCTCTACATTTGAATACTTCCCCGGTGCCCCAATCTATCATAGCCGTGATCTCATCCAGTGGACTTTGATCGGTCATGCGTTGACGAGACCTACTCAGCTCCAAATTCATACACCGGAACCCGGGGGCGGCGTGTGGGCTACAACTATCAGGTATCACCGTGGTGTGTTTTATATCGTTACTGCTAGTTTTCAGCGATATCGGCCCCAGCAAGATGATCGGGTCTGGCCACAGGGGTTCTATGTAAAGACCAGTAACATCTGGGATGATAGCACGTGGTCAGATCCTGTTTATTTTGACCAAGTTGGGTTTGATCAGGATGTAAGTTGAGTCCCACAGCGCGGAAAGAAAAGATACCTTGAGGTAACGTGGAAATAGCTCTTCTGGGACGATGATGGGGTGGTTTATCTGTCGTCTACTTATCGCAAGCTTCAACCTACGCCTGGTGCCAAGCTTAAAGACTTTGCCATTCACATCTGCACCGTGGACCTCGACACCGGACGTTCTACCTCAGAACCAAAGTTGATTCGTGAATCAGCTTCCGGTGTTGCGGAGGGTTCTCACATCTTCAAGCGCGGTCGTTACTGGTACTTGTTCACGGCAGAGGGCGGCACCGAGAGTGGACATAGCGAATGGGTTTGTCGCAGCGAGATCGGACCTTTAGGGCCCTGGGAAGTTGGGCCGAATAATCCGCTCTGGCGCAATGGTGTGAAAGACGAGGTGCAAAACACCGGCCACGCTGATTTGGTAGAGGATGCCAACGGCCAGTGGTGGGCAGTGCTGTTAGGCGTACGACCTATACGACGAGGCAAAGAATGGGAAGAATCCGTGCTAGGTTAGTGATCCAGCCTCCAATGGCCAAACTGACTCCGTTAGGGCGTGAAACCTTTCTCGTTGCAGTCGAGTGGATCAACGACTGGCCCGTGTTCAATGGGGGCAAGAAGATCACGGTTCAGTCTGTCGGGCCCGGTCTCTACCAACACGCAGTTCCCGTCATCTGGAGGGACGATTTTAGCAGCCCCAAACTCCAATTGGGATGGTATCGGAAGAGTAAGACGATTGGCGACCTACTCGAATCCCGGCTGAACAATACAGATACACCCTTCACGGTCGACTCCTCGCTCACTGAGCGCCCCAACTATCTCCGTCTGTACGGTGGGCCTTATGATCTTTCAGTTCCCGCTTGTCCCACGCTGTTTCTGCGCAAACAGGTTCATCAATTTTGCACTTGGGAGACCGAGTTGACCTTTGAGCCGGCTTCCGAATACACGGAAGCCGGGACGGTCTGCTGGTGGAACTATTTTACGTATAGCAGTATCGGCATTCGGAAACGAGGCGACCGCCAAATCCTTCGCTTTCGGCCATCGGAGGGCGATGTAGTGGAGAGGCATTTGGGCTCACCAACTGTGGTGCTCGTGGTGGAATGCGGCAACGAGTATCGCTTTGGATACCGTGAATCGACCGACCACATCGAATGGATTGGCAGCGTTTCCAATCAAGTCGCAACTAAGGCACCACCAGTGGGTGCCCCGTTTACAGGTAAAGTGACACGGAAGAGAAGTCAAAGAAAGTATACTAACAAAGAACCAGGAATGATGCTGGGGCTCTATGCATTTGGGGAACGTCAACGGTGTTTGAGTCCCGCCGACTTTTCATATGCGCAATTCAGATAGAAATTCGAGGGAGTATGACCTATACTGTAACGCAAAGTACCCACTCATAAACACCAAAAACATTCAAATGCGCTAGTAGAACTCAAGAAAATGGAGCCGGTCACGTGCAAGCTACAGCGCTCATCTCGGATCGTTTATTTCAACCTTCAGTTCTCTCCGACAACGAATAATGCCGCCGTCGACGGTTCCCGGCCATGAGCATGCCCTCGGATAGCAAGGACGGCGATGCGACCCCCGAAAGACCTGGTTCGCGCGCCAGTTCGGACCTCCTGACTCGGGTACCCGTTCCTGCTCCACCCCCACACCGGCACCAGGACGACAGCGACACCGACTCAACCTACGACGACGGTTCACTTCTTCGAGATGACACAAAGAGCCTATCGGAGTACATAACGGCGTATCGCTTTGAGTATGGGCGACGGTACCACGCTTTTCGGGACGGTGCTTATTGGGTGCGTGGGGTATTCCCTGCGCTTCAATCTATGGTCCGCATTTGACTGACAGGAACAGGGACCCAACGATGATAGTGCAAATGAGCAGCAGAACCTCGCGCATCATATGTATCTGCTTACCCTTGACGGAAAGTTACATCTGGCTCCTCTGCGTCAACCCCAGGTACTTTTTGACTTGCAGTAAATTCCCAGTTGGGTTCTGATTGGACCAGGAAATCCTCGATGTCGGCACTGGAACTGGAATATGGGCCATGTATGTTGAACGGTGCTCGTTCGTTCTTGATGAAGCTCATTGGATTACGGTATAGTGACATGGCCGACGAATACCCGAGCGCCCGAGTGACCGGTGTGGATCTTTCACCAATTCAACCGACCTTTGTTCCGCCCAACTGTACATTCGAGGTCGACGATATGACGATGCCATGGACATATGATCCTAACCGATTCGACTTTATTCATATTCGGGAACTTTTTGGATGTATACCTGACTGGGATGAGTTCTTTCAGGAATGCCTGAGTGCTTTGAAACCCGGAGGCTATATCGAAGTCGTGGAACATTCCGTTTCGCCAGTGGCTGATGATGCGACAATGAACCCCGATCATTTCTTTCGAACGTGGGGTGATACGGTCATTCAGGCTGGACAACGGTTCGGCAAGAGCTTTACGATATGGGAAGAGAGTGCCGAGCGGTTACGGAGACTTGGTTTTGAAGAAGTCGTCGAGCACCGGTACAAGTGGCCGATGAACGGGCATGTCTTCTATGAACGTGGACGGCCAGAAAAGCTAACACTGGCAGCAGGTGGAGTGACAACCCCAAATTACACGACTTGGGGCGATGCAACCAGTTTCGTCTCAATTACGGGATAGAAGGCTTCATGCTCCGGCTTCTCACCTCGACATTGGCGTGGCCCTATGCGCAAGCTCAAGTATTTCTGGCAAACATGCGTGCGTGCACGAGTGACCATAGAACGCATGCCTACCTCCCAGTCACTGTTGTGACTGCCCGGAAACCTTTACATACCTCTTCTGCCCTTAACCCCGACCCTGGTCCCTCTGCACAGCAATAGACTTGGGTGGCTTAGGTATTATTCTGCATTTGTTTTCTTCTCTCCTTTAATATACCCCGTTCGATGACCGCGACATGATGAATAAAGGCCGCGAATCTGTACATGGTTGAGTGAGGTTCTACCCAACCAGCAGCCCACAATACGATCAATGTATTCAATTAAAGATAAGGGCCATCGTTGAGATGCTACGTTATAGAGATACCCAGACCTTGCCCCATGGTGCATCCGTACGGTAACTCACAAAATATGACAATACGGAACCGGGTCTCTTAACTCCGTTCGGATTCTCGCCAAGACACGGCTATAATTGGCGGAGACCAAGATCGGGGCGTCAGTGGCCCGCATAAGAGGGACTCGCCTCCCGTCCTCTTCATCCTGCTGACACTACACCTAGTGATACCTAGCGCTGACAGTCATGGCCACCACTCCACAATCAGAGACTTCACAGTCGATCTCTGCACCCGCTGAGCCCGTTGACGATTGGGCGGGCCTTACCGACCCGGCTGAGCGGCGAAGACGCCAGAATCGGATTAATCAGCGGGCCCACCGTATGTGTATCGATATCACTGAGTGAATTGATGCTGATGGTTTGCTAGGACGACGTCAGCGACAGGCGAATAAGAACGTCCACCCTAAGAATGTGGTCGCATCGCCGTCCACCGCGGTAGTGCGATCTGGGAACAGTTCCTTGGAAAGTGTTTCTGAAAGCTCGTCGCCAGGAAAAATGGGCAATGGCTGTCTTTCACCTGGGTTGGTGCGCATGCTATTTCATCGATTCGCCGAGACGGCATACCAAAGCTACATGCTCGGAGATCCTGCCTCCGACCACCTCTTGACTCTGACGAGAGTCAACGTCTTCCGAGCATGTGGACACAATTTGAAAAGTATCGGATTCAACTTGGATGAGATGACCGACGATGCGATATCGCCTTTCAACCGCGCCTCGAGTCCAGAGGCGTTATTATCGATTGATAATACCCAAATGCCCCTCAGCCTCCGACCGACCAGGATCCAAAGGACGGTAACCCATCATCCCTGGCTCGACTTCTTCCCTTTACCGAAAATGCGCGACAATCTGATACAGGCGGGTGATGATTGGGACGATGAACAGCTCTGCCATGATATCATGGGCTTTTGGGAATCTCCAATGGATGGTAATGCCGGGCTACTGGTATGGGGGGAGCCGTGGGATGTGAAGAATTGGGAGCTCACAGAGGCATTTCTCAAGAAGTGGCAATGGGTGGTGAGAGGATGTCCCGAGCTGATGAATTCTACCAATGCATGGCGAGCGAAGCGTGGTGAGAAACTGATATTCCGCTACATCTAGACGAACGAATTATAAATGAATGATATTGACTCTAAAGTCCGTTCCTACATCTTATTTGCGGAGCTAGCGGGGTTTCGGTCCGCGCTAATGCAAGTTGCTGACACTCTTTTTTTACGCTAACCGAAGATCCCCTCGTATAGACCAATCATATGAAGAGAGAGCCACTCTTCAGGAACTTTATCTCGGAGCGAGACTGTATGGTATTGTATAGACAGTCGTAATGTACGCTGTCTTGAAAAGATAGCTGCCTGGCGAGGTGAAGACTAACTTGATGTTGACTAGAAGTAGATCCTCTTAAAACAGTATCAGATTAAACCGAAATCCTTTCTCTATCTCATAAGATCGTCTATGCTAATCAAATCAAATCTAAAATCTAAAAAAATCCGAAAAACGTGAAACCGCTCAAAGGACATGCTCCTTCTCCTCCTCTTTGGGAATCCTCACCCAGATCAAAGTAATAAGAGCTGCAACGATCTCCGCAGCGAGCCCGAACCACCAGATCGCCCGCAAACCCTCCAATCCAATATCGCCCGAAGGCGTCTTATCCACCTTGTTCCCAATCGCGTCTGCTACCGACGTCATGACCGCCGTGCTTAGGTTCTGCACCGTCACCAGAAGACTTCCTGCACTTCCCTGGTATGATCGCCGGACGTTACTGGTAATGTAGATCGATGCGGCTGCGAATGAGAGATCCGGCCCGAAGGTGACGAGCGCAACGCCGGGCAAGGATAGCGCCCAGTAGGAGGTTCCTGACGTCTGGGGCAGGAAGAACGCCGGGCCGAGTGCGAAGGCGAGCATGGCCGTAAGATATATGTAATGTCCCGGAACCACGTGTAGGGTCTTGCTCACGACCCATGTTGCTAACACGCCGACGATTGCGTTCGGGAGTAGGTAGATGGCCACTGTAATCGGGGCGGCGTGTTGGATTCGAAGCCAGAACTGGACGGCGTAGAATTGCCAGGCTCCGGAGAATGCACCGAATCCCAAGAAGTATGCGACCATGAGCGGTGTAAATCCTTTAGTCTCCCATAGCCGGTTCGGAATTAGTGGCCGCTGGACCCAGCGCTCGGCGAAAAAGAATGCCACGATCAGCAGGATGCCGATTATCACTAACGAGTAGGTATAGGGTGACCACTCTGCAACAGATCCTTGCGTAAGACCAAAGAGCAGGCAGACGCAGCCGGAAACTGCAAGCGATGCTCCGATGAAGTCGAACTGTCGGATCGTCGGTGCTTCCGTGCCGGCGATGTCGGCGACAGGCCGCAGTGGAGGAATGGTGATCCAGGCAGCGACTAAACACAGGCCCGACAGAATCGCATTTGTTCCGAAGATCCAGTAGAGGTGGGCCTTCAGAGCACCGCCCTGAATGGCACCTAACCAGAAGCCGAAGGGCGACGTGGCTGCCATGGCGGAGAACACCTGGTTCTTTCGACGCCCTGGATTGTATACGCGACCCAGGATACTCATTGATCCAGAAACGAGGACTCCTACGGACAGTCCTTGCATGGCGCGTACAATATAGAAGAGGATTGCCATACTAGGCTTGACGGAGAACACGCCGACGACGTTCCAAATCGTCATCCAAGCAAAGGCGCCGACCATCAACATCCGCGGGGGCGTCAAGTCGCTCAGTGAGCCAGAAATCACCACGGAAAGACTCAGCGGAAGAGTATAAGCTCCCAGAAGCCAAGGAAGTTCGCTGTTGGTGATATCCAATGCTCTCTTCAACTCCTCTTGATTGACCGTGATGTCACCAAGGAGGAACGCGAACATAAGAAGACCGGCAGAGCACACAAACACAAAGATAACCTCCGCCGTGAAACTGCCGATTTCTGGCGGAACGCCTTGGTACTTGGTCCGGGTTGGAGAACCACCGGCCTCCTCCGCTAGATCGGGCATTCGCTCTGGGGAGGGATGTCGGATCGAACGCCGCGTCGCACTCCGCTCACTGCGTCGAGAAGGAATTGCGCCGAGTTCCATATAGCTATCTGGGCGTTGCTCAACTGCGGACATGGTACTAGCCAGGTTCTCCAATGCTTCACCCATGTGGGAGTCGCGCCGAGTTCTGGATGTGGGAATTTTGTGTAGTTCGGTGACATCCTGGGACTCTCGTAGATGGGCTGCATCTTCTGAAGCACTTTCGATACTATCCAATGTTATCGCTGGTGATAGGGTCGAATTCGCAGAGGATGCAACATCGGCGACGTGAATCTGCGCACCAGATTTGGCGCTGGCGCCGTCGTCCGCGGGTGATGCCATAGTTCAGAACACCGTCACGACGATGGTTTTATGTCATTTATTCAATTCAAAGGTTCCGAGAAATATAGCAAACTGCAGCTCAGAAAGTAAAAAAGAATCCACTCCCGGTCGAAAGAAAAAGAAACATATCTAAAGAGCTTCGCTGCCCCGCGATCCCCAAACGGTTAAAAGGGCTGAGGTGGAGTCTGGCACGTCACATCCCGAGAAGAGATTTATCAACGGAATTTAGTATCCGGAGTTCTCCAAAGCTGTGACTCACATTTCAATTTATATATAGTAATCTTTACCCGTTCAGGCTATTTCCCTATATACGAATTTTCATTTTACATATGCACCTCCTTGTCAGTGGCGAATCTAGATCCACTCGAACTGGTCACCTAGGTATTGATGAGCCCGAGCGTCTCCAGATCGTGCATGTCCTTCGAAATTCTCGGCTCTAGCTGCTCTGCCACATAGACGGCCGAGTTCTCCACTTTCTTGCGGTGAGGTGACCTCCTGGTAAGTGACTGTCTTCAAGTACTTGCCCACCCATAGTCCGCCCGTGTACCTAGCTGCACCGCGAGTCGGGAGGACGTGGTTGGTTCCGATACACTTGTCGCCATACGAAACGCAGGTCTTTTCGCCTAGGAACAGAGCTCCGTAGTTGGTCATCTTTTCCAATGCCTCGCGTGGTTCTTGCGTGAGGATCTGCACATGCTCGTAGGCATAGTCATCTGCGAGTTTGTATGCCTCGTCCAGGTTGTCCACTACATTCACCTCGCCCAAACGGTCCCAGGAAACTCCGGCAACGTCGGCCGTGGGTAGAATCTTCAGCAGTCGATTGACCTCGTCGATCGTATTTTCGCCCACGCTTTGAGAGTTCGTGATTAGGACTGCGGGAGAGTCGTAGCCGTGTTCGGCCTGTGACAGGAGATCCGTGGCGAGGGTGAATGGATCGGCGTGCTCATCTGCGACGATCAGGATCTCCGTTGGTCCAGCCGGGAGATCGATGCCAATCTCTTCTCCGAACAGCTGGCGCTTCGCTTCGGCAACGAAGGCGTTTCCAGGCCCGGCAATGAAATCTACCTTCTTCATCGTCTCCGTACCCACGGCCATGGCTGCAATGGCCTGCACACCACCTAGAATATAGATGTCGTCTGCACCGGCGTAGTGCATCGCTGCAACGGTATTCGCTGGGATCTTTCCGGCAATGGGAGGCGTGCACGCGGTGACATGAGGGACTCCTGCGCATTTGGCCGTGAGAATCGTCATATGACTCGAGGCCAGGAGAGGATAGCGACCGCCGGGAATGTATCTTGGATTGAATCAGTATCAACGCTGTCCGACCCGAGCTCAGGGCACTCACGCGCCAACCGAGTTGATCGGGATGTTCTTCTGGCCCAAATGCACACCAGGACGAATCTCCATTTCGAAATCCTTGAGTGATGCCTTCTGAGCTAATGCGAAGGCTCGAACATTCTCTTGCACTTGCTTGATATCATCGAGGATTTGCTGCGGCACGGAGGCGATGATTTTCTCGATATCATCTTGGGAGAGTCTGAAGCTTGCAGGACTCCATTTGTCGAACTTTACCGAGTAAGCTCTCACTGACTGATCACCATTGGCTCGAATGTCAGCGATGACACCGCGCACAATGGCAGGTGTATCTGTCACGGGTGTGGGGCCTGCGCTTGCAGGATTTTGTTGCTTCAACTTGAGGACCATGGCTGTAGAATGGTAGGTAGTTTGGGAGCTGGGAAACAATTCTCTTGATATTTGAGAGTTCAAAGCGGCCCTCGTTTGCATTATATAAGAACTTTGAATGGACAACCATTGATCACGAAGCTTTCCAAGGCTTCCTTAGAATCGGCGTCGGCGCCGAGTCCGATGTCAATCCACCCCGCATTCTGGTGGATGCAGCGTGAGCTCAACGCGTCTCGGAATGTGGGGGAATTTGGTGATTCATCGACTGTTTTGCGAAAGGCCTCATAAACATTAATTCCGACAACTGCCGATGAAATTGTCTTTCTCTTTTCTCTCTTTTCTTTTTCCCTCGCTGATAATAGGCTTCAAAGAGCGAAGCTGCATTGCCTGGGACTCCGCGCACAGACAGCTCCACCGTGACGTATGTTTGAATAACCGAGGTCTAACTATAGCAACGATAGCACGGCCCATTGAACTGTCCTTAAGATGTAGAAAGAGGTAAGAATGCAGAATGTTAAAATATCAGATCCTGGCACCTTCGCTATCAACTACCCCCGAGCTTGCTTGCCCTCTCTCCCAGTCATGCCATATGTTGTCGATCCAGGAACATGATACTCCACATATCAAGTCTGTATAGTTTTTTCAAACAACGCATAAATTGGAGTTACGGCGAGCGGTAGCCGGAGGCTAAGGTCTTGATAAAATCGAATCCTGCCGTATTTCCCAGTTCTGTTCGCCACGGACTTGTCCCAAGCCGAGATTTGTCTCTGTGAAAACGTTGACGGAGCATCTGGGTTCAACTGCACGGGAGCTGTGTGCGTCGGTGGTAGTGTAACGTGTAGTTGTGAGGTTGTGGGCTCGCTTGTATTTGTCCAGTATCTATCACGTCCGCATATAATCAAGCGTGAGTATATATTGCCAACGCTTCACGCACCTCCGCTATACACACAATGTCCCAGATCCCCCATCAGCTGAGCCAGACTCTGAACTAGCGGCGGCGTTTTCTCAGAATCATCGGGCCGGATCACTCCCTGAACAATCTGCATTGTCATGCCAGGGTCTGAAAGGAAAGTCGGTCCACCTGGACCTTGCAGCGCAGGAAGACCACAGCCCAGTGTCACGAATTTGGAGACATCCGCAACCTCATCTGCATCAAGGAATACAGTTGGTCCCTGGCCCGAAAGCGGAGCAGGACTTCCTGTAAGCTGCGCGTTTTTGGCTTTGGACACGACTCCGTATGACCAAAATGCCAGACTTGCGTAATAGACCCCGATCGCCAAGAACCCCGTTAGTGAACCGGGGGCCATTTGTCGAGCGGCACGCACGGTTTGGCCTGCGTGCCATATAGACCGCCTCGAATCGGGGCTTGTGATCCATTCAAGGGCGGAGTGATAAACTCGACGGGCTTCTTGTTTATCCTCCTTGCCGGCGAATAGTTGCAGTTCCTCGAGGGACATGTGAAGTAGCATGGAGACGACCTCACACACTAATGTTATCTCGGGTCGGCATGGGACTCGGAGTTCTGAGCATACCATTCGGAAATGCTGGAGCGCCTGTTCGAGTTCTTGTTGACGGGAGTTGGTCACCAGAGCATGCCAATGTTTGGAACTGCCGGTGGAGATGAATTTGAGCCGGTGGTATTCGTTGATCAGAGCGGATAGCCCGTGAAGGAGGACTAGAGCCGCTAGTTGGGTATCGATGCGGTTTTGGCATACTGATAGTTGAGACATGTCGCGGAGGAGGTCGGCGAGGGATGGGACGCGTTCTGGAGTGATTGCACAATAGAGTTCCTTCCATTCGGTGGCTGTCTTGGCTTCCCATAATTGACGTGCGGCCGGCAGTGGAAGCTCCAGGTCTGCATAGGATATCAACGGGTTGACGTTGAGAGTAATCGATGTCTGAGAATCATGAAGAAAGACATGGTAGACAAGTCTTGGGATATATTAGCACAATCCAAGTCGTTATATCCGCTGTGATTACCTTTTGAAAGACTCCTGTTCAATCCAGCCATGCCATTTGCGTTCGAGTACGTCTGCCGTATCTTCCGCCGAAGGCACAATGGAAGTATAGACCGATCGGCGGAACCTTAAAGCTCGTCGAAGCATTGTTATCAAGGGCTGGGAAAAGCTTTCTGCGATCTCGGTCTTCCGTCGATTACCACTCCAAATTCCTATATCCAGATTCAAGGCATACGTCTGTGAGGTTCGTAGATCTCGCGTGGTGCTGTTATCATTTTCATACTATTGCTTCGTGAGTGTTTGAATCAATCGCAAGAATACACTTTCACATACCTTAACCGGCATATACAAGCGCACAATCTCAAGCAAAGCATAGCCCAGCTTCCTGATAGTAGGTATGGGTGAGCGAACGGCACTAGCAGAAGCCAATGCTGCAAGGATACTTGCGTGTTCGCTATTCGGACAAAATGTCGGCCCATGGATGAAAGAGTCAACCCCATGGCTTTGATATTCGAAATATTGTTGAACCAATCCATCCAAAAGCTCCGTGCTGGGGAACGACTTCATAATCCGAGTCAAGTCTGCTTTGCGGCTGATCTCCAAAACTAGACCAAATATGAGATCCCGGCTACTTGAAGAAAGGCGCTCGCTCAGAATCTGCCGGTCGGTGGCACTGGCTTCAGGACTGTCGACGGCTTGTGGTACCGACAGATTCTCATGGTCGTCAAATACGTGGTCTTCATGAACGGGCTTCCACGCGGACAATGATGAGCGGTGGTAAGCTTCGGCACCAATTCCAATACCCCTATCAGTATCAAAGGGAGCCTGCCGTTGGTTTCCATGGAGATCTGGAGGGAAGCTTCGGGAATTATACAGGTCGATCAGACCAAAGTCACCATCTGTCAAGTTAAAGTCGTAGGCAGGATTCTCCAACGCGCCGTAATGTGTGAATTCGGGAATCAGGATGGATGGGTCGAAAGGGTCGTTGTATCGACCCAAAGAGGAGATCAGTGAGTCCGGAATGAAACTCGGGAAAAAGGTGCCGTCGACGCTGAAAATGCCACTTTCTTGATCGGTGGGTGACACTATCGGGCTATTGTTAGTGGGGGTTAATCACGAACACGATAGAGTACAACCCTACCGTCGTATTCAATTGCCATCTGCTCGCTCCCGGCTGATAGTTCTGGCGAAAGGACCGGGTTTTGCGCATGTCCACTCGGAGTCATCGTGATATTGTTGGTTGTTGGAAACTCGTCCATTGGGGTAGGCATGGGAGAGAAGGCGACCGAAGCAGTCAACTCGACGGGTTGATTGATGGCACCATGATTGTCGGGCGTACTCTGCTGCGGCTCTGGGGAAGAGTCCTGCGCGATATCCTGCCAGTCGCAATGAAGATTTCGCTCGCGACACCGCCGACAAGGCTTCTCCTCGTCGCATTTCAGCTTCGAGGAGGCACAAGTTTTACATGCCTGCGAAACTCGGCTTCGTTTTGCAATCAGGAAGTTTCTTTTGCGTTTATGGTCCTTATCATACGCATGCCCAGTGGCATGGCGCTTCAAGAGGTCACTGGGGAGTGTCAGTGGCGAAGAGTCAACAGGCGAAGATACTGACGGGCGTGCAAATCCCTTGTCGCAAACATCGCAAACGTAGGGCTTTTCGCGAGTATGTGATCGAATATGGCGGATCAAATGGTCCGCCCGGTTATAGTGGCGTTTACAGAAGCCGCATTGGAAGTAGCCTCCATCCTTGTCTTTGAATTTGACGGGAGGCGTGATCAGCCGATCGGGTGAATCACTGGACATGTTAAGCATCCGGTGAATGGAAAGAGCACCTTAGGGGGAGGTGAGAAAAAAGGAGCCACCTAAAATGAGGGGAAGTAGGACGAGACGAGAAAATCTGGGGAAGTTGTCCGGGACCATGCGGCCATCGCGCAGAAACACTCAGACCAGTCGGGAAGTTTTGCAGCTCGCCGGCCCTGACCTCGGTGAGGATCATGCCTCAACTGCCGCTCAATCGGGGCCTAGAGCACACCAAAGGGGTGCAATGCTGTTCTGATGATCCGCGAATCCCGAATGAGCGTAATGGCCGTCGTGGAATCCGCTCCACTGCGTGATTCTCCAGATTCACGAATAACAAGGGGTGCAATGGGTGACTTGCGATTCGTCTGAATGACCGCTAGCTTCCTTTCTAACGAGGGGTTGAATAAGCCCCACGAGGCGAAGTTGACGCGTGCCACCGATTGAACGGGTTGTCGGCGGTCGGGATGTGGGGGACTCTACCCGAGGCTGTCGTGAGGGATGTACTCCCTTCCGAGCGGACTCATATATGGTAGCTATGAAGGACTGCATCTTCGTACGGTTAATCCTACCTTGATCTTGGGTCAAGACCATCAGGATGGGTAAGTCCTTTTGCCCCTTCTGACCCTTTCCCACTAACGATGATTAGGCCTCACACCGGTACACTTCTTCTCCCATGGCTCGACCATGATGCTTGGAGAAGAGTCCGAAAGTGCCGATTACTGGAAAAAGTGCGGAGATGAAGCCCTGGCGCGGAACATCAAGGGAGTGGTCATCATGGTGAGTGTTATCTCCATTCCCATGGTTGAAACTCCGAACTAACAACGTGCAGGGTGCTCACTGGGACTGCATGGGCGATAGAATCGAACTAGCGACAAACCCGAACCCTGGAAAGAGCCCTGTGGCCTACGTGCATCCGGACAAATACGTGAACTACAAGCTCATTCCCGACCTCGAAACCACGAACCGATGCATCAACCTGCTGGCCCGCGAGGGTTTCAACGTTGGCGGTAATGAGACTTTTGAGTGGATTCATGATGTCTACCTCATTCTCATTCGCATGTTCCCGGCGTATTGTCCGCCTACGACCTTGATCTCTGCAAATGCTCGCTACGATCCTCATTTCCATATGAAAATCGGCGCTACCTTGCGTCCGCTGCGCAAAGAGAACTATTTGTTCATTGGGACGGGAGGTGCCGTTCATAATCTATACCGGAATAGATGGGCTCCGATGCTGCGGTTCCGCGATAACTTCGCCCTGGAGACTCCACCGGAGGACTGGGCTATGGAGTTCCGCCAGGCTGTCGAGGACGTTATTACCAAGACATCTGGACCGCAGCTACGCCGTGCTATGACTCGGCTGATGAAGCATCCTCGCTTCCGGGATGCACATGCCACCGACGACCATTTCATGGCTGCAATGTTTGTGGCTGGCGCCGCGGGAGATGCAGAAGATGAGAATGCACCTGCGATGATGGGTGCGGAGAGTTGGGAGTTGACCAACATGTGTAATTCGCAATTCACCTTGGGCAGATGGCCAAAGGAGATTGCAGTGTAATTTCCTTTCTATTTCATTCAAACCTATCATTTCTTGCGCAATATTGTCCACCCCAGGAACGAAATTAGCTCTTCAAAGCTCGCAACAGCCTCCTCCAGTTCCATCTCTTCATCAAACAGTCCTGGTGTCAAGGTGGAGCAAATTTTCGAGAGGTATTCCGCACAGCTCGGCCTCCTAAATAGTCAACCGGAGCCGAACTGGAAATGAGCTCGTATTCCGAAGTCAAGAAATGCATAGCGAGAAGAACGGCATTGTTTTATTACTCCCTCGTAGTCAAGTGTAATGCCATAGGAAAATATTCCATCAACAGATGTTCCTTGAATGTCTTCATTAAGCCACAACCTATGTTGTTAAGGTGCAACCGCGGATCCGGTACGTATGAGGTGCGTATATACACAGACAGGCCTGACTCCGGGGGAAACGAGGCCAACAAGTAAGAAACAGGAGGAAACGGGAAGCAAAGCAAGAAACCCACTCGGGGGTATTTCGCCACGCCGATTAAATGCTGTATGGATGATCAACAAAATACCCCACAGGGGGCGATCTCGCAAGGAAGACTCGTAAAAGTCAAGTACCATGCTCATGGCTCATCTCTTCGTGCAGAACAATTCGTAGAAACACCACCCACCGAACAAAGGAAATTTGAAAAAGAAAAAACACCGATTGGGATATTTCCAACTCCTGTCAACCCCAAAATGAAGAAACCGCAAATCAAGTAGACTTAGATGACAACCACATCGCCCTCGGCATCCGCGGGATCGGAGGCCATCATGTCTCCGTATTTACCCACCGCGATCATCATGGGATCGTCTCCCAGATCGATTGCGCTGTCATCATTGTTAGGGGATTGAAACCCCGCTTCCGCAAGAGCCAGCTCCTTCTCGTCGGTGGCGTGTTTCACGTCGGATTCTTCATCGCCAGCTCGGCGATGAGCTTGGTTTGTCTCGACTGAAGAGGTATTGTTGGACTTTGCTTGGCTATGGGCAACACCATCAACGTTGTGCTTGAGGTTGAAGTTTCCGAGACTCGGTTGTTCGGCACCAAAGGTCACAGTTTGCAGCGAGCTAGCAGTGCTTCGCATGAAGCCACCCTTCTCCGCCTGCCAGACCATCATCTCGTGAAAGAAGACCTTGGTCATCCACCAGGCACTGAAGCTGGCTGCTCCGCCTAAAGTGAGGCGGTGAAGGACACAGTCCCAGAGGGCGTCGACTTTCTCAACGATGCACTGGGAGCGGTGATGGGCGAAGACCGCCGGAAGATTCAAGATGAATGACACCCACTTATCCGGGAAGTTGTAGTCTTCGCCAGAAGCGGTCTCAACCGGGAAGGGGTGGGCATCCATATCGTCCGCAAGGTCCGGCTTCCCGAAGAAAGGAAGACCCGTTGAGTCATCGGCATCAGTCAAGGGGGTGAGAAGGGCACGAACGTCGTGCTTGAGGATCTGTTCCGTGGCCTTTTCGGCGCAGGCCGGGATGTTGGCCTTGGAGATCATGTCCTTGGGATCAACGAGATTCTTGAAGTCGTACCACATCTGGTTCCGGTTGTCGGGGTGGCAGAGCCATGCAGCGGCGGCATTTGCTGCTTGGTTCACATCAAGCATATGCTTCAGAAGATTGCAAAAGATGTGAGCGGGAATAAGTCGCGCGATTGAGACGTGGGAGGGCTGAGCCTTGAAAGTCTCCGCGATATGCGCGCAAAGCTTGTGAGAGATGGAGCTGAAGGCGTCCAGAACAACCTTGGGCACGACTTGCGTCGTGAGAGGAGCGACAAAGGCGATCATTTTCTGGTACATCAGCCAGTCGCATTCCTTGATCCACGGTGCCAGGTTGGGGTGGGTCAACAGTTTCTGGACCGGGACAGTCAGGGTACCATGAAAGGCAGAGAAGTACTTGAGAAGGTTGCGTTCCTTGCAGAACCGGAAGCTGTCGATCACGGAAATGCAGTGAGACCGGTAGAGGGCGGCGAGCGCCTCGGCAACCTTGGGATCCGTGTTCACGGGCAAGTAACCGCGGATATCTGGGAGGACGAGAGCGTCGTTGTCGACCGCGGGAACTTCGTCTGTGGGAAATTGCAGCATTTGGTGGATCATCTTTCCAGCCTGCTGTCCGACATTGTCGGTGGTGATCATGGCCTCGGAGGCAGAGGGGGTTTGACCCTGGCAGCTGCATCCAGAAGGCGAAGAATTGGCAGGGAATCGGGGTGCGAAAGATGTGGTAGGAGATGGGAATACCGCAGTATCGGCGGTGGGTGGAGGGACGCTGACGCTGAAGCGTCCGTCAGCGCTGTCTGGGGGAGCCGATGGCGACTCATCGTATCTCCGTGAGCGCATCACACTAGCAGGCCTTTCCGGAACACCGGCAGGAACATGCGGATTAGGGGCAACCTGGGCGTTAAGAGGCACGGGCTTCTGTTGCTTTTCCTCGATGACGGACAAATCGACATAGTGATACTTGGACTCGCCACGGACACCAAGGCGTCGAGTCTGTACATTAGGGAAGATGATGCGGACGAGTTTACCAAACGACGCAGGATTAAGAACCGACACTCGCTCGGTTCCACACTTTTCGGCATAGCAACAGTACACCCGATCTCGTCTTACGGAACCATTACTCTTCCGGCAGTTTTCACGCAGCCTAAACTCGAGTCAAAAGACTGGAAAGTGGAAATGGGTGATGACGAACTTGACTTACCAGATCATGGCGAATACCTGCTTCACCTTTTCTGCCTTGCCACCGGCGCCTTCGTGCTTCATGACCTCGGCGGCCATTTGCTGCAAGCTGTACCCTTCGTATTGACGAAGCAGCTTCCGCAGTTCGTTGTCATTTGCGAGCGTTGAGCTGGAACCCCTCTTCTTTTTGGCACCCGGCTCAGATGCCTCTTGGTCCTCCATCATATGGTCGGGAAGGTGATTTTCCATTCCACTGTCGTACATGGATTGATACTGCGGGACGGGAACAGGTGCACCGTTGGATGCCATATCCGGCGGCAATCCGTGGTGGGAAAGGCTATGTCCGTGCATGGCGTGGCCGGGAAACTCATCTGGACGCGAAGCCACGGATTGGGAGTCTCGCATGCCATGCTCCAACGACGCGCCATGCGGCTGGTGAGCGAGCTGATGTCCAAAACGCATGATCATGTCTTCCGGATTGTTCCCAAACATGGCCTGGCCCGCGCCGACCTGAGACGGTAAAAACTGTGGGAATCCGTCGAGATGCTGATCTTGAGTCTGCTGGGTCGTGCTCGAATGGATGCTAGCCGTTGAACCTCGGGATCTAGGGCGACGACCGGCTCGCGAAATGGTTTCAGATCGTGCTCGCATGGGGTCTGCGGTGCCGGGGCGGCTGTGAGGACCCATATGTTGTGTGGTCTGCGACACGACGCTTCCTTGCGACGGGGCGCGTACTGTGGACAGGAATCATGAGCAACGCTTTCCTTATAGAGAGCCGAGGGGATTCTCACCTAACTCTGGAGGCATTCTGGTTTGTCTTCGGTCCAATCTGGGAAGTGGAGGAGGCCCGTCACCAGGGAGATGACCAGGACCTGCACGGGTCGTGTTATTTTTGCACGGCTGAACACACGGCGACGAGGCACATTCAGGTAAAGAAGCACAAAACCAATGGTAATCAAGAACAATCAACAAGAAGCCAAACGAAAGTCGTCCCAAGTCCGCAGGGCTAGCGGTCGCCGCGTTGTGCAAGTCGAGTCGAGGAGGATAAACAGAGGAAGCGTTCCTCAGACAACGTTGTTTGGCCGGGTCACGTGGCTGAGGTAAGCATTCCGTCCCAAACAAACAAAGGAAATATGTGAATACAACACTGTTATCGCCGCTTTGAAGGAGGAACTATTGTAGTTATCTCCTAGAATAATCGGTTTCTTTTGCACTATCCATAGGGGCATTCGTAAACGAAAGAGTTCGTCCGGCCGCGAGATACAGGTCTAGAAACCCGCGACGGTCGCTGTCTAAAGGGACTCAATTGCTACTAAATGCAGGAAAATAGTGAATTATCAAACAAGAGCATTGTCCGGTTAGTAATTCCTCTCCAATGGACTCGTGTTGGGATGTTGCGCTGTCAATGTTGTTGTTGGCCTCAGGCTGTACTTCGCACCTCGCGAACTCCGACGTCATCCGGGAGACGACCGTGGAAACTTGGTTTCTGTAGAGGCTTGATCGCATCAAAGATATTCAAAGGGTTCTATTATCTCCGACACGCTAGTGCAACCGTACCTAGGCACTGTCACACATGCCCTGGACCAATCTCCCGAAATATATCTGTCACTCCACTGCTGATCGAACTATTTATTCCGCGATCGACCCCACCATCCCCAGATCGACTCAGTTGTCTCCAAGCACACGAATATCCAGGTAGATTATTGGCCACTCGAGCAATTGGACAGAAAGGTAAACCATCAATCAATAACATGTACGCCGTAATGCCCAGACTGCCAAGATCGTCTCACTCGGTTCCCACGGATCAACGGGTGGGCCCCAATCTCCTCCCACGCGGTTCAGAATTGCTGGAAATTGGATCGGAGACGGGACAGCACCACGGATGCCTTCACGTTGTCTGATGTCAGTGGTCGATAGTCGATGGCCGATCGGCGCCAAGCGTCTCACGCCGAAATGCGCGGCGCATACAACGGCAGTAGGGCTGTAGTGATGTCACCGTTTGGGGTTATTTTTGGGGCTTTGAGGCTTTGGCGTGGTTTAACGGCCTGAGACTTCCCCTCTTTTCTCCATCTCCCCTGAACATCTCCGGTAGCCATGCATAAATTCAAGGAAAAGTTCGAAGACAAGGTTGAGAATCTGGAGGAGTCGTTCCGAGGTCGGTGCTGCTGTCGTGAACGGTGAAACAGTGTACCGTGAACCGAGAACCCCGCGCGAGCTACTAACAATTCCTAGACCACAGCCTCCACGACACCAAAGCCAAGGCTACGCATTTGAAGCACAAGGTTGGCAAGTTTTTCAACATCGTCAACCCTAATCACCGCCACGATGAGGAACATGAACAGGCTACGGATGCGAAGCGCACGAAACTCTGCGAGTCTCACCGCTTCGGCTCTTTCGCTCCAATTCGCGAGGGTAACAACCTCAAGTGGTATGTCGATGCCCTCGATTACCTCTGGGCAGTCTCCGAAGCCCTAGAAAAAGCGACCGAGACCATCTACATTGCCGATTGGTGGCTCTCGCCGGAATTATTTATGCGTCGCCCGCCCGCGAAGCATCAGGAATGGCGTCTGGATCACATCTTAAAGCGTCGCGCTGAAGCGGGTGTCAAGATTTATGTCATCGTGTACAAGGAAGTCAACCAGGCCTTGACCTGCAATTCGGCACACACCAAGCATGCGCTGCAGAGTCTCTGTCCCGAGGGCACCCCCGGCCATGGCAACATTCGGGTCTTGCGCCATCCGGACCACAATGTCTTCGAAAACGCAGCTGACATGACTCTCTACTGGGTATGTCTACCGAGAGTCGACCTTTTGTCCAATTCTTACCCGATATATATAGGCACACCACGAAAAATTCATCGTGATCGACTACGCAATGGCGTTCATCGGAGGCATTGACCTCTGCTTTGGTCGATGGGACGCTAACCAGCATCCTCTGGCCGATGTCCACCCCGGTGGTTTGCGGGACGACATCTTCCCCGGCCAGGAATTTAACAACAACCGCATCATGGACTTCCAGAGTGTGGACGACTGGCAGAGCAATGAGCTGAGCAAGGTTGACTACGGCCGAATGCCGTGGCATGACGTCGCCATGGGCCTCGTCGGGGACTGCGTCTACGATATCGCGGAACACTTTGTTCTGCGCTGGAACTTCATCAAGCGCGACAAGTACAAACGCAGCTACGACGTAGACTGGCTACTGATGGAGGGCCACACTGGAGATGACGAAGATATCGTCGCCGTGCAGCGGCCCAAGTATCCCTGTGGAGAGTATGTCCAGCATCCTCTCACGCCCCTGTCTGGCAAGCCCCGTGGACAGCAGGGTACCGTTCGCGCCCAGATTGTGCGAAGTAGCGATGATTGGAGCAGTGGTATTTTGAACGAACATAGTATTCAGAATGCGTACTGTGAAACCATTCGCAACGCCGAACACTGTGTCTATATCGAGAACCAGTTCTTCAGTGAGACGACTCCTGCAAAAGCAATCCTCTCCAATTACTGACATATTCCCCAGTCACTGCCACCGGAGACCAGCAGCATCCGATTTACAACCAGGTCGGTCGTGCCATCGTCGATGCCTGCGTTCGTGCCGGTAAGGAGGGACGCAAGTTCCGTGTTATCATCGTTATTCCCGCCATTCCCGGATTTGCCGGTGACCTGCGTGATAATGCGGCCACGGGCACCAGGGCCATCATGGACTACCAGTACAAATCGATCTGCCGCGGCGAGAACTCCATCATGGGTCAAATCGAGAAGGCGGGGGTTGATCCCAGGCGTATGTTCGGTCTCGTGCTTTGACGACTGCGTGATACTGACTGATTGAACAGAACAAATCTTCATTTTCGCTTTGCGTGCCTATGACCGAATCAACAAGACTCCCGCTCTTGAGGATCTTGAGAAAAAGGCCGGCGTCAACTACCAGGATATCCAGCGTGGTATCGCCGAGTCCATTATGAGTGAGAGTGTGCACCCGTCTATTGGCAAGGAAGGCGATCGGAATGAGAAGGACTACGAGACCGACTCAACTCAGAAGCAAGAAAACGTGCGCAAGCTGGAGAAGTTCGAGGAACAGGTCGAACGGCGCAAGGCGCAGCAGGGCGATGCGAGCTGCGACTCGGTGGCTCACACGACCATGCTGAACGGTGGCAAGATGGTCGACGAGGTCTGGGAAGGTGACCCCGAAGCCGAGAAAGCCAATATCGTCCAGGAGGAGCTGTACGTGCACGGCAAGGTGTGCATCGTCGACGACCGCATCGTGATTTGCGGCAGTGCCAATATCAATGACCGGGTAAGTGGATTCTGACAGCTCATGTGGGACCCCGCTAATGTCTCGGGGTGTATAGTCCCAGCTTGGCTCACACGATAGCGAGCTTGCCATCGTCATGGAAGACCAAGAGTTCATCGACAGTAGAATGGACGGTAAGCCGTACCGTGCAGCTCGACATGCAGCGACTCTCCGCCGTCAGCTCTGGCGAGAGCATCTGGGCCTGCTGCCCGCGCAGGACTTCGACGCTTCGAACCACCCGAACTCGCAACCTCCGAACGTCTGTCCGAACCAGATCCTAGAGGGCGCGGAAAATGACCTCGTCACCGACCCACTGGGCGACTCGGTCTGGAACACCTGGACGGAGCAGGCTAGCGTCAACACGGAGACGTATCGGATGCTGTTCCGCGCGGACCCGGATGAGAATATTAGAACTTTCGAGGACTACGATAACTTCTGCCCGCGCGGGACGAAACAGGGCCACTTATTCGATCCGTACATGCCGGCTGCAGAGGTGCGGCAGAAGTTGGACCGCATCAAGGGTCATTTGGTGTGGCTTCCGCTGGATTTCCTGTGCGACGCGGAGATGGCCGAACCCGGGCTGGCCGTGAATCAGATCACCGAGGTGAGTGTTTTTGGACTTTTTATCTTTACTTCCAGGGGGGTTTCTCCCCGTGGATCCGTCGGGCCTGGAGTCAGTGCTAACGTATCTCAACGTATTCGCCAGAGCATATACACCTAGTGTTTATTTCGGTCGCAAAGACCTCTCGTTTTCGTTTGACACGTTCTATTGCATCATTTTCGGGAGTAAACGTAAACTGTAAATTCTCGTCCTCGCAGTCACTAGTCCCCAGAACCATGTGCCTGGATAACCTCGGAAAGCCGCTAGGGGATAAATTCCATTTGCAGGATCACGCTACCGGCATAGTCTAAACCTACCTGTACAGACCGTACTTTTGGCCGACCCACAGGAGCCTCCACATTCCCAGTTCCAGCAGCTGGTCCTTGCGTGATGCTTCGTGAAGTGGGGGGCTACGGACGCAAATAGAGTTGGCGGATCCAAACCCCTGGAAATCCTTAATGCCTTTGTTCCTCGGGCCTTTCGCTGCCTGCACCGGCTGAACTGGCACCGTGCGTAGCGCTTCTGCTTCGGCAACACGGGGTCGACGAGAATATATTGGCCGGTGGCGTCCACACAAGAATACGCCTCCTTCCCACGCGATCGACACACCGTCTCGAACGGAACCTTTTCTCCGCGAGATGGTATTGGTGGGGGACGCGCCAGCCTTCGCTTGGCGTCAACTTAATCCCTCGAGCCACACAGATGGGCTGAACCGGAGGCACGAAAATAATGGTGCGCCAGGACGGACTGACCGGTTCCAAGTCGGTAGGGAATGCGCAAATGGTATCTCGGCATTGCTACCCCGGCTCCGCATTATAACATTCCGTCGCACAAGGGAGGAAGAGACCCAGAGACCCTGCACCCTACCTTCCAAAGTAAGGGAACGATCGACGGGGTATTGCATGGCCAACGCAGTCAATCGCGATCGTCGAGCCGAATCGTCGGTCCTCGATTGATGCACGAACTTCCAGGCTTGGAACGGCATACGGGACAAATTGTTTTTTTACTCGACTTCGGAAGCACCAGTAGAACGGAGTATAACCGGAATTCTTCCATTTTGCAATTGTAACCTTGACTTGAGATAGAATGTCTCGGACGCCGTGACCATGATTCCAGGCAGAACATATGCAAGTCCACGAAAACGGTAAATAGTAGGACATATCTAGACGCGGACAAATGGTAGTAAAAAGAAGGAAAAGCGAAAAAGTAAAAGGGAAAAAAAAAAAAAAAAAAAAAAAGAAAAGAAAACTCCATCCAGATGCAAGACCTAAACCCATCGAAATTTTGGAAAATGACCAACTTTTTGGAGCCGATCAAATGCGCACACGTCGCCAAACGCAGCCAGAAAAAAAGAGAAGCAGAGAACAAAGCGGGCTGAGGGATTGCGGGATTGCGTGGATGGGATACCCTTGCTCGGGTTCATGCAAGAGGCTGAAGGCCAATGCGGTCTACTCAACCAAGGTTAACGAGCGAATGACAACATGCCAAAGTTGGAATTGACTTTTGGTTCCACAACATCACGAACGAGTCGACTTACCCGGGAGGGCATTCACGCCTTGGCATTGTGGCAGGCATTGCATCGACAATGGCCACAGATCTTGCAGCGCCAGATAGCCACGAAGGGGCCCGAGTTGCAGTCGGAGCAGCGCCACGTCAGGATGTTGCCGTTGGTAGCCTGGACGATGGCGAAGACGTGACCGGAGCACTGGTTGGCCATTGCGTAGAGAGAAGCTGGGCAGGGTCAGCGTCGACATCTGATATGATTCCCGAGACTCCGTCACTTACCGAACTAGGAGAATGACCAAGGGCCCGAGGGATTGGGATGCCGTCGATCACCGGAGAACGGTTCCAAGTGTCTGGGTCGGGGGCCGGAAAGGAGGAGTCGAGATATTCACCAAGCCCAGGGGAAACTCAACCGGCATAGAAGCTCAATGGATTCGAGGTGAAGTGCGAGGGAAGACGGCGAGGGATGAAAGACGAAATGCTTCAAGAGCCGCCGGACCAGGCCATTATATACTCTTCTCTATCAATTTCTCAGGAGGGGGGCAGTGAAGAAGAGAGATCCCGGAACGAGCCAGTCCACAACCAAAGCTCTGAACGGTCTGCACAATTCCGTCGATGACGCACCTAGCCGGTTGATTGGTGTTCTTCAGGGTCAACGGCAGACTGGAAAAAAGAAAAGAAGGAGAGAGAGAGAGAGAGAGAGAGAGAGAGAGAGAGAGAAAATAAAAAAAAAGGGCAAATTCGAGAGAGGAAGAGGGTAGGCGGTGCGCGGAAGAGCGAAGGAAACAAACTAGATCTCCGCGAGGCTCATTTCGACTGCATCGCAATTTAGGCGAAGGCGCAGAAGGACCCGGTAGATCGTAGTTGACGTCCAGCTGGGCGGGAATGATCTCGATCACATTACATCGGGGGAAGGCCATTGGTCACCGACGATCCAGTAAGGGCAGGGGAGCTGGGAGAAGGCAGGAGGGGGGAGTGTGAATTTGATTTTCCAGATGGACTCGTGTTCCATAGAGGGGGCATGGGGAGAGAGCGAGTGGAGCTGGAACCGGAGCTAGGCTGTGGGAAAGGGACAGGTAGAGGTTCAGCAAGGTCCGCCGCAGCGTATCCATAGACGCGAACCCGCCAAACCCGAGCTGCCGGGCCTGGAAATAGTAAAGGATCGTCGAGGCGGTACGTCCACCGGGCTCTCAGCCAATATCAAGCACAGAAGACGCTGGCGTCGATCTGAGCCGATCGCGGGCCTCTGCATCCCAGCAATTCGGGTTGGGTCCGATCCCCGGAAAACGCACCATACACCGTCCGGTTATTTTTGACTTTGGCCCCTGGTGCGCGATAGAGTTGATACATCATCCCAGACGCTTGGGCCGGGCCTGGTTCGCCCTCCACATGGCACACAAAAGTCCCCCTCCTTTTCTCCCTGATTTCCCGTTTCAACGGATGGACGAGTCCTGCAATCCCTCAGATGACGATCGACCGGAAGTGCGTGTCCGGCGCTGGTTTCGAGCTGTCGCTTTTCGGGTCCAATCGGTGGAGCTGGGATGCCAATTCGGCCAAAATAGCATGCGATGGCATTGTACTCGACGAATGACCGCCGTTCCCCGGGTTCCTGGCTCGGGGCTTTCACGCCACGGACTTCCCGTAGCCCATAGCCCTGGTCGGTAATGAGGTCCTCGTTGGGAGTGGTTCGGGAGGGCCAAAGCCAAACGGCTATACACCGCAAAACTACGCGTCGCACTCGAGAGCCTCTGCCTGGATGGGCTTGTTGCGGTGGATCCTCGTCCAAAGTCAAAGTACCAGGGTTCTTTCGCCCGCGTTCCGTGCCGTCCGGGCACCTGTCAAGAGAGAACGAGGACCGCGTCCCGTTTCAAACCCGACTTCGCCGATCCAGGGAGCTGATGAACGAGTACGTCTCCACCGAACGGGGCAGTCTGGCTCATGACCGCGTCAAATCGCGGCTGAAACGGGCCCTGACCGGTTCGGATGCGTCGCCGGTGGCCGAGCTCTGGAGGTCATCGGCATCCAGGCCACTTTGCCATTCTTCCCGTATCGGCTTCCAGAACGGAACCCAATCCGGACTGTTGAGGATGCGGCGAGCCGCGTCGACCCGTTGAGTGGTCGAGATGATGTCAATGATCGGAAAGATACTGCAATTGCTACGGGATTTCTCGATTTCACGGATGGACTGAACTGTTTGCTATTGATATCTGTGTATGTTCGAGGGGTTCTCTTGCACCGGTTTCACCGCCAGAAGCTGTGTGGGTGGAACCCACCAGAAACCGGTGCCTTCGATCCTCGTCGGGTCTCGCGTCCGCTCCTTTTTGTTTGCTCGATGAGAAAAGCAAAAAGAACCGGCGCACGAGACTCGCGGTCTGTTCTGCCAACGCTCCGTTAAGAACACCTCGTGAGTGACGAGATGCTCCTGCAGTACCCAGAGTGGACTGCATCGCTGGGGAAATTCTGGGATTTCGTCATTCTACGGGATCGTCTGCGGGAAAGCAAACTGCTTGAGTAAATGGTGTTTTCCATTCGGTGAAGTTAAGAAAACAGAGGTATCATGTGGAATCTTGTACATGCAGAGATCGGAGCCTGCAAGATCAATAGCAACGCCGCCCTAGAAATGTCAAAGTGTTCTGTTTTTTTGCGGAAGAATCGTCACGGCCGTCGGCCATCATTCAGTCATTAAGGTGGAAGAGAGCCGAGACGCTATCGGGAGAGTTAGCATGATCCACTGGGAGACCGGCGCAATGAAACCCACCTTTCACCGTAGTGGTGACGCCGGATGCTCTCCGCGAGGAGGGTGGATACGTCGATGACGATCAACTTCTTTGATCGCCGAAGCATCGACGGTTCGATCGGGAAGGTGTTGGTCACGACGATGTGGTCAATGGAGGGGCACGCCTCCATCTGGTCGAGCGATTCGGTTCCGAAGAGACCGTGGGTCGCAATGCAGTACACTTTGCGAGCGCCGCCGCGCTTCACGACGGTCTCGGCGGCGGCGATCCACGATCCGCTCTTGTCAATCATGTCGTCCACGATGAACACGGGCCGATCGCGGACCTCACCCACCAGTGTGATGGTCTTTTCATGGTGCTCGTAGCCCACGACGCTCGCCTCATCGTCATCCGACTCGGCAGCGTCAAAGGAGCCGCCCAGCGCGTGGTCTGGCGGCAGAGAGGATGGATTGGAGATCATCGAGTTGCACATGGCATCGGTGATCACCTCGGTATTGTCGGCGCTGCCGCTGCCCGCGGCTCCAGGAGTGGTGCCGTCGGACTGAGAACCGGACTCGGGGTGATAGTCATCGTCTACCAATTGACCTTGGACCAGACGACCGGTGATGACATCCTGCACCCGTAAATCAGTGTATTCGTGTTGAGCCTCGAGCTCCGATGGGCGACGAGCCGCCGGGGGAGTCTCGGGACGCAGAAGAGTCTGCGCAACATTGACCCGCTCGGTCTCCTCGGGGATGGGAGAGGTACCCTGGGCATTCTGCAGGTGAAGCGCGAACGGCTGCTGGCCCTTGGGGACTCGAGCCTCGTCATCGACGGCGTCGAAGAAGACGGTGCTGTCGGACATGGTGACCGGGACCTTGGGGCGCCGTCGGTCGGTGGTCACGATTCCGAAGTTCAGTTTCAGGGTATCGGCCAACGAAGTTACTCGCTTGGTACCGCCGGCATTCTTGCTCACCACCACGGCATCTCTCCAGCGCTCCACATTCATCCGGATCCAGCGGGCAATGAAGGGCTCGGCGAAGAGGTTGTCGACCGGTTTGCCAAAAAAGCCTTGCATCTGAGATGCCTAAGGGGGAGATACTTCCATCAATGCGAGTGCAGAATTAAAAAGAAGCGCGGGGCAACGTACGTGCAGGTCCATGGTGATGACATGATCCACGCCGGCGATGGAGAGTAGGTTGGCGAGCATACGGGCGGTAATGGCGCCGCGATGGCTCTTCTTCTTGGATTGACGCGAGTAGGGGAAATACCTCGTCTGGGTCAGCATGCAACTGTGATTGGATCAAACAAGACGGGCAGCATACGGCATGACCGCTGGGCGAGATCGTCAGCTTTCTGCTCATTTTGGGAGAGGGCGGCGAATGCATACCAGTAATAGACTTGGCCGAACCACCCTTGCACGCGGAGATCATGATGAGAAGCTCCATGACACTGTCATTGATCTTGCTGCTGCCACTCTGCAGGATGTAGACATCCTGGTTACGGACGGAGACGCCGATGTTGACGCTGGTCTCACCGTTGGCAAATTTGCCCAGGTCGGCTTTGGCGGGAGAGGCACCCAGGCGCTCGCAGATGGTATCTGCGAGGCCGGGATGCGAAGTCCCCGAGAAGATCTGCACCCCCCGCATGGCAGTTTAATGTTTGGGATGAAGAAGAAGAGAAAGAAAATCGGAAGAAAAAGTTCGTGAAAAGCAAAGTGCGCGGGCGGTGTGTGCGGGCTGCCGTATGCCCCACGCCTTATCTTTATCTTCGTCACTCGATCCTTTACCCCGAAGCACCTCGAGAATGTCGGAATTCCCTGAGATCCAAGGAGGAGGCTCGCTGATTCTGGCCTGGCAGGTCAAGAGCAAGCACGTCGTGGTGATTGGCGGTGGCGAGGTGAGTCCATCTTCCCCGTTGCAGCTTATACGGACAGCTTAGCTGACCCGAGCTCAGGTCGCCGCCGGCCGCATCGTGCATGCCCTCAACGCCGACGCCAAAGTGACCGTCGTCAGTCCTTCCGCCGGGCTCAATGAGGAAGTGGCCTTCCGAATTGCCGAGAAACAAGTCAGCCATGTTGACCGCAATTTCGAGCCCTGCGATCTCGACGACGCCGATATGGTGCTCTGCGCCATTGACGATCCGGAAGCGTCGACTCAAGTGTGGAAGCTCTGCAAGGAGAAGCGTATTCCGGCAAATATTGCAGATGTGCCATCCGAATGTGATTTCTATTTTGGGAGTGTTCACCGCGACGGTCCATTGCAGATAATGGTCAGTACCAATGGCAATGGACCCAAACTGGCCAGCATCGTGCGCAAGAAAATCGCCGGGGCGTTACCGGACAACATGGGAACTGCGATCGAGAATGTCGGACAATTGCGCAAGAAACTGCGCCAGATCGCACCCGATGCCACCGAAGGCCCCAAGCGGATGAAGTGGATGTCCGCCGTGTGTGAATCATGGAGTCTGGATCAGCTCGTGCGTATGTCCGAAGATGACATGGACGAATTGCTGGCTTATTACGAGTCTGGCAAAGTTCCTTCCTTCCAGGAAGTATGATAATGAAAAAATAAAAAACACCAATATTTTTATGAGTACAACTATGCATCTTCTAGAGAACCTAGGGAGACGAGGGGGTAAATAAAAAAGCAGGATGCTTATGGGGGAACAATAGAGAGCACAAATGAAGTAAACGCCGGATTGTCCGTAAATCACAAAGCCGGGTGAGTATATCCCAAAATACAAACCACCACATGAATCAAGATGAAAGATGGCTATCGCGGCGCGAGCCCTTTTGCGAGACGGAGCTCCGCGGACTGATCGGAGCGTCCAGCGGGTTGGGCGGAGCCACGCCCAGGCGGACTTCGCCGATCCGGCGCAGCAGCGACTGCAGTGCGACGCGAATCTCCGGGTTGAGATCGCGGCCAAGAAGCTCCACTCCTAACGGGTAGAAGGTCTCAACGTGCTTGTCAAAGCCGTCTTGGGGGAAGTTGTTGTAGCCGTCGATGACATCCACCACCACCGGCCGCCAGGCCACGATGTTACGGTTCTGGGTCTCCTCATCGAGACGGACAAAGCTGGTAATGATATCCGCACAGAGGCTAGGAAAACAGGTCAGTATCAGAGATTGGATGGAGGGAAAGGCTGAAGAACTTACGGAATCAGCGCCGCCTCGGTTTCGGCACGGCTGCTCTGTCGCTCCTCCCGTTCATCGTGATACATGCGGAAGAGGATGTGGACGTAGGTGGCAGCACTGCCGCTCTCCTGCTTTAGCAGGTTGGGAGGCTGCTTCATGAAGCCCTGACGCCACAGCTGCATGCGCAGGTCCTTGTCCTCGTTGAACTTCTTGGCAAACTGGTAGCTCTTCTTCAAGAGACCCATCAACCGCAGGAGCTCGTGGCTAGGAATCTGTGCGTAGACGTTGTCGTTCGAAAACAGTTCATGGACAGTCTCGATCATCAGAAGTTGCAGGACGCAGTTGGTGATGATGCGGTTGAAGAAACGACGCCGTGCCACGGTGACCGCAGCCGGCTGTTGTTGCGGATCGGCGTGGGGCCGGTAGTCCTCGAGTTCGGCACGAGCTTCGCTCTGCGCTGGCGGGTCACCCCCGTCCGTGAGCGTGGTGGTGCTCTGTGATCCGTTCGGCTGCAGGGCATCGGGCAACTCGGTCGAAACTTCGGTGGCTGTTTCGGAAGCTTGGGCGACATCACCGTTGGTGACCGCAGTGTCAGTCAACTTCGACACCGAGGCTGCTGCCGTGAACAGTTCGTACGCCGTGGTCTTGCTGAAGAGCTCCACAAAGGCCCCGACAATCT
The DNA here is from genome assembly GCA_037042055.1 of Penicillium sp. S103-07. Classification (NCBI taxonomy): domain Eukaryota; kingdom Fungi; phylum Ascomycota; class Eurotiomycetes; order Eurotiales; family Aspergillaceae; genus Penicillium; species Penicillium sp. S103-07. The sequence goes on along the minus strand of JAXQJQ010000016.1, from coordinate 51,063 downwards.
GAGTCCAGTGCTCCTCACGGAACTTGGAGACGTTCTGCAAGATCAGCTGCTGCAGACAGTTGCTACCGATTCGTGCGATTGTGTCGTTCTCCTGGCAGATGCAGAGAGTGAGCAGTTCCAAGAAACGGCCCAGCATGTACTCCAACGAATCGAAGTAGTGAGTAAAGAGGGTGATCATGTTACGCAAAGCCTGAATCATGGTAGTCGACAGCCAGACCGAAAGATCCTCATGGTTGGGAACCTTGGACATTTCGGACTTGGATTGCAAAACCACAAAGATCGGACAGAGCAGTTGCCGCCAGAGTACATCCCAGAAATCCCGCGGGAAATCACCGCCGTGGCGGATCAGGGTATCAAAGAGGTATGTAAGTGCCCTGGTTTCAGGTTAGCAAGAAGGAAATATCTGAAATTGAGGGAACGTACCGAGATCGGACTTCCAAATCATCACCAGTCATCAACACGTCCTGGAAAGCGATGAGAATCGGGTACCAGAACTGCTCTTCCTTGGATTGGCGAGTGAGTTGCTTCGCCAGATTGGTTCCCTCTTCAGGAAGTTTGGGTGCAGAATCGCCGCGGTGAGAGAGCGGGCACTCCGGAGTACGCAGCATCTTGGTGACGGTCGACTTGAGAAGCTCAATAGCCTGCAATGACTTCTTCTGGAACTTGGAGTTCTTGGAGAATTCAGTCAGGCAGACAATGAGATCCGCAAACGCACCCTGGGTGATAACGACACCGAATCGCTCGTTGTAGATTTGGGTGACGTGGTCAAATGCCATGTTCACAATGCCCTCTGTTTAAAACGTCAGCATCAATTCCGCAAGAGAGAATGTATTCATGGAGAGGAACTTACCATAGGGCTCCCGGGCTGCCACCGTGAAGACGCCAAACATGGTCTTCCATCCAGACCGAATGTTGTCGCCCCGGGCCTGGACCATCTGGATTAGACAGCGAAGAATCATGTCCTTGACGGCGGCGGTAGTGCTGTTCGCCATGACATGCTCGAAGGGCTTCAGGAAGTCCTTTTGGAACTTGAAACCGGGCAACTCGCCAATCTCCATGAACCGCATCGACAGCTGCCGGAGCGAGTCCAAGGCAAAGAAGACCACTGTAGTGTTGGAGTGGCAGCCAACTTGGTTGAAGTGCTGGCCCAAGACCTCCCAAATCTTCGACCACTCGATACGGACACGAGTCATGTTGTAGTAACTGATCTCGACCAGCTTCTGCAAACTGTATGTTCGCGGGGATTCACTGTGCCCAGAAGACTGGATCTCTTGCCAGCTCACCTCACTCAGTGCCCGTACAAAGTCGATGATGGCTTCGGGCGACAGATTAGCGGTATTGGTGAAGATTCGATCTACGCCGCGAACCATATCGGCTGATCGACTCTCCATGGCAACCTCTGTGCGGAAGGCCGTCGGACCGTTCACCGAGCGCGGGCGTGCTCGTCGTGTGCTCTGCATGGACTTCCGAGGAGAATCAATTGTTGACGGAGCACGCGAAACATCGGGCAGTGAGCCCTCATCAACACCATCGCTTAACAACTGCAACCGGTCAAGCTGGCTGACGCACGTCAAAATCTCGCGCCATGAGCTGCGAAGATGGTTACCCTCGGTGAGAGCAACATCGAGCAGCGACTTCAGAGCCTCAAAGTTCTTGGCCTGCATTTCCCTAACGTTTCCAAGGTTGGTGAACTTTGCAAGGGCTGTGACGAATGCGACCCGGGGAGTCTCCAAATCGAATGCACAGCTGATGCGAATCGACAGCTTCAGTCCCTCCATGCAAAGTCGAATAGTCTCGATGTTGTGGGTGTCTTGCATCGGGGCGGACAATCCAGATAAAAAGGACATCCAACTGACATTGAACATCGATCCAACGTGTCGAACGGAGGTGGCAGGAATGAAGCGAGAAAGAGCATCGCGAACCGCCGTCTTGCGCTGAGCCCGGATGAGAGAGCGATACAATTGCTCTGTCTTGTTGGCCATTTCCTCAGACGCCTGGGCGTATTTCTCACCCTGGATATCGCGGCCAACGGTCGCAAACACCTGGCCAGCGCGAGTCGCGAGACCGGCTGGGGTAGAGGGCTGGATGCCAATATTGGCGGCATGTTCCCGTTCGGTGTCCAAGACAATCTCGTTGTTTGCAATTTCATCAAAAATGGATACAAGGTACTCAGAGGGCAGATCCTGGTTGTCGTTGATACCGCGGTTGTTCTTAATGAAGTCTTCCTTGGTCATGCGAGGGCCCTTGATTTTGGCACTGTGCTGATCAGTATTCAGCATGATTACCGAATACGCAAGCACATAGGCGGTGTCTGCGTTGGCGAAAGCGTTGGGGTTCTGAGTTGTGTATCGCTCGGCAAACTTGAGCATAAATCGATCAATCTTTTGGGCTTCTCCGGGCAGACGGAAATGCTGCAAGAACGAGCGGAGGGATTCAACGAAGCGTCGCTTGCTGAACTCCATTGCATCCACAAATGAGTGCATGATGGCAATGTTCTCGGGCTCGCCCTCGCCCAAATATTCACCCAGCATGGCCTTGTCCAGGCGATCATTGCGCAGCAAAAAGGCGGCAATGTCATCTGGGGCATCCGATCGGATAAATCCCTCCTGAAGGAAAAGCTTGATACCACGCTTGGGCTTGAAGTTGAACTGCTGAATGGCGTTCATCAAAGCAATTTTTCGCTGCTTGACTTTTTCCATCTGGTTCGGGTCATCGTCAGGTAGAGGGGTGGAGCGGCCCGTGTCAAGGACTTCGGGGCGTGGCGAGGCAACGATACTGGTGTCTAGAGACTCGCGGGAGTTATCCATCGACTTGGACGGATCGGCAGTCTGGACTGGGTGATCATCCAGACGCTGAGAGCCCCAATTGTCCAAGGACCGCAAAATCTCCACAAGAGATTCCAGAGCCTGCTGCTTCAGGATATAATCGGGCGGAATACTTGGTGCAGCCGGTTGCGGAGGAGGTGTGATATTGGCCGTCGTAAGCGAGGGAGGCAGTGTCCCACGCTGATGCCAGTCAGCCCCAACGCTAGACATTTTGGTGTGGTGCTCCAGGAAGTGGTGTTGCTGGGAAGATGTAGTGACAACCGGCACACTTGCGTAGCGCGAGAGTTGTTCAATGATGTTTTGGAAAATGTTCTCCAAGGCAGTCCGATCACAATCGTAGTTGAGATAGATCTCGACCAGTGCACGCGGATCACTACCCAGCCTCTCCAAGACCTCCATGAAGTACTGCTTCTGGAAGGAGGGGGCAGCTCGCTTTTCAAGAATCGCCAAGTAGATCTCCTTGAGAAAGACTTCTAGCTCCTTCTTCATCATGACCCGCATGTCCTTGAGCATCAACCAAAAGATCTCACAGCAGACCTTGAACACATGAGGCACCGCGCTCGAGCCATTGCGACTCAAACTCAGACAGAGATGAGGCCGCACAGCCTGAAGAAGAGTCATCGCCTCTGTACTGGTGGAGCTATTCTTGATCGCTGCAAGCGGTGAGGTAAACGTGTGAATGTGGTTGTTGATGAGATAGTGGATAAGGTGCAGCGACAGAACCTTGGACCGCATATTCTGAGACTTGAGGTCCTGCTGTTGGTCATGACCGAGAACCTTGTGGCTCAGCTTGCAGAGAGCTCGGAAGACCAAGAAAGAGTCTTTGACGTAGACCTCGTCCACCTCATCCTCAGCAGAGTTATCATCATCCTTCTCTTCAGGGATACCGGTCATTGAGCGGGTGTTCGATCGCGTCAATTTGGCCCGAGTGACTGTGGTCGGCGCATTGTCATTGACAGTCGTGACTTCCTTGGGAGATTCGAAACTCTGTAGTGTGAGCTTTTCGCTGGTGGGCTCCTTAGTGACGGGCTGGTCGGCCACCGATACAGAAGCAGCCTCCGACATTTGGCCCTGATCACTGGCCGACGCATCCAGACCACTTCCCGTTCTTTCGACCTCATGAGTCCGGAGTTCCTTCAGGTCCAGCCGCACCCGGACTCGGTCAAACACCGTACTCACCATCTGGGTGAGCGACCCTTGGGCGATCTGCTGGTTCTGGCTCGACTTGGAATATATAAAGATGTTGTAGATCTGGCGAACAGCTTTCAGGAGACCAGCTCCATGAACCACGACTCGATCGTTCAGCACCGCTGCCAGCAGAGATTTGATGATCTGCTGCTGGATCTCATTGGGGGTGGCTTCGTTTTCAAAGCAATCGCAGATGGCATCGATGGCACGCTCGATCAGGGGCGGCTTTTCGGGGGTAGCCTCGTTTTCGGATTCGGCGGACGGGAAAGCAAAGTAAGAGTATGTGATCAATTTGCCAATGCAGTCCAACGCGGTGACTTGGAGAGGAACGCTGAGAGTCTTGCTAGCCAGGTGCAGCGGGCGAAAGATGAGCTCGGGGTCAATCGGTTGCCCATCTGTAGATCTGACATTTGACAGAGCCACCTGCACCGCGTCTTCCAGCTCTTTGCTCCTTCGCGCCTCCCGCGAGGCCCCAATGGTATCAAGGGCGGTCACGATGAAAACAGTCGAGCTGACTGCGCCGGACCGTTGCGTAGCGAGGGTAGCCGTCGTGGATCGAGAATCAGATCGCATTCGGCTCTCTGGCACATTGTCTTCCAAAGCCTCCGGCTCGTGGATTTCAGGCGGTGCGTCTGCCTTTCGTCGTTCTGGCTCCTCGGGGGGTTGCTCCTCATCATCCTTGGGCGGAACTTCAGGCTTTCCCTCGTTCTCTTCTTCAGTATTCGGTAAATTCTGTACCTCCCGTTCATCCGAAGCCTCTTCCTTGACCTCCTGCCATTCCGTCTGTTCGGTCAAGACGGGCTTGTCGTCTGCCAAAACCGGGGGAGCTTCGGCGGAGGCATCAACGGGGGCCTTCTCGGGGTCGGGCGAGTCGGAATGATGATTCGGCTCGGAGCCGGGGTCCACGTCCGCCATGGTCACAGCAGACGGGGGGCGAGACGGCAATCTAGAGCATCGATCGGCACGTGGAGTGTTGTATACAACGCAAGAGCAACGAATGCGTGTCTTCTCCGAATCGGGACTACGGCGGTCGCTGAGTCATCATGTGCCGTTCAGGTCACATGACTCGGAAGAGGCCGCTCACCGGGAACCGTAGAAGCTCAACAGAAAAGTTCCTGACTTGTTAAGAGGCCATCTTTACTCAACACTCTTCTTCCCCGGCTCCTTCAAACTCCACCCTCGCGCCGGATTCTATTGAGCTTCTGTCTCTGTGTTGAGGGCCATTTCGAATCTATACACAGGAGCAATCCCATCCATCATGGTTGCTGCCGCCGTCCGGATGCGCACTCCGAGTGCCATGTTTTTCTCTCGAGGTGCCGCTTCCATGCGCCGCCCCCAGGTCTCCTATAAGTTCCAGGAGGTTCTTCAGTACGCGCCGCCGATATGAGTTACTGTGATTCAATGATGCTGATATGTTTCGTTCGCGCAGATCTCAAATGCCCGCGATCTCCGCTCTTTCCCGCTTCTATGCCTCGAAGTGTATGGCTCCAATTGAATCAAACACGATATACGGTTCCATCTGATTCTAATGCAATCGTCTCTACAGCTTTCCCCCCGCACACCATCATCAGCATGCCGGCCCTTTCCCCGACAATGACCGCGGGAAACGTCGGCGCATGGCAGAAGAAGGCCGGCGACACGCTTGCCCCGGGTGATGTCCTCGTCGAGATCGAGACCGATAAGGCGCAGATGGACTTCGAGTTCCAGGAGGAGGGTGTCCTTGCCAAGATCCTGAAGGAGACCGGCGAGAAGGATGTCGCTGTTGGTTCGGTAAGAATTTTCCCGAGCTTCATGGGTTCTCCGCGGACATTTCCCCCCAAGCTAACCTCCAACGAATTAGCCCATTGCCGTCCTTGTTGAGGAGGGTGCCGACGTCTCCCCCTTCGAGTCTTTCACCCTGGCCGATGCCGGTGGGGACAAGGCCGCCCCAGCTGCCGAGAAGAAGGAGGAGGAGCCCAAGAGTGCTGAGCCCTCCGCTCCTACCCCGGCTCCGGAGCCCGCCGCTCAGGAGCCCGAGACCTCTGGTGAGAAGCTTCAGCCCAGCTTGGACCGTGAGCCCTCGATCAGCCCTGCCGCCAAGGCTCTGGCTCTGGAGAAGGGAGTGCCTCTCAAGGCCCTCAAGGGTACCGGCAAGGGTGGCCAGATCACGAAGGAGGATGTGGAGAAGTACCAGCCCACCGCCGCCGCCGCTGCCTCCTATGAGGACATCCCCATCAGCTCGATGCGCAAGACTATCGCCAACCGCCTGAAGCAGTCGATGGCGGAGAACCCCCACTACTTCGTCTCCACTACCCTCTCGGTCACCAAGCTGATGAAGCTGCGCCAAGCCCTGAATGCCTCCGCTGACGGCAAGTACAAGCTGTCCGTCAACGATTTCCTGGTCAAGGCCTGCGCCGCCGCCCTCATGAAGGTGCCCCAAGTCAACTCCAGCTGGATCGAGGTTGACGGCCAGGCCGTCATCCGCCAGCACAACACCGCTGACATCAGCGTTGCCGTGGCCACTCCCTCCGGTCTGATCACCCCCGTTGTCAAGAACGTCCAGGGTCTTGGTCTGTCCAGCATCTCCAACCAGGTCCGCGATCTGGGCAAGCGTGCTCGTGACAACAAGCTCAAGCCTGAGGAGTACCAGGGCGGTACCTTCACCATCAGTAACATGGGCATGAACCCCGCCGTCGAGCGCTTCACCGCCGTCATCAACCCCCCTCAGGCCGGTATCCTGGCCGTCGGCACTGTCCGTAAGGTTGCCGTCCCCGTCGAGACCGCGGAGGGCACTGTCACCGAGTGGGATGACCAGATCATCGTCACCGGCAGCTTCGACCACAAGGTGGTTGACGGTGCCGTCGGTGGTGAGTGGATCAAGGAGCTGAAGAAGGTGGTCGAGAACCCTCTGGAGCTCCTGCTCTAAGGCAGTCCCGAGGAATCTAGAGCCGTTTGACACTGTAATTTGTATTAAAACGTGTGACCTTTAGACCCATGATAGGTCCATTTTCTTGTTTGGTTTTAGCAACTTCAATCTCATTTCCTATGTGATCTTTACCCCAGTAGGTTTCAGTTGTAGGCTCCTAGGGTTGTTTCCCGTCGCACGTTTCCCGAGGACCTGTGGGTTGGTGGGTCTGGCATAGACCAGCGGGCTGTCTAGTGCGGGCGAAGAGCGCTGGGCTCCGTGAAATGTTGCAAAGATCTGCCAGGAGATCTGGTCGGCGGTCTCCAAGGTCATTGGTTGGCAAATCTGCGATATATGCTGCCCCTGAGACCACCCTTGCCCCGGCGAAATCGGGATGAATAGCACATAGCACTTGAGGTCCATCGAGTTGGCAGCACAATTTAGATACTATTCAGCTCGTTCGTGGCTTTGATATCTTTGCCATGTCAACAAAAAGCCCCGGGGCTCTTTACTGTTCGAGGAGAATAAGAATGGGGTTGATGGTGGGACGACCGCTCCACTATATATTTGGATGTAGCTAGCCCTGAAGGGAAAAAAGGTGATCACAACCACGCTTGCGCCAACCAAAAATTGCTCTATTGGAATGCTTATTTAAGAAGCGGATCTCGTAGACCGATCGGTGGCCTGATCTAGAATCTAGATTCGAGAGTAAACAATGTTCAACTTCGGCATATGATCGAGGAACGGGATCACACGTCAGTGGCTGGGCCCCGAGAGTGACCACTACGGTCACTTGCTCGCCCTACACAATTCACAGTAGATAGTGAAGCTCTAAAACTGCCTCGTCTAATGGCTCTCGCGCGAAAGAACTAAAATACCAAAAGAACGAGGCGTGGTGAACTAGACCGTTGGCAAGCGTGGCTCCACCAAATCCATGACGTGATGTCACCGAACTTCCCTGGTTCCTTGGATGGCGGGTATAAAAGCTCAACCCCCCGCCGCACCTCCTGACCTCACCTTACATTCCTGGTAGGTGATCACTCTCTGCTTTCTTCCAGCTTCCCATAGCTGATTTACGACTTTTCAGTACCACCTTCATCTACATCCCCACCTGATAAACATGTCTTACGCCGACGCTGCTGCCAAGGGCCCCAAGCAGTCGCCCGAAGATGTAAGTGTGCCGGTCGTCTGTGATGTGAAAAGAGAATTACAAACTAACGTGCCTGAACAGGCGTAAGCGATAGGAACTGTCTTCCCCGTCGCATCACATGCTAATACTCATCGCAGTCGCGCGCCCGATGTGGGCGGCATCTACAAGGACGAGTCGGAGAGCACGGCCTCGTTGATCGATGTCGATTCCCCGCACGTCACTGCGGTCGATCCCGACTTCCTCAAGCATGATGTCAAGACCACCACTCAGGCGGAGCGCCTGGAGCGCGAGGCCGCCGAGCAGGAGAAGAAGCGCGCGGAGGAGGACTCCCGCAAGAAGGCCAAGGCTCGCAAGGCCAAGAGCGGTCTAGGCCCCAACGCGGACAACCCCGTCTACATCGGTAACGCGGTTCTGTACACCCTCGTGGGCGCTGGTCTGGGTTTCGGTGCCTACCACAAGCACGCGCAGGGCAAGCTCTCTTGGGAGACGATCGGACTGTGGTCTGGGGCCGTGGGTGCCTTTGGCGTCGTGGACTACTTCGTCAGCAAGTGAGTAAACGAACGAACGAGCGACATTCAGAGGCGATGTGGTGTTAACCTTGTCTCTAGGTGGTTCCTGCAAAACAAGTACCCTCCCAAATAAGCGGGACGTCAACTTGTGTCTGATTGCTTGATTTCTTTTGTTTCCATATACCATCCCTGCTCTTCCGAGTCTTGATTCAATTTTGATTCTGCATCTTGTGTCTTTGGCGCGAAGGGAGTCGGTGTATCAATTTCTCCAACGATACCATTTTCGTGATTTGACACGTGATTGTAGGCATTCGCAGCGTACAGGTATCCCTAGTGGAAGTAATTGTAAATCGCTAGCGACTCTGAATAGAAGCCGAATCAAGTAGAGAGAAGGACGGAGAACAGTATAAATACGAGAAACCGTTGAATATGCGCCTGAAGGCGGTGAGGGACACAAACACCTGGCCTTCGCGTGGCGCGGAGTGATAACATTCGAGCTGCTCCCTGGACTTCGATCATTGATTCAACTTGTATTCGTCCCCTGCGTACTACCGTTGCATATACGTGGCAGCTGCCACTCTGACAACATGGTTTGTGCCCGCGCATCTTGCATTCCGGGATCGTTCCTGACATCTTGATAGAACTCCCTCTTCAACTCGGCTCTGAAACAGTCGTCTGCAATTCGCCGTGATCTAGACACCTTCTCGCAGTCCCCGCAGACCTCTTCTCCCGCTCTACAAGGTGCGTTGTTCTTTCTACCTCGCGCGCCGTGGACCAGTAATTGACACCTCCGTCTCTACAGGCCAGATCGCCGCATCTTTGGCGTCCCTGTCTCGCACCGTCGATGACTACTCGGCCCTTTCCAAGAAGGAGCTCATCCCCGAAAAACAGCAAAAGGCCTTTGATCGGGTCAAGAACTTCCGTGACGAACTGGGCGACTACCGCGCACAATTCGATCGGTTGCGCAAAGAACGCGAGGATGCAGTATGTCAACACACTGAACCTCTCGCCGTGTCGTACTAACCCGTTCTAGCAATCGGTCACCAATCGCAATGAACTTCTAGGCCGTCGCCCGCACCACGCTGCTACACCCGAGAATCCGTACGCTCAGTCCTCGCTTCCGCAAACCACGTCCGCCTTTGCACCGTCTTCCGGCCTGAGCTTTGGCGCGGGCCCGGCAGACCAGAGCAGAGAAAGCCATGCCCTACGCGAGCAGTCATTCTTTTCCAACACCCATAACCAGTTGGATGACTTCTTGGATCGAGGGCGCGCAGTCCTGTCCGACCTGGGACAGCAGCGGGAGGTACTGAAGGGTACCCAACGGAGGCTCTATAGCGTAGCCAACACGTTGGGAGTAAGCGGAGATACTATTCGCAAGGTGGAGCGACGGGCACGCCAGGACAAGTGGATATTCTGGGGCGGCGTAATTGTCTTCTTCCTGTTTTGCTGGGCTGTATTGCACTTCTTGCGATGAGCTCGGCTATTTGTATAATTTTTGTATTGGCGCTTGTCCCCGTATCCTATTGGGGGTTGGCTTTATCCATCAGCGACGGCGTTCTGGAGACTTCAATGCAAATGCAATATCACGAATCGGAGTAGGACATGCATAGGATTAAACCGCGACAGGCACGAGAATGACGAACGCCGAGACCAATCATAGAGGAAGATGGGCCGAGCGTCGGGACGGCGGAAGCAGTTGTGGAGAATCTCTCACCGGCACCCGATCTCTTCCCTTCTCCCCTTCTTCCCCTTCCTTCCTCTTTTCTCCATCCCCGTTTGTGAGAGAAATCAAGATGTTTGCCGCTCGCCGTTCTTTCAACCTCTTCCAGAAGCGCGCCTTCTCGGCCTCGGCCAGCCAGGTGCGTTGATTCCCCTTTTCCACCGCACTTTGTTGTTGCACGTTGCTCACTCTCGCAGGCCTCCAAGGTCACCGTCCTCGGTGCCGGCGGTGGCATTGGCCAGCCTCTGTCGCTGCTGATGAAGCTCAACCCCCGTGTCACTCAGCTCGCCCTCTACGATATCCGTGGTGGACCCGGTACGTTTGTGCCTGGAGCTTTTCGAACTCATTCCTGACCTTTTGAACAGGTGTCGCTGCCGACCTGAGCCACATCAACACCAACAGCACCGTCACCGGATACAACCCCGATGCGCAGGGCCTTACTGATGCTCTGAAGGACGCCGAGATTGTCCTCATCCCCGCCGGTGTTCCCCGCAAGCCCGGTATGACCCGTGATGACCTCTTCAACACCAATGCCTCCATCGTCCGCGACCTCGCCAAGGCCGCCGCTAAGGCTTCCCCCAACGCCAACATCCTGGTCATCTCCAACCCCGTACGTTCTTGATCTACTACAATTTTTTTTCTCTCGCATCATGGCATTGATACTAACGGTCGCAGGTCAACTCCACCGTCCCCATCGTCTCCGAGGTCTACAAGGCCGCTGGTGTCTACAACCCCAAGCGCCTGTTCGGTGTTACCACCCTGGACGTTGTTCGCGCCTCGCGCTTCATCTCCCAGGTCCAGAAGACCGACCCCTCCGGCGAGAAGGTCCCCGTTGTCGGCGGTCACTCCGGTGTGACCATCGTTCCCCTTCTGTCCCAGTCCAACCACCCCTCCATCGCTGGTGAGGCCCGTGACGCTCTCGTCAACCGCATCCAGTTCGGTGGTGACGAGGTCGTCAAGGCGAAGGACGGTGCCGGCTCCGCTACCCTCTCCATGGCCATGGCCGGTGCTCGCTTCGCCGAGTCTCTCCTGCGTGCCGCTCAGGGTGAGAAGGGCATCATCGAGCCCACTTTCGTCGACTCCCCTCTGTTCAAGGACCAGGGCGTCGACTTCTTCGCTTCCCGCGTCGAGCTTGGCCCCAACGGTGTCGAGAAGATCCACGAGGTTGGCCAGGTCAACGAGTACGAGCAGAAGCTCCTCGATGCCTGCCTCGTTGACCTCAAGAAGAACATCCAGAAGGGTGTTGACTTCGTCAAGGCTAACCCTTAAACAAAAACATCTTGTATAACATTTTCGGGCCCCGGCTTGTCCACAGTCCCTCCGGCATCTGTATTATTAGATCGATATCCATGTCATAATTTAATATCGGTCTGATCGGCTGTCCACTGCTACCTTACACTGCGTAGTCCCTCCTTCTAGTCCCGAAATTTAAAAAGGTTTCGTTATCATGAACCGGTGCCTGCTGAATCTACTGTCTCGAGTAGACAGACATGAGATGACACAAAGAACCGAAAGGAAAACAAAGCAATCCGCTGTGCACCCTGTCGCCATAACCGACTCCATTTGCCCGGCCCTTTCGCAAAGAAGTTGTTTACCGACTTCCCAAAGATTCCTAAGTGTAGCTACGCATCGCATCCAAGTATCCCGTTCCTCCACGTAGATCGTGATCAAATGTCTCCGCCACGTCAAGGACTCGCTTGATATGGTCCATCGAGAGAGGTGAGCTTTCGTTGACTGCCAGCGCCTGTGCGGTGCGGACCGAGTTTTTGATCTGTGTCTCGGTTAGCATTCGTTTCTTTCCGTCCAGAAAAAATAACTTGCCTGACGGCCGTTCAAGGTGTGGCGAGATAGCACGTCGTAGTCGTCCTCCGAGAAAGGACTCGTGTGGACTCCTTCGATGGCGCGCACCCGTTCCAGGAACATCTTCCAGATACTGCGTTTGGCCTTGGTCGTGAGATCGCCGTATCGCAATGCAACGTGGATACGGGACTGGAAGGCATCATCAAAAGTCTCGACTCGGTTGGTTGTCAGGAATAGAATGCCCTGGAAATACTCGAGTAGTCGTAGGAAGATGCTGACGAGGGCGTTCCGGTGGATGTCGTGGATCGTGCGCTTCTCGAGGAAGACGTCGGCCTCGTCCAGAAGAAGCACGGCTCCCCACGAGTGTGCAATATCCAGGATCTTGTTCAACTCGGCTTCCAGAGTGCGCGAATCCGTTCCCAGTTCACCGGCACTGACCATGTACAACGGTCGTCGCAGAAGCTCTGCGATGCCCTCGGCCGTGAGAGTCTTTCCGGTTCCCGGTGGACCATGTAACACGGCGACGAGACCCTTGCCCTTGCCCTGAATCACGTCGTCGATGTTCTCGGCTGCATGGAAGGTGTGTGATTCCACCAGTGCCTTGACGATGGACTTTTGGTTGCTGGGGAGCACGAGCGAGCCGAAGGCGTCGACGTTCCACTCGATGTCGCTGATGCCCGAGATGGTAAACTCAAGCCACAGCTTCTCGCTGAAGGCGAAGCCCAGAACCACCGGACTAGCGACGAGTAGTTCTTCCTCCGTGAACTCCCGCTCCTTGGTGTCGGCGGCATCTCCTTCAATGCGATCCATCTTCTCCTTGTGTATCTCATTTCCGTTCTCGTCTACTTCCACCTCCACGACTCGCGGGTTCCCATCGTCGCCCTCGATGACCTTGTAGACATTCCGCGGAGTATCCGATGCGCAACCGCGATCGGAGTCCGAGTCGGATCCTCCGCAGCAGCAGCCATCACTGTCGTCATCATCCGGGCCGCTGAATCCAGCTTCGGAGGGATCGAGCAGGTCCGGATCCTTAGGCCGGACGGTACTGATGGGGTAGTTTGGATTGATGCGTCGATGAATGGCAGGATCAATCATGACCCGCCCATTGATATTAACCTTGACCACGAAGGAACGCTTTTTCTTGAAGAAAGCCATCCCTTTATGGAAACGGTAGTTCATGCCGCGCAAAGCGACAAACCGCTTGCCACGCTCGACCAGCCGTGTGCGAAGGGCCTCCGAATCACGGTGATACTGCAGTGGATAGCACGCCAGACTGGTGATTTTGCGGGCTCCCTTGAAGGATTCCACCTCTGCAGCCATGGTCCCGAATCCAAAGTCTTTGCCGTCATACTCCAAGTACCGCCCTTCCACACTGTACCACTGGCCCTTCATGAAGGAGGACTCCTTGATGGCATATTCAATTTTAAAGGCCCGCGGCTCGTCACTGTTTCCGTAGGTCGGGGTGTAGGCGATGGTGTTGGGTTTGAATAAAGCCCACAGCAGATCAAACGTGATGGTATTGGCTTCGAGTAGCGGGTACAGAGTCTTCTTGATGTCGGCGTAGTCGGCGTCGAGATATTTGACGAGCACCTTGAGATGCGCCGCTTTGGTAGCGGCGCTCTTGCGCGCCTTTTTCTTTTTCTCGCTGCGCGACTGGCGCTTGAGATCCTTCATCCACTGCCGAGTCTCTTCGAGATAGAGGAACAGCATATTGGGGTCGACGATGGCGGGTTCCTGCACCAAACTGACGCCCTTGACGCCGTCCATGACCTTGGCGAGTGCATCACGCAGATATTTGCTCTTGATATCAACGACGGTTTCCAGGTACTTGTTCTCCCAGTTGAACTTGCGGCGTACCGTGAAGATGTACTGGTCCCATTCGTCGGCGTCCGGGTCGTCCACGGTCTCGCTGAGCTTGTATTTGTGGATGGTGCTGTCCCATACTGTGTAATCCCATAGCGTCAATGTCAGATATCAATAGTGTAATGAGAGGGTCACGCACGTTGATCAACACGCTTGAATGCCACCTTGGATGCCGGCTTTCTTTTCTTTGATCGCTTGTCCCGGCGACTCTCCCCAAGAGGATCATTTGTCCCCAGATCGTCGTTGGTCTCATCCCGCAGACGTCTGGCCCGCTTCTTCAGCTTCAGCCGGGTCACCAGCTTGCGTAGAGCTTTCTCGTCCAGAGACGAGTCCGAGTCGCGAGAAGAGACAAAGTCAGTGTCGGAGTCATCGGATGAGTTGGTATCGGAATCTGTAGCATTTGGCTTGCGCGACCGCACCTTTCTCTTCTTGCGTCGCTTCTTGTCCTTCTGGCCACGCTTAATCCGGGTCTTCGTCTTCAGACGATGGCGCCTGCGTTTGTCGGACTCGGATTCACTGGCGATCGATTCGGAATCGGCATTACCCAAATCGGAGTCGCTGGACGAATCGTCAGACTCACTGGAGTCAGACGAGCTCTCGGATGCGTCCAGCTTCTTTTTACTCCGCTTCTTCTTCTTCTTCTTCTCCGACTTGGCATCGGGGTGTTTTTTGCAAACTGCCACTTTGGGGGTATTATCCGGAACAGTGGTGGTGGCCGCATCCTTGACGGAGGCTTCAGGGGCGGGCTGAGCCGAGCCGTTAGCATTCTCGGGCTCAACCTCGTGTTTGTTATCCTCGGTGGGATCGGCCATGGCGGAGGTGGAGCTAAGAGCTCCGTGTGGGGGCGAAGTGGAGAGCTGCAGAAGAAAAGTTGAACGGCTGGGAACTAAAGAGCCGACGGACTGAGAGCTGGAGATGTAGCGGTAGATCTCATAAGAAGCCGGAACACCGTCGCAGGTTGAGATTTCCAGACAGAAACCAGAAAGAAAGAAAGTGTGAGACGGGGAGAGTCTGTCATTTGAACCCATGCAGTCGCTGCAGTCGCTGCAGCCTGCAGGTGAAAAAGATGAGGCAACCCAATCATGAAGCCCCACGCACGTCTTGCGCTGGCTTTCGCGTCAATTTGATTTGATTTGAGCTGCGGCTCCGCCCTGTTTGTTGGTCTGTTTCACCGAGTTGACGGGGTCGTCCATGCCCTTGGATTTCTTCTGTTCGGAGTCGGGGGCCAGTCCCGTTGGCGATGAGTTCCGGTCCCGTGTGTCTTGATCCTTGATTCCACAAGGTGTCGGTCTGAGAACGGGTAGAGTGAACCGAATCATGTTTGGCAAACACGCGTTTCCCTCTTGGCGTCGAGCCTCACCGTTCGACCATATACGTTTCCCTTAGTGCGTGAACGGCGGCCACTGGGATAGGTTGTACCAAACCTTATCAGCGATCGGTATAGCTTTGACCTTTTCGGATCTCTCGTCAGGTATCTTTTCAACCGTCGTTCTAGATACCCGAGTACCTTGCAATCTTTTCTCTCATTACAATACACGTCCGGTGGTGCACTAGCGTCGATCACCGTTGAAGCACTACAGATCGGACACACCGATGTGGCTGTGTAGGTGATGGATATAGCTCAGCACATCGATGAAGTGACTTTCGGCGTAGCGAAGACGGCCGTTGGAGTGCTGCAGAGCCAGCAGAGACTCCGGTCCCAAACACTACATAGATCTCCGGTGCTTACTGCGATACTCTCAACAGAACCCAGACCTTCCACGATCTTCCCGCAATCACAGGCGACGGACGACACACCGTGAATTGCGGTAAAGCCATTGGATTGATAAACCGATGCGGGACCGGATCTCATGAAGCTGGTGCCAGGAATCTCCAGTCATATCACCCCCGACGGCGGAGACACGAGTATTACCGAAGTCCCCGAAGTCTCTCCGGAAAGGATCCTCACTCATTTGGCGTCGGCCGATCAACGCTCCAATGTGGTCGCAGATTGACAAATGTGGAGGGTTCACATCATCTCCGCGTTTCTCCACCTTTCGCCCCCATTTGTCCGCAGTGGACTGGAGTTGGCAATTCATGGGAGGTGTTTTCTACAGTAGCTCACCGAAACAGCCAACCACCTCATTATAAGAGAAGGCGAAACCGGTATCCCTTACTTCAAATCGCGGCCCGACGATATGTAGATCGGTAGATGGCCAACCGTCGCCCGCCACGTTTGATGGTCACTTCTCATAGTACGGGCATCCCGTTGAGATGCACCACCAGTGCGTGTCAGGAACCTGATCGTCGGTTCTGTTCGCTAGAAGAGTGGTGTTAATCGATCAACCAATCGGATTTTTGACTTTGATGAGATTGTCAACTCGATGAACGCCAATCGTTACCGGAATCGCGTTAATAGGCGTCTTCACGGCAAAAGAATCTCCCCCTATGTTGGCGCGAAGATGATCGCCTCTCCATACCATTTCACCCGCCTCTCTCTTCGCGCCACGTCACGCGGAGGCATGAGCGAAAGCAACGATTAATACACAAACATCTCGGCCAAAAAGGGTTCTCTCTTCGACCCCACACGCTTGGCGCATAAAGCTTGGCGTGTCATCTCGTAGCCGAGGTGCGGCTGAGACTACCCAAGAGGTGTGCGCAATCGTGAAAATCAATACCGAAACAAGGATATGCTAAGCACTTTTTAGTTAGCCAAATACCACGCATGGTTCGCGTTGACGTCAAAAGTGGCAAGCGATTTGCCGACCTGACTAAGCCGATGGAACCGTTCGGGTTGCAACGAGATCTCGCGCGAAAATCATGGTTGCCGGCAAGCCACCTCGACTCTGCGGGAGCTATTCTCTATGTCAGTTACCATTCATGACGGTAACTCTTTGTTCCTTATCAATTATGCCACGCAAATTCTCTGTTTCATTGTGACCACGCCCTTCGTTTTCCTCCGGATCTTCGTTCGATGGAAAGTGAATCGCGCGCTCGGTATCGATGACGGTATGTGCACAACCAGCCGATCGATCAGGATCGACCGAGAAATATTGCTGACCGTTGCAGCCCTTTGTTCTATCGGATGGGTAGGACATGCTCCCGGTGCAAACTCGTGTGGTCACCCACTAATGCCGTGATGGATAGGTCCTGTTTATGGGATACTGCGCAAATGCCTTGATCTGTATGTTTCGCGATATCCCAACGTCTCGGAATGATTTATTGCTCACACCATCTGTTTTAAGATGGGTTTTCTGGATGCACCAAATTCCGCGATGGATTAAATCAAGATCAATATGAGAGTTGTCTCAAGGCAAGGACAACGACTCTTCGCACGCGGTTCCTGCTCCAGCTAACTCGACTCGCAGATATCTTACGTTGCCACCGCAATCTACGCACCGACGGCTCTTTTTGTCAAGAGCAGTCTCGTGTATGTTCTGATCAGGGTCTTCCAACCTTGGTCCAGGAGAGTGCTGTCCCTCTACTGTCTTCTGGGAGTGGTCGTTGGCTATTATTTTATCGTCACTTTCATCAAAATCTTCATTTGTAACCCCGTTTCTGCCTACTGGACGTTCTCTGAGAGAGAAAATGCCGTGTGTCTCAGCCAGTCGGGGGTAATCATCGCCGATTCCGTCATCAGCTTTTTGACCGATATTGCTATCTTTGCCTTCCCAGTCGCCTTGACATGGTCGTTGCAAATGCCTTTTTGGAAGAAGGTCAAAGTGGTATTCCTTCTTGGGCTCGGTGGCATAGCAGTCGCTTTCAGTCTATATCGTCTCGTGATTGGTATTCAGGAAAGGCAGTTTCCTCACGATACGAGGAAGTTCATGGAGTCAATTCTGACTGCGTAAGTCGCACGAACCCGGATTTCATATTCTTGAACGAAGTCTAATCTCGATTTTATAGCAACGCGGAAGTGGGATTCGGGATCATTTGCTCTTGCCTCCCTGCTCTTAATGCGCTCACCACTTACAGCAAGCAACACTCGTCTTCGTCCAGCGGAGCTTTTCGCCACCACAAAAAGCAACCCCAATCATCGGGCCACATTTTTGACGGATCTCGACCAGGGGATCCGCAGTACCACCTATCCCGAAGTGAATTAAGTACCTCCGCTCGTCGAGGCTCAACAGATTCGGCCAGACTCATAGCCGGCCACGAGCAGTCGGGTTTACCTGTCGGTGAAAACAGCGACACGATTATCAAGATGGTTTCGCTCAATCAACATTGGGAAAATGCATCTCAAAGGTTGGATTACACGTCCATTGCTTCTCCATGTACTTTCAATTTCACTAATAACTCGCAGCAACGAAAGGAGCGACAGATCCGAGATAATATGAGCCATGTATACAGTATCGTAGTAATATATGTAATATATACGAGCGCTTTCCAAGGAACGCCCCTTGTCCGGTGTCCCATTCTGCAACCCGGACGGTATTTCCCGTCCCCATCATACATGCCGGTATTAATTATCTACATCCAGGTAGTTGGTCTAGCAAGCCTGGCGGTAAGTTCGGTTCTCACGCAATCGTACAAAGTTGTAGACAATGCCTCTTCGGGTAGCTCACCATGGGGCAGTAATACCCATCCGATGACAGCTCCATGCCGATCATGTCTTTTATGAGTGATCACATGAGATTGAAGACATCTCCGTGCGCCAAGTGGACGCCAATATGTCACCCTTTCATCTAGAACGCCTACGTGGTGCAAGATCGGATCATCTTTGACAACCACGGGTGCCTCGGTATGGGCCTACCGATTTGGTATGTTGATTGACATCGTGATGAGGCCTGATTCTCAGAGTATCTTCAATTCTCCGGTGCCAGAGCTTTTCTTTATACGACGATTGTGCACGAGGTATATGAATTCTTGCAGTGCAGTTAAGATCAGCCCTCCGAGCGCTAGGAAAATCATAGCGAGTAACCCCATTGGATATAGCTCTGCAGAGTCGTCTTGGCGAAAAGTCTGGGTCCCTGCCATCAGACCAGCAGTTGCTGTCATGACGACTTGGGGCAAGTCAGCTTGAAGTAGTCACGTCATACGTAATAAATAACATACACATCCTAAAGATATTAACCGATCAGCAAGCGCACAGAGTTGAAATATAAGGACTACTCACACCATGCAAATACTTCGTTCTTCAGGATCTGGACTGTTCATTTGAATCCACGCATTATGGATGGGATGGTAGCCCACGGCTAGGCTATTGACTGTTGTCCAAAGTCCAAACTTGGACCACATGCCCACATGTGGTTGAATTAACTTCAAAGCGATGAGCGAAATCAAGTACGCCGCGCTGGCAACCATGACCGTCAGACCACGCTTTCGAGTCTTATCACTCAGCCAGGCAAAGAAAAGAACCACGGGCAAAGTCATAAAGCTTCCAATAGAAGCCAAAGCATTGGACTGAATCCGGGAAAACCCCAAAGACATAACGATACTGGGCGTATAAGTTGTCAAAGGACTCCATGTAGAGAAGATGCAAGCCGTTGCGAGAAAGTGCGGCCATTTGTGGAAATTGGCCAGTGTTTTCCATACGGTTTTGACAGGGATTTTTCGAGCAGTGGCTTCTTTGGGCCGGGATTCGTTCTCCAGGTGTTCATCAACTTCCAATGTTGACTTCGTTGTATATCTTTCTGGGAGGAAAAGCGTCATAGCGAGAGATACTGTAACGGACCAAATCCCTTCAACTGCGGGTTCAAAGTTAGCCCCAAACTCATTTCGCTAACGATCAAGGATATCATTACCCAGAAATATCCATTGCCAGCCAGCAAGACTGCCCTTGTCATCCAATCTCAACAACGCTGCGCCGAGCAATGGCGAAACGGCCGTGCCACCAAACATCCCGAAGAAGAAAATCGCGATGCGTTTAGTTATCTCGTCTTTCGTGTACCATGTAGACAAGGTGAACATGGCCGCTGGAATGTACCCCGCTTCCGCAAGACCCAAAATGGTTCTTGTTATAAGAAATCCGGCCTTGCCCCGAATAAAAACTTGTAAGGCAGCAACCAGGCCAAAGATAAAAACCTGACCGCCAATCCACCGGCGAGGGCCAACCTGTCTTCGTCAGCTAATTTTGCAACAAACAGACCGAGAATATTTACTATATGTAAAATCATATTAGAGGGGATCTCCAGTATGATAACACCCAGGAACATGAGTTGGTTGCCGAGGTTTATCGTGTCTTGATTCACCGATATCGCGGTGGCTAACCCACCGGTCAATGCGCTGGAGATATTGGTTCGGTCTAATTGATAGGTCGCAAATCCGACCAAAAGCAGTGGAAGAACACGCAAATCTGCACTTTTGAACTATTAGTATTTCATTTCCTGCTTGATTACAGTCCAAGCGCACATTTAACCTGCAGAGAACTGCAAGTGCTTGGTGGTATTTCACTTACAACCTGCCTAACGGGGACGAATTTTGCAAATTGCATTTCTGAACCCTATGACTTTTCGTCTGCTTGACATGCGACCGACTCGACATTTGAGCAGTGAAAGTCAAAAATGTGTCAAGTGATTTCTCCGATGTTCGTATTTATCGTCGTTTCCGGGGACCTTGGTGGCCGAAGATGAGAACCTTTAGGAAGATAAGACATGAGGGCACATCGCTTCCGGCGTTTTATTCAGAATTCGGTCTTATCTCATACCTTGAGGACAATCCCTCATGGATTGGTTGGACATACTGGGCAGCAGGGCCGATTTGGTGGAATAATGATGGCCATTCCACTGC
This sequence comes from Penicillium sp. S103-07, assembly GCA_037042055.1. Taxonomy (NCBI): domain Eukaryota; kingdom Fungi; phylum Ascomycota; class Eurotiomycetes; order Eurotiales; family Aspergillaceae; genus Penicillium; species Penicillium sp. S103-07. Next base: position 30,416 of record JAXQJQ010000016.1, on the reverse strand, counting down.
CAGTGCCGAGCCATTTGATGGTGAAGGCTTCAATACAACTTGGCCGGCTGTTCTGCAGCCACATGTTCGGAAGTACGAACCTATCAAGCGCTTTGGCACTACTAGTAATTCCAAAAGGGAGTTTGTCTAAATTCTCTCTATAATACTGATGTACCGGAGAAATCCACTTGACAGCAACAATGAATATGAGTGCGTAATCTGACTGCAGAAAATGAGGTTATTGGTATTTTGCGAAGTGGTAGTAGTAGATTTCTATTAACCCTATCCTCTAGGGGTGTGGGCATCCTACACGATGCCCCCACATTAGGGGTTTGTTAACTACGGAAAAGTTATCCGTTCGCTGCCGATGCCCCACACCGCTTCGCGCTGTAAGTGGTGAGTACTGCCAGCATGTTCCGGATATGACCGCATTCTCCATATAAAATTTTGACCACACGGGAAAATGTGATAGGGCCGATGCCCTATTTCTCTCCAGCATAGGTATTTAAGATCGTTCTGGGAGACCAGGATCAAATCTCTGAATCCCCCGGGGCAAAGTGAAAACTTACTCCTTTTGGCACTTACTGCTCATTTATGAGACATCATTGGGGATGCCACTCATGCCGGGGCTCCCTCACGACACAAGCGCAGCCAGAAATAAGTCAGGAAATCCACTCACCCTGCGTCCAGGAACGAGATTTCGAGACACGCAACCAATATCATTGACCTAGATAATACTTCTGACTTTATACTTCGCCGACTTTATACTTCGCCGACTTTATACTTCGCCGACTTTATACTTCGCCGACTTTATACTTCCGACTTATACTTCCGACTTTATACTTCCGACTTTATACTTCCCGTCATCATCCCTGCTGGGAACATTCTGACTGGTTAGGTACGGGTACCCCGGCGCAATCAAATATATCCTGCCCCACCTGCAACCGTACATTCGTACGCACAGCTTCTATGATGATTGACCACTTCCCTTTCTGCAAATTATTTGTAGAAATTATGTCATATCTACATTGTTTCGAATTGGTCTCTGAGTTGCTGAAATTCTTTAAATTTGGATTTTGCTGTTTTCTTTGTGATCCTTGGCTAATGGTATATTAGATTCCTTATTCCACGGTTATATAGTTATAGTCAACTCCTGTGAGCCGCACCCCCACCTAGTGCATACGTTCGTTATGTAGCTGCACCCCCTTTTTTGTCCCGCCCGCTATCCGCCTATTCTAATATGCATCTCTTCATTGATTCGTGGAATTGAGACCAAGACGGGAAGGTGGTTGCGACGGTCAAGAATGGCCACGAGCTTGGCCGCAACAAGGCCATCAAGACCGGTGTTGAGAAGGGCGAGTTCACCCGGTACTAGGCCTCTTTTTCTGGTGATCCAGGTTTAATAGCCTTAATATCTTTATGTAGGCATTACCTAGAGTAGACATTGACATTGCCCTCCTCTCCGATACCTATGGGTACCCATGGGCTACCCGTCGACACCTAATTTAGCCTGGTTAGGCCTGATTTATTTTTTAAAAAACACTTCTAATTCATCTAAATTAAATATAGTCGCTTTTACCTGCTTAGATGTAGGACAATTTTAGTGTGCCTTGTTTCTAGGGAAAAAAGAAAGGCGACATTGCCTTTTCGTCTGGCATCCCACTGTGTACCGGTGATCAAAATCGCCCAGTAAGGACTACGCCGTAGTCCAGCGATTCAGTTACCGGCATCAACATTGGCAACGTAAGCGAGAAGGTCAAGCACACGACGGCTGTACCCCCACTCGTTGTCGTACCAGCTAATGAACTTGACAAAATTCTTGTTGAGGGAAATACCAGCCTTGGCATCGAAAATGGAGGAGTTAGGGTTGCCGTTCATGTCAGTGGAGACAATATCATCCTCGGTGTAGGACAGAATTCCTGGAAGAGAGAATGTCAGCTCTGTACGGACGGAGATCAATCTATACGTATGACACAACTAGATAAACACTCGCCTTTGAGGTCACCGGCGGCAGCAGCCTTGATGGAGTCTTTGATTTCGTCGTAGGTAGCGCCCTTCTCGAGGCGGACAGTGAGATCAACGACGGAGACATTAGAAGTGGGCACACGCATGGACAAGCCGGTGAGCTTGCCGTTTAGCTCAGGGATGACCTTGCCGACCGCATTAGCTGCACCGGTACCGTAGGGGATGATATTCTGCGCAGCAGAACGTCCAAAGCGCCAGTCCTTAGGCGAGGGACCGTCGACGGTCTTCTGGGTAGCGGTGTACGAATGAGCAGTGGTCATGAGACCCTCGACGATGCCGAATTTGTCGTTGACGACCTTGACGAGGGGAGCCAGGCAGTTGGTCGTGCACGAGGCGTTAGATATGACGTTGGATTTGCCGTCATACGTTTTCTCGTTGACACCCATGACGTACATTGGGGCGTCGGCCGAGGGAGCCGAGATAATAACCTTCTTGGCACCACTCCTCAAGTGGGCGCTGGCCTTCTCGGTGGTGGTAAAGACACCGGTAGACTCGATGATGTATTCGGCACCAGTCTCGCTCCATGGGATAGCAGCGGGGTCACGCTCTTGGTAGAACTTGACTATCCTACCGTTGACAACTAGGCCAGAATCCTCGATTGAAGTAGTACCGTCGAAGACCCCGTGGCTGGAGTCGTATTTAAGCATGTATTCCTAAAGCCGCGAAAGCGAGAGCATGTTGTAAGCGACAAGGTTTACCGGTAAATGAGGGCAGGTGGGCGGGACGCGGGCGAGGGAGGTGTAACGGGGATGAAATACTTACAGCGTACTTGGGCTCGATGAAAGGGTCGTTAACGGCAACGACCTGAACATCGGGACGATCCACTGCATTGCGGAAAACAATGCGTCCAATGCGGCCAAAACCGTTGATGCCGACCTTGACGACCATTTTTGCCTTGTTACGAAAAGCTTGAAGCGCAGATCTGAGGGCTCGTCTGGGTTGTTCGACCAAGTTCCCCAGCGATAACGAGTTTCTTGCAATGTAAAAGGACAGAAGAATTAGTTGGAGGTTTGTCGCGCTGTGGAAGAATATCTTGCAACTGCTGTGCAGAACCGGCAATGGTAGATGCTGTAAAAAAGGGGGCGGTTGAGATTTCTCAGGCCGGCTGTGTCGTTCGCGGAACTTAATTTCGATGATCGAAGTGCTTGGCTCTCTTTTGTGGCCGATCATCGAAGGAGGCTTTTTATACCGGAGAGCGGACGCGTCCTTGCTCTCGATATCCGAACGCCTCCCGGATATAGCTTCGGGAACCATAAAGTCGCCGAATGAGCAAATTTGAGAATCTCCGATCGTTTAGAGCACCCACGAAATAAATGCCACTTGGAGAGACCTCGGGTTGAGGGGAATACCGTGATCCTGCATGCAGCCAGGTCAGAAGGCAGGTTAATTGTCGCACGCAATTTGGTACTTACATGGACGTTGTACATAAAGCAGAGATTTTGAGAATCAATACATCACTGACAGCGATATTGGCGCACCCGGTCTCCAGATGGATATAGAGATGGATCATGGATTCCAAGACTGCCCGCTTAATCTCTCCATCCGAGTATAGAGGTGACCCAAAAGTGTGAGCATCTCCTAGTCTCGGTTTCTGGCGTATCCGAATGTCTAAGAAGCATGTTGATGAGATGCTTACAGGTAGGATAATCATGATGCCGCAGGCTAACGGCACACAAGTATAAATAATAAGGGTGTTTCTTGAAAGCAGAGGTCTACGTTCAGCCGCTCTTAATGACAGGCTAACATGCGGTTGCTACACCTACAAACCTTTGGCTTTGGCTCGGTCCTCTGCATTGCTGCAGACAAATTTTCAATCCCAAATGTTAATGCCATCTTTAGAAAGTAACCCAAGTCATTCCAAATTCATATTTTATCGGAATTTCTTTGAGGACACCTGGCTGTGTGGGCGCACGAAAGGGCCCCGGTGTTCATGCCTTTAATCCGGCTATGCAATGTTCACACATCCCTGGTTAAATAATATTTTGCATGCAGACCCTCCTGCGCATTGGGTGGATTACCATTTAGGGGAGAAGTTGTTCGAGACATGGTCAATTCTGATCAACCTAGACCAGGATTTCTTGTTTTCACGTTGCCTCATAGTCGATGACAGCGGGCAAAGATACGTAGGGAACCAGGAATATTGCCGAAACTTTGTAGATGTAAAAGTATGGTACATCGCCTCTATCTCATTTTCAGCACACCGCACAGCGTTGTTATCTAACCACATGTCATAACCCGACCTAAGCCATTCCTGATTGACCTTTTTTCTATCACCTCTTAGAAGTTCTCCCTTCTAAACTTTCATGTCTAACTTAAAGCGAAAGGTTCAAATGACACGAGAGAACTATGTCTTGGTTGCAACCCTATGCCGCGAACTTGCTGAGGGCTCGCAGCTTGGCACCGTAGAAGAACAGCATCCACATGCCAAAGATACCAATGACGCTCAAGCCACCAAGGAGACTCGTGCCTTTGGCAAACCCGAGGTTCTTGTATAACGGATGCGCAAATAGAATACTGCCACTGGCTAAGGCACTTCGAAAGAAGTCATTGGCGGCGAATAGGGAAGCGGCATATTGAGGGTAACTGAGGGGGATGTAGAGAAATATACACTGCAGCACAGTGAACACCGAGCCAGCGTAGATTGTGACACCCAAGGTTGGGACGATCCAATGGATAGAAGCCCTCGCCGTCCAAGCGAATATGAATAGGCCAATTGGAGGACCAAAGGATGAGGGAAGTCCAGGTACCAGTACGTTCTCTTGTTGGCCGATACCGGACTTCTTCATCCGTGGCGTGAGCACATAGTACAGGTATAAGCCATAAAGTATAATAGCTAAGATGCACCCGACAGCAATGCAGAGGAAGACGAGGCCAACCTCGCCAAGACTCATGCCGTAGTAAACGGGATAGACCAAAGGGAAGACCTCAAAGTCTAAATAATCAGCTGGATACTGGAAACAAAATCACAGGTTACTTACAGGAGTAGTATATGGCGTAGATGATGGCCGCGTAGATCTGCACAAACATGACGGCTGGGTCTTTGAGGGTGATTTCCAAGGGCTTGATCAAGGCATCTAAAACTATGCCCGAGACTGTGAGGTGAGCCTGGTCGATCTCGCTCTGGGACATCAACCTCTGGCTGCCGGAAAACTTGCGTAGGCGTTGGGCACGTCGCAGCAGGATATTGGGGCCGCTCGTCTCTGGCATACAGGCGAAAAGGACAATAAGTACCGGCGCCGATACCCAGATTGATTCGTACATGGACCAACGCCAGTTTTTTGCTGCCACAGCAAACCCGCTAAGGAGAGGACCAAGAGAGGCTGCCACGGGTTTAGATATCATAGATCGAACAACTGGCGGGAGAACTTACGCCCACAAGACATAGCGCCGACCCAGGCGATCATCGCAAAGGGCAGATGCACCAGGTGATACATATCGCTCAACGAAGCACCACCTGACGCTAAGCAAGGAGACCCGAAGAACCCCTGTAAGAATCGCAAAACAATGAGACCTGCAAAGTTATCCACCAAAGCCGCCGGAATCGAGAGAATAACAAACAGTCCGAACGTGATGATATAGACCGGGTTACGACCGATGCGAGGGATTTCTCCGAGAGGCGAAAACAGCAAGGGGCCCACACCATACCCCAGAACGTACATGGCGAGACCGAGCGTTGCCGTAAGATTGCTAACGCCGAAACTCTCCATGACGCCTTGCGTTGAAGGTGAGTATATCGCAGAACTCAGATATACCACGAATGTGTAGAGACAGATCAGCAAGGCAAGAAGGGCACGACGAAGATTCGACCAATTGTGCGGATTGGCGGGATCTTGGTCGGAGTACCAATCGACTAGAATGGTACCCTCGTTGGTGATATTCGGCGTCATGTAGGTGGTCTTGTCTCCGCTGAGATACTTGGTCTCGGCATCCGGTCTGTCTGTAATGGCATCGCTGATAGGATTCTGATCCGAGCCCAAGTTTGCAATGGTGGAAGGTGTGGCTGACCCGATATGCCTTGTCCCACGAAGCTCTGCATCGCTGATCATATGAATCCACGCACCAGGAAGTTTGAAGTCCGGATGTTCTTCCGGATACTGGAAGAGGCGATTATTGGTGAAGAAGCGCAGGAGCTGTCCCAGCGGGGCATCTCGGACAATGTCGTGAAGAGATTCGGCGAAGGCCATGACCGCTCCCTAGCTGACGAATCAAGCCTTTTGGAGAAAGTCTAGCAATAAATTGAATACAAAGGTGAGGTTGAATAAAGAGCATGAGAAGAACACGATATCGGTCTAGGGCGCTTTATACACTTTATACAGCGGCCGCGAGGGCGCATACCGACTAGTTCGCATAACGACATCAGCGTCGTTAATCTCCGGAAATACCGTAGTCATTATCAATCATCGGGGCAGTTCTTGCAACAAGGCCCGATCTTCCAGGAGAAAATAACTTTGTCCGAAGTTGATATACTGTCGAAGCGGGCGATAATTAGCTCGGCCCGCTGGAAAAGAAAAAAAGACCGACCGATCGGATGTCAGGGGCAGTCTATATCCGGGTGACCGCCGGATGTCAGGCGTAACTAGTGCCATGATCTCCACTCAAATCACAGCGACCCTGCCGTCGACGGAACCCAATTGCACCGTTCCAGCGCGCGAGGATGACTAATCAATGGAATTCCGCTGGTTGAGAAGCCGGTCAGCATCTGACCGGCGGTCTTTGCTGGAACTCCTCAACAGGACCAGTCTATTTCCGAGCCCTGCAATGCGAAGCCGCCATTCGACACGCAACCCCACGGCATGCGAGCACTGTCGTACAGCCAGGATCAGATGCCAGTCTAGTGAGCAGCCAGGGGTGTGTGCTAGGTAATTATGGCTTTGCCAAGCGTCGTGTTTTCACAAGGCCATACTCATCGCCTATGCTAGATGTCTCGCTTTGAAAAGAGACTGCGTCATCCGTACTAAGTCACGACCTCGTCGACGGGGACGCATATCGGCGTAAGAGCCACAACTGCCAACTTCTGGCTTATTTTCTGATCTGATGCATTCATCTACCCAGCCCGGATGATGCCGAACCCACGCCCCAGTCGCCAGCCCATCTTGGCACCTTTAGCATCAATTACGCCGTACCAGTCAAAGCTGACCTCAACGACACCATCGAAGCTCTACGAGGCTTACATGATCACGCTCTTACGTCAATACTTTCCGGGGGAGAATCCGGCGATAGTTTGGAAACAAGAAGCCAATCCGCGAGCCTCTCAGAACTTTCGACGTTGTCAACCCGATCTGATGTAAACACTAGCATCTGGCGTCAACCTTTATTTGATATGGCATCCGCGGAATCTCTCCTCAAAAACTTCAGGTCTACACTGAATTATCTGCCGTTCATAGAATTCCCCGATGACATCACCATCTCGCATCTCGCTGCGACGAAACCCTTTGTTCTTCTGGCCATTTTGACAGTAGCGTCGGGATCCAGGATGGTACAGAAACACGCTTTATACGATGACGAGTTTCGGAAAGCCCTTGGTCTCAAGTATGTCTCCGGTGGTGAGAGGAGTCTCGAGCTTCTACAGGGTCTTCTTATATATTGCGCATGGTATGTTGCAATCCTGAATTACTTTTGCGTGCTCACAACTCATGCCAAAAGGCACCCCTTCCACTTGCGGCCGAAAGATGGACAGTTGGTCCACTGTCTGCGGATCGCCGGTGATCTTGTTCACGATCTTCATCTAGACGAAGACTTTCTCCCAACCTCTGAACCTTTATACCGGAAAGTGACAGATAACGAACTTGACAAGATCCGAGCATATCTTGCCTATCTGTATCTCAGTCTAACGTAAGATGAACTGTACGCAAATCTAAGCTCTGTGATCTATTCTCACGTTTTGGCTTATCGACAGATACGTTGTTGTCTGGAGAGGAGAACGAGACCTGCCTATCAGTCGTCCATCGTGGACCAGCATCGCTACCGATACCCTTCAATACAACGCTCGGGTTGATGGCGATAGCACGCTGGTGGCTCTCGTTCGTACTTCGAGTCTATTTGCGGATGTGTCTGAAACGATCAAGGAGCGAGACTTGCAGATGGCTACGAATTGTCAACTGATTCTGAGGAGACTCGAACGAGAGTTCTTGGAGTTGCAGCCAACCACAAAACAGCTTATAACAGGATTAGGTAGGAGGATCCATGTTGAAGAGAACGTTCTAGAGAGAGACTGACGCAAAATCAAGGAGCGATTCGAATGCAAGTCATGTTTGTCGATATATTCCTTGATTGCGGAAGCCTGCTCGTCTTACCTGTCTCCAAGACATACTTGACTACCAAGAACACTGGCTTTTGCCCGCCGTTGCCTAAAGTCTATGGCGCTATCAAGAAGATCAGAGCTTTTCTGGATTTTGTTCTCAACTTAGATGATTCCTCCCTTCTTTCGTTTACAATCAATGACTGGACTCGGTTCATCGTCGTCCTTACATTGTCGTTCCGCCTGTCGTTTCCGCTCACACAATGCCCTGATTTTGATTCGGCGTATGCTCGGTCGGAGCTTCACTTGGATCATTTTCTAGGGGAAATGTCGCGAGGTACACATATTACAGCTCAAAGCGATCTTCTGTCGGCCAGTCGCTGCATACTGGGCCTTGCCAAATCGAAGTACGATCTTCGGCTGGCCTCCTTGAAAGATTCGCAATCGACTCAACCAGTCAGCCGGACTTTCGGGTGCCCTATCATGAGTGGAAACTTGGGAACATCCGCGGAGAACTGGCAATCTAACTCTAGTGGGCTATCAGAGTGGATTGATAGTAGCGAGCAAAAGAAACTCCCTCTATTCCACGACATATGGGCCACAATGACAATGGGTTGGTGAAGTGAAGTGAGCTGCCATGCGTATTAATGAGGGTCTATACACGATAGGTCACGTAAAGTGGGCTTGCTGCTGTGGAGTTAGGGCGAGGTTGCTATTGTAGAGGGTACACCGTATATTACTTTGGGCACTTTAAGTATTATGTCTCTACTTTGATTCAGAGGTTCTACAGTACGCCGAAGGGCTTATGAATGCGGTTAGTTGAAAATTCTAAAGTCTCGGTTATGTTAAAGTTTGCCGCTGGTTAGTAGTTTACTGCCAACTTCATTGTTGCTACACTATGTAAGCAAGCGTAAAGCCGGCGACAAGCCACAAAAACTACCTATACTAGGACTTGACACATTTTCTTAATAAGTATATCTTCCTGACCCGAATTTCGTAGTCGCCGAAAAATTGTCAGCATGCTTATAAAATAGTGGTTACGGAGTCGGACGAACTAAGGGTGCCAGATCGGCGACCGCTAGGGCTCCAGAACTATACACCCGGGAGATTTGCGGATATAGGCCGCCACGATCTGACACACCGCTAATACCACATTTCCACGTCAAGGCCCCTGAATGTACTGCGCAAAATATTGAGTCATAATCTCTCTCCATTTACGTGATTTACCACTAACATTTGCTCTATAAATAAGTCGGCCCAAGCATCTCTGCCGCTTCCATAAATCGTCAACTCGCACCGACGTCTATTGCATAATACCTGCTTCTGCAAGGTATCTGTACCATACTTTGTCGTCTGCTCGCCTCATCCCCTACATTACTGCTATGGCTCCTATTCAGTTTGGCATTCTGACCTACGCCTACCAAGTCATTGACGCAATCGGGCCAATCGATCTCCTCAGCTCCGCCAACAAAACGGCCTTCAAAATCAACCAGGAATACGGACCTGTCAGCGATGATCTCATTTCCCAGGCACCACAATTCACGTTCCACCATATCGGCGTGACCAGAGATCCCGTTGAACTAGGTACTGGTCAGATGACTATTGTCCCTACTACAACTGTCGAGGAATGTCCTGAGCTCGATATCTTGCTCGTCGCAGGGCCATACTTGGGAAATTTCGATCTGCACCCCAAGCATGCCGATTTCATACGAAGACATGTCGCTGCCGGCAAATTGCTCTTTACAACCTGCACCGGCGCCAGTCTTGTTGCATCGACAGGTGTTTTGGACGGAAGGACAGCTACTATTAATAATATCGAGTTTGAGTGGGCTCGGAATCGCTGGCCAAAGGTCAATTGGACACGGGAGAAGAAGTGGATAGTCGATGGGAATATATGGACAGGATCCGGGGCCATTGCTGCCATGGACATGGTTGCTTATTGGCTAAAGCAGAACTATGGCCTGCCCGTGCTCGTCCAGGCTGCCTCGACATTGGACTATGAGCCTCGAGATGCGGATGGTTTGTTCAATGTTTTACCTCAGAGGTATAATTCAGAGGGGGAGAAAGTTTCTACTCATGTATTCAAATATTATACAGAATCGTAGGTAGCGGAACTATTATGATTTAATGTAAGGGTAATTAGAGAAGATGATAATCGTGTAATAGTTGTCATATATATGGATTATATGAGGCCAGGAGAGTTATCCTAGGGTTCGGGTTAGTTACATTTACTTCAAAATCGAGAAGTTGCTGCTGAAGCCGCCAAATCCAGCGTTTTCTGCCGACAATTTAGCAGGCACGAGCAGCATGCTGTCACTGCCACTGCAAGTACTGACAGGCTCGATCTAAATCTCTCAGGTCGGCTGTAAATCCTTCACTCCATCCTTTTCGTGGATGAACGGATCAACCAATTGAAGGAACAATGTCATTCGCGGATGATTATTCAACTAAGAACATGAAGATAAGCCGCAGAGCGGTGGTATTCTGCCTGTCATAGTCCCCTGGGTGGACTCCCCGTTAGGCCTAGACCACGGCAAGGACCGCAAGGACCAGACCCCGGACCAGACCCCGGACCGGACTCCGGTGGACGATGCAGGGCTTGGTCCTTTACTATCAGGACCGCCCGGCGTCCTAACTTTTCTGGGACCGCACCACTGCGGTCCGGACCGGTCTTGCGGTCCTACAAACAAGGAAAACATAGAAAATGATATAATTTATGTATGACTTATGTACCTACACCTGTTCCCGGAACCTGATTGTTAGGCTATTCACGTGATGAACAATGTCGGCCCTTAAGCTGTCGCCTTTTTCGCAATGTGCCCCTTCCTGCCTGCTCTGACAGCAGTTGAATAGACACCGCTTGCATATGCCACCCGCTTGACACTGATGTCTTTCATCGACAAGGCTGTCACCCACCCAGTCCCCATTTTATCTTTAGTCGAGCCGCAGAAATTGTCAGGCAAAGAGCCTATAGCTGCGGCGGGAAGCGAGAATGAAAAGTTCGCCGAACAGCCATTTGATAATGCGATCGGAGGCCGCGATCCGGATGTCGTCCTCGTGGACTTCGAGAACGACCCGAACAACCCTTTGAATTAGTCGCCAATGCAAAAATGGCTGATTGTATTCGTTATCTCGTGGATGGGTTTCGTCAGGTGAGCGCCTTTTTTTTTCTCTCGCCAGTCTCTGTATATCTGCCGTCGTCGACTGACCGAATTAGTGTCTTTTCGATAATAACGATCGTGCCTACGGCGCCGTAGATCTTGCAAGTGTTTTATTCGCACAATAAGATCGACCAGACCTTGCTCGTCACGATTTGGGAGCTCGGGGAAGGGATTAGCCCCTTTTTTATTGCGCCGCTCTCTGAAAGATTTGGCCGGCTTCCCGTCTTCCATATTGGAAATCTCCTCGTACTCTAGCTTGATCGCTAGCGCCCTAAGCGTAAATATCTCTATGCTGATTGCGTTCCGATTCTTAACGGGTTACTTCCTGTCGATTCTCACCCTCGGGCCCGCTATCGTCGGGGATTTATTCTAAATAGAATAAACCGGCCGGTCTATAGTATTAGTCATAGGAACTCAGATGATAGCAGATTTTATCTTACCTATCGCAGGAGCGTATATCGCATAGAGCCTAGGTTGGCGATAGTCGATTTAGCTAGCGGCTATCGTACTCGGATTCTTTAGCTTACTCTTACTGGCTGTGCTCCGGGAGATATATATAGTTGTTATTCTAAGGCGGAAGGCCGAGGGATTACAAGAGGAGTACGCGGACGACAAGAAATATCGTTCCAAATATTAGGCCCGTACCGATACATCCACCGTACTCGAAAGCGCGATAAAGCCAATACAGATCCTAGTCCAGTCTCCTATCCTTATTCTAGCAACGAGCTATATGGCCGCAATATACGCCTTAGTCTTATTGATCCTTACCACACTCACAGAAACCATAGAGTCGACGTACCCCGCAGTTTTTTCTAGCGCCCCTATTAGCTTGACGTTTTTAAGTCTCGCCATCGGCAACACTATCGCTTTGATCTTCTACAGTCTCACTTCCGACCGCTATATGATCCACTAGCGGGAAACGAAGGGCGACGTATTTAAGCCGGAGTCTCGGCTGGTATATCTGCTTCTTGCTGCAATAATTCTTCCTCTGGGCTTCCTCATCTACGGATGGATATTAGAGTTTCATATTCAATATATCGTGCCGCTTATAGGAACGTGCGCTGCGGGGTTCAGCATGACACTATCCGCTATACTGGCTGAAACATACGTGGTGGATGTTTACGAGATCCATGGGGCATCTGCTATAGCTGCTGGTATAATATTCCGAGCGATTGCTGGGGCTTTTCTGCCATTAATCGGCCCTCCTTTATATCAAAGTATTGGACAAGGCTGGGGCAACACTGTTCTAGCCTTTATTGCAGCCGCATTTATTCCCCCTTTGGGTTTGCTGATGAGGTACGGAGACTGGTTTCACAGTAAAGAACGGGTTGGAAAGTCTGGACGATAGATTGATTGTTATCCACAGCAAGTGTTGCTCATTCTACATCGCTAGTGTGTGATCCGGATACTTGAAAGTCGAGACATTCAGTCAAAATGAACAAACATTCTAGCTTCAAACAAGACGCTTGAAACGGCGTCAAAAGTAGCCTTTTTCGGCGCCCAATTTACCGTCTCTTAGCGTTGGGGTGTAGTACCATTAAAAATTTATATGGAGAATTGCATAGACCAAATAGGCGTATTTACAATTTTATAAAACCGCTGGTTAACCAAAACCGCATTGCAGTCTTGTTAACCATGGGTTCTTGCCGCAGTCTAAGTATGTATAGCCAGTCACGCAGGAGATCTCTCTGGTCCCCCGGAAGAAACATGTCTGGCGATATTCTCCACATGCGCTGCCGGTGTCTTTTCGCCATCGGTGACCATGGCCAAGGTTTCGCGCTTCTCCGTGTCTTCTTCATGCTCGCCAGCCTCGACAAAGTCCAGGCCCCCAAAGATCTTCTCCATACGTTCAAGAGAGATGCCCTTGGTTTCGGGGAGAATAAAATATACGGAAATCTATGGATATAGTTAGTAGTTTAAACATCATCCGGGATATTGCATTAAACCCACCCCGGCAGCCACATTCAACCCAAAGAGCAGCCAATAGCTATGTCCACCGACTTTGGCGTTAAAGTCGGGCCATGATTGGGTAAGGAGAATCAACCAACAAGTCTGGCCAAGCATGGAGAGACCAAAACCCTAATATGCAGTGTCAGAAATCGCCTTATCTCAATATGGTTTTCGACTCACCTTGTCCCGAACATGTTGAGGGAAAATCTCCGACACCACCGTTGCAGCAATGGGGCCGTTTGACCAACAGTACGTCAAACCAACGATAAAGAGCATGGCCACCTCCACAACCGCGGCGGCCTTGTTGCTGTTATCGGGGAACGCGGTGGTCAGGCATGACATTATGAGGAGCGCAAGTGACTGGATCAAAAACCCGGCGAGCAGAAGTCCTCGTCGGCCGAATCTTTCCACGGTGAAGGTATTGACAAGGACTATCAGCAGCTGTAGAACAGCCTGGATTCCGTTTATAGAGAGGGCCTGCGAGCCCGAGTTCCATCCAAGACTTTGGTAGATTAGGGTCGCGTACATAGTGAGAGAGGCAATACCGCCACACTGAAATAAATGTCAGTATTGCTTTCATTGCCCAGAAGAAGGAAACAAACCTGTTGAAGACCAGCAGCGTAAAAGCCATATGCGAGGCGCTTCCGCATATTCTTGCTCTTGAGAAGGCCTATGTATCCCGGGTCATACCTCCGACGGAACTCATACGAGGCAACGAGTTCATGGAACTCGGTCCGGATACGTTCATCAGTCGGAGCGCCAGACCTCAGCCGACTAAGCATTTTGAGAGCTCGCTCAGGTGTCTCCGGGTATTTTTCCAGCATGAAGCGCGGACTTTCAGGATACCAGAATGAAACAAAGATGAAGGTGATACCGATAGGAATCTGAATGATGTTTGAGACGCGCCAGGCAATATTATAAGGCGACTTGTGAAAGGACATGCCGTAGCCGGCCCAAAAGGCGATCAGTGTGCCTAGCTGGTAGCCAAACTGGGAGACTGTACCGACGAAGCTGCCTCGGAGCTTGGTGGGTGCACATTCGGCGACGTAGAGGTTTGTTGCAATGTAGACGCAACCAAAACCCAGGCCTCTGATCTTTCGTTTTAGAGCGATGAAAACGAATAGAGAAGGGCATAATATAACTTACGTTAGAAGTCGTCCTAGGATTAGGACGCCGAAGGTGTTGGGAACGACTTCGACCACTCTGTACCACCGTTAGGGTAATTTTAGTGCATGAGCGATGCAAACATACACTCCGATGATCATGATGCAGATGGAGAGTCGCAGCGCCCACAGGCGGCCAAGCCAGCCGGCCAGCGTGCCTCCAAGCCAGAGCTGGGCAATTCCTAGGTGGTTCAGTCAGTTCTAAGAGCATCTCATGGATATTACGGAGTCAACTCACCCGTCATTGCCCAGGGAATGGTGGCCACCAGGCCGGACTTGCTATCGCTGACGCCATAGTATTGAATGAACTGCTTGTCGGCCAGAATGACAGTCATGATACCCGCATCGTAGCCATTAAAGCAGGTCGAGAAGACCATGCCATACAGCAGTAGCGCCGCAAAGCTAGGAACAAGTCATTTAGAGCTTTTGACCAAAACATAGAGGTGTACTTACCGGTCATCCTTTGGGAGGAACTTCTCGATGAGACCCATCTTGTCACGTAGTCACTGAATACTTCTTCGCAGTCCTCCTAATGATGACCCCACACCCCATTGTTATATATTGGACATTCGGAACCCCACATGAAGCTCCGCTCCTTCATGCGGGGGCGATCCAGTGCCCGCGAACAGCCGCAACCCAAAAAGGCTTGATTGTTGTTTTCGGCCCCGCCGGAGCGGGAATCCCCCACCGGAGTCTTGCCCCAATTCGCCGAAACGGTGCGGTGGAGGCAAACTATCGGCTTCGGAGAAAAGACTGGAGCTCGGGACTGACGAAATCGCTAAATCTTCGATCCTGTGGCCCCGACGAGTGGAGGGGCTACCGGATTCAGGGGTATAAGGACGGCAATGGATCTCAACCCCTCGATTTTCTCAGCAACGCTCTTTACCAGTCTCGCTCGATCATGAGTTACCCGCAAGAAAGCTTCGTGACCACCACATTCGCACCAGGATCATTCTGGGCGCGTCGTCGCGATGTAGTCCGGACGCAGACGCTGAAACATCAGCTGCATATGCTCAAAAGCACAGGGCGCTACGATGCATTCAAGCTACAATGGCACCCGAGCTACTCGAATCCTCCCACCGTGTGGCCAATCCCCAACCACCAGTTCTGGGACTCGGACGTCGCCAAGTGGATTGAGGGCGCGTGCTATCTGCTGATGGACCGATTTGACGCGGAAATTGACTCGGCCGTGAAAGAGCTGGTGCATATGATTCAATCTGCCCAGCATCCGGATGGGTACCTGAATATTCACTACTCCGTCGTTGAGCCTGGAAAGCGATTTACAAATTTGCGAGATATGCACGAACTGTATGTGTCTTAGATTGCCAGAGGCCTTCGGAACCGTGCTCACAGCAGATTTTTGATATTAAGGTACAACGCAGGGCATCTCATTGAAGGTGCACTCGCCCACCGCCTGTACTACAACAACGATGAAATGATGGCCCCGATTCTGAAGTATGTGGATCTCCTCGCGGCGAAATTTGGCGACCAAGAAGACCAAATCCCCGGCTATCCTGGCCACCCGGAGATCGAGCTGGCGCTGCTTCGCCTGTATGGAGCCTCGGGCGATCCGAAGCATCTTCGCCTGGCCCGGTTCTTCATAGAAGAAAGAGGGAACCTTGCTGGAGGAAAAGAAAAGCGACACTACTACGACGTGGAATCTGAAGCACGAGGCGAGAAAGAAACCGAGCTGCCCATGTATTACCCGGCAGCTAGAAGTTACTGGTACGAGCAGAATATCCTTGATATTATATCACACTCATAAGAACATAATAGGTACCAGCAAGCGCATCTACCTATCGTCAAGCAAGAAACCATCGAAGGACACTCGGTCCGTGCCATGTACCTTTTAACCGCAGTGACAGACCTAGTTCGAATCTGTCAGACAGGCAGCGACTTTGGCACTACATTCCTGCCGGCGGTGCATCGACTCTGGTCTAACATGGTAGAAAAGAAAGCCTATGTTACCGGCGGCATTGGAGCGATGAAGCAATGGGAGGGCTTCGGAATTGATTACTTCTTGCCACAGGGCACGGACGAAGGTGGCTGCTACGCGGAGACATGCGCCGCGATTGGAGTCATGATGCTCGCAGAGCGCATTTTGCAGGTAGAGTTTCTTACAGACTGAAGCCATTAGTTACTAACCCAGAGCAGTTCGAGCTTGATAACCACTATGCCGATATCATGGAGCTTTGTCTCTACAATGCCGTCTTGACGGGCATGAGCCTCGATGGGAAGGCGTTCACGTATGTGAATCAGCTGGCCTCCTCCGATAAGGATCTCTCGCAGCGCCATGAATGGTTTGAATGCGCATGCTGTCCGCCCAATGTGACCCGTACACTCGGGTGTCTGGGTGGATATGTGTGGAACTACACAGTGTCAGAGCAAAGTGCTGTGATCAACGTGCATATGTATACCGCGGCCACTCTGTGCTTTGAGGTCTCGGGTTCGAAAGTCGAGATTACACAGCAGACAGACTGGCCGTTGAATGGGGAGGTCGATTTTCATGTTCAAGTGGAGGGACCTGCAGTAGATCTCCAAGTGCGACTGAGGATTCCCAGTTGGGCGGGAGAATCATGGGCAATTATCCCTCAACCCAATAGACTTGATGTCCAACATGGATATCTACATCTGAGTTCTGAGTGGCTGCACCAACACCAACAATTCCACCTGAGCTGCCCTATGCAGCCACAAGTTGTCCAGCCACACCCACTGGCCAGGCAGCCCCTGGCATACATCACACGGGGTCCGATCGTGTACTGCGTTGAGGATGCCGATCACCCGTGGGAGCAGCATCATTTCAAGGTCAGTGTTATGTCTGTTCGGGATGCAGACGGAAAAAAGCTGACGATGAGATATAGAGGACGATCTTCGATCCTAAGGCCTCCTTGCATGAGCAGTTCCGGACTGAACCGGACCAGTACGTGGCTGTCATTGCTGAAAAAGGGGCTCGGGGTGAGCTCAACACTTCGTCATGGAGCAGGAAGATCGTCTCAGAGCCCGGGCGAACAGTGTCGGGGGAGAAACGGGATCTGTGCTTTGTGCCGTACTACTTACGCGCGAACCGTGGAGGGAAGGGGCAGATGAGGGTTGGTCTGCGCATAGAATAGAGTAAATCTTCTTCACGATCGATTTCTACGTTCTTCCCCTTAGAATCTATTATTTCTATTGTTCCTTACGGTTTTGTATACGTCTAAGCGTCGATTAACGTAATTCCTAAGCGAGTGACGCACCTACCGCTTGCCTTCAATTTTACACCTAAACTTTTGAACCAAAACGCATGTATATTAATTATTCTGCGTAACTGGGTATGCATCTATCCTATCCTCTATCTCCCTACATTTTTCATATATTGGTAGACGCCGTCTCGCTGGTGCTGCCGCTCGCTGAATAGGCTGTGCGGGTATTGCTAAAGATGGTGCCGTAGGCAATATAGAAGGCGCAGGGGCTTGCGTAAGACCCTAGGCTTCCTGATTTGGCAGGCCTGCTAGTGCAGGTACCTGCGCATTTGATCAACCCCATTTTTACTTCTGTTTTTTGATTTTTATACATAGCTGTGCATCATAAAAAGTAAAATCAATGGAAGATCTACGTAAATTTCCCGCTACCTGGTTACTTTCAACTTTTGCAGTTCACCTCATTTAGACTTAATCGATCGATCAGTAAATGGGTTCATTGCATTGTTTATCTACGATTTCTCTAAAAGCACATTCCCTCAACTTCTCTCAACCATATCTTCCGCAATGGGTAGAGACTCTGGAAATATTTACAGTACCTCCACATTCTCCGCAGTCGGCTTCTCTTCGTCATTGTCTCTCTCATCACTGACGACTTTCTCGTCCATCGACCCCAAACTTCCCGGATGATGTAAACTCCCCGAAGAGAAGATCATATCAATCTCCTCCAGCGACTTGCCACTGGTCTCCGGGAAATAGAAATAGACAATGGGAATCGATACCAAACAGACACAAGTGAATACGATGTAGTATTTCCATCCGATGCTCGTCACGGCGATAGGAGTGATTTCTTGCACGAGAAAGGCCGTAAGCCATTCCGCGGATGTAGCCATTGCGGTACCGATATGGCGGACGTTTCTGTAATACTTATATGTCAGAGCTGGATGACATGGACTGGGGGCACGTGAGAAGACTTACAATGGGGTGATTTCTGGGGGGCAGATCCATGGCACTGACAGCCAGCTGAAAGCGAAGGCGATCTGTATATCGGTATCAATTAGCAAAGCGGCGCTTATCGGATGGAAGCAGTTTGCACACCTGATAGATATACATCATGATGATCCCCGCTACAGAAATCTCTTGTTATTCTTCTTTTCGCCAAGTGCGAGGAAAATAATCAACAGGAACCAACAGACTGTCATGGCTGCTGATCCTCCCATCAGACACTTTCGACGGCCAAATAGTTCAACTAGTTGAGGCTAGTCAGCCTTGTTTCATCATATGTGACAAGCAGTAACCCGAGTCTTACCGAAATACATCGGAGGAAAAGAAGCCAGTAAGTAAACGATAGCCCCAACCCATGATCTGAGCCCTCACTCAATCCGATCTCATTATGTGCGACATAAGGCAAGTAGCCAATCACGACCGCAATACCGGTAAGCTGTTGAATACACTGGCAGGAAACCCCGATTATGACGGGGCGAAATAGCTTGAGGTCCAATTCCTCGAACAGCAGTTTTCTCAGTGTTATATCGGGCTGATTGTGCTCTAGTTCAATGGCTGCGAAGATTTCAGCTCTCTCCTTCTGCAGGACTTCAAGTTCCAACGGTAGATCCTTCAGGCGGCACAGCACTTCATCGCCTTCGGTGATCCAGCCCTTGTCATACAGCAATCGTGGGGATTCGGGCAGGAAGTAGACCATTCCGATGGTGGCAATCGAGAAGACTGCTTGAAAGGCGACAGGAAAGCGCCAGACGACCTGTCCGGTCGCATAGAGCATGCCGTAGTCGAGCCAGTAGGCGATGAGAATCCCTCCACTGACGATCGCGAGTTGAAATGCGACGAGGGCGCCGGGCCGGTTTGCTTTACATGTCTCCGAGACCCAAGTAGGGATAGTCCTGTCAAATAATAACGAGATTGGCAAATTGAATTTGAATTTTAGCTGAAGACGAGACGAGAATCCTCACGAGGTCGCCATCCCCGTCACCACTCTCCCCACGATGATATGTGGGATCGTAAACGCAGTACACTGCAGGATGGTCCCCAGGATACAGATCCACTGCGACGCGATCATACACCCGAGAAAACAACCCAGGTTGTAGAAAGCGACGATGGTGCCGGTCATGGAGGAAGAGGCATATCCGAATTGCGAACGGAAGGAATCCGCGTTGATAATGCCTGCGAAGACGCCATTGTCATATCCAAATAACAGGAAGGCAGCGCCGGAGGCGCCGCTGATGGCGACCCCGAGGGAGTCTTCTCGTCGTGTTCGAAATCCCATTGTGGTTTCGTAGGAGGAGATAAAAGATCTTGTCTAGATTTCGATAACCCCGCGATTATGGTGAAAGCTATGTCAAGAAGTAATATTACCAGAATGGGAAGAGATCAACGAGACCTAGAGTACTAGGTGCCCACCGCGTGCTTCAGATATTTCGAAAACGGGTCTCGATTCAACATCTTATATAGTTTCAGCGTGTGAAATGCCCCGGCATTGGGGTTCCCCCGTGATTAACCCCGTGGGGTTATCGTTTCGCGGGGTATTGGCACCGCAGCTGTCTCCACTAAAGAATCTCGTGCAATAGTGGATCGCTTGGAGCTGCCCCGCAATGAACCGGTTGCGATGTCATCAGGTTCAGGTCCAAAAAGTTATCATTGACGTCGATCGATTAAGTTTCTAGCAAGTTACAACCGGAGTCCATTATTCTAGGCTGGGTATCCAACTCAACCGAACGCGCTCAATCTCAACTTCGATATCCAAGGTCGTCAAGTGCGCGAAGATTCCTAAGACAAGACAGAACAAGGAGTTGTCATGATCGGCTCATTCGAGGCCCTCGACTATTTTGGTGATGGGTCATTCTATCTTCTGAACGGCCCGGGTCACTCAATCGGCCACATATGCGCTATTGCACGAGTCACGGTCCCCCCGGACACGTTCGTATTCATGGGCGGAGACTCGTGCCACCACCCCGGCGTGCTACGGCCAACAAAGTATCAGCCTTGTCCAGTTGATTCCTTGCATAGCTGGAGCGAGCTGAAGTCTAAGTCTCTGTTCACGCTGTCGCCTGCGCTAACTCACGATTTCGATGCCGCTTTGAGAACAGTCCATAATATCCAGGAGCTCCATGCTTCCGACGATATATTTGTGATACTTGCTCATGATAATACTTTGAGAGGGAATGTGGACTTTTATCCTTCTACCATCAATGAATGGAAGGCTAAAGGGTACGACAAGAAGATCAGATGGCTCTTTTTCAGAGAACTCGAAAATCTTGAAGAAAACAGCAACTAGGAGCGATTAATGGTTGGCGAGATGGTATTCCTGATTCGTTTTTCTTGGCATTTATTCCGTCGAGTGCAGTACAGACTCTATGAATTTACAAACCTATCTTCTTGAAACTCGATAGATTACTTCAGATTTCAATCTTTGTGTAACCGGGGAATCTCGTTGGGTATAATAGATGCGACACAAAATACCCTCTGTTTCGATGTTCCAGGGACTCGCGCTGTGGTACAATTCAGTAGAGAGACGTATTGCGTGGGATGTCTCGAATAATAATATATCCCGAATAAGCGGATAATACATTTGGGCCTACATGTTTGATTCTTGACTTCGCTCCCTACATATTTTCGGATATCTCTCACTAAAACTCTTCTTAGGCGTCATATTGGATTCTTTTCAATGACCTTCAGCACAAATGAAGGGATAAGCCAAGACCGTCATTTTGGAACTATCTTAGCTGTCACGCTGTATAGGCTAGGCTGTACTCTCGATCTATTTTAGCACCTGATAATTGTTCAAGGCTGTGGGTATGATTCTTTTATTTTTGTATTTTGCTCTCAAGTTCGATGCTCTCGAGACATATATGGACTGCTTGTTCTTCATAGTGGATAGTCGAAAGATATATGAATGAACGTAAATTTTTAACAGACTTTTGAGTGCATGTAAGACATGGGAACAGTCAAGCATGGTAACGAAAGAGGGAGGACAGTTCAAGAAGAGTAAAGCTTCTTCTCGTAGCTGTGTAAGCCATGAACGTTACCCTCATTCATGGCACTGGCGCTTCTCATTTCAAATCGAACTTGACCATGGTTAACGCCATCATGCAGGGCGTCAAGGCTCTTCACGCCAATATCCTGGAGAGAATGCTGCACTCCGGCCACAAGATAAGGGAGAAACTGGTTGATAGAGCCGCGATCAATGACTGAGCCTGCAACACCTTGCGCGACCTTGACCTTGTCGTTCTCCGAGAAGTAACGCGCAGTGCCAGCGTTGTTGCCAACTTTACCTTTGTCCTCCATAACTGCAATACTTCCCATACCACGGTAAGCTTTGACTAACTGTCCTTCGTTACTGACAAAGTAGTCTCCAGGGGACTCCGTGGTACCAGCGAGCAGGCCCCCCATCATCACCGCTGACGCGCCCAACGTGAGTCCCTTGACGATGTGGCCCAGGTTCGAGATTCCGCCGTCCGCAATGCAAGGCACACCAAAACGTGCAGCAAAAGAAGAGACACTGCGCACGGCTGCAGCCTGGGGGCGGCCAACGGCCATAACCTCCTGGGTAATACACGCACTTCCACTCCCCATGCCGATTCTCAGCCCGTCTGCACCGGCAGCAATCAATGCTGCGGCTTGCTCCCGGGTGACGATGTTGCCTGCGATGACATCAAGCTGTGGAAAGTTTTGCTTGATGTACTTGATCATCGAGATTTGGTATGTGCTGTGTCCTTGGCTACTGTCGACAACAACAATATCCAGTCCTGCGTCGACTAGCTTCTGGAGACGGACCTTATCCGCGTCATGAGTGCTCACAGCTGCTGCACAAAGAAGTTGCTTCGACTGGACTTTTGATGCCAGAGGATAATGAATATTCTTCATCAGGTCACTCCGCGATAGCAGCGAAACCAAGGACCCGTTCTTGTCCACAATCGGCAGTTTTCCTTTCTTTGAACTCCGGAGAACTTCGTTGGCCTCAGCAAGAGTGGTGCCTGCGGGAGCAGTGACAAGCTCCGTCGACATGACAGCTGTGACCGGGTCATCAGACTGGCCGTGGAATTGGATATCTCGGCTAGAAACAATGCCAAGAAGCTTGGAATGCAGAGTTCCATTTTCTATAAACGAACGCAACAAGGTAAGAATCACCAAGCAGAAAGGGAGTAGGAAGCGCACGAACCAGTTATGGGGAAACCACCGAAACCCCATTTGGCCTTCAGCAGCTTTGCATCTCCGACGGTCGCCTTCGGAGAAATAACAACAGGGTCCAGGATAAAGCCATTTTCGTACCGCTTCACCTTTCTCACCATCTCGGCCTGCTCATCGGAAGAACAGTTGTTGTGGATAACGCCCAGGCCTCCCAGAAGAGCCATGTGAATTGCCATGTTATGTTCGGTCACGGTGTCCATAGGGGAAGACAGGAGAGGGGCCTTGAGGGTGAACCGCCGGGATACCTTGGATTCCAAAGTAACTTCCGATGCCGAGAAAGCTGTCTCTAGAGTTAGAACAATCGATAGAAGCAAATATGATGACTGGTTGGCTTACTGATACGGCCGGGCAGAATGAGGAAATCATTGTAAGTCAATGCTCCATGCTTGTCCGAGTCAAGCAGATCATCAACCTGAAGACCATCTCCCGAGGGATACTCCTTGAGAATCTCCAGAGCCTTGGTGTGATCCTGAATCTCAGCCATTGTGCATGTGACTATATAGCGAAATATGGACGGGAAATTGGGTAGTACCCAACGTCGAGAGGGGGGAAAAAGATCCGGATTGAGCCTAAGATAGGGGACTCTACACCGCAAGGTCGCTATTCTCAACTTCCCCCTCCACATCTCTTCCCATATACCCGGAATTCATTTAGGCTCCTAGTTTCATGAAAATTCTTCCCTGTCGAAGGCACGGCGGGTTAGTTGGCCAGCCTTGCTCGCCGTGGGGAATCGGGTGGATCCTGGTTACGTCCGCTCCGGCTGATCCTCGATTGTGGGCCTGGGCACACGCCTCTTTTTATCTATCTCGCAATATTCTACCAATTTGGACAGCGAACAGGAGCCACAATATGGGAACATGAACTATCATAAGACAGCCGAGCTCGGCGCTCTCGGGCCCACAGGATCACGAGAACCCGGATCCCTGGTGTGAACCAGGATTTTCCGAGGGGGTGAGAAAGGTGAGTGCACAATAGACAGGGTGAGAAATAGGGTGATTTCTTAACCTCCAATGCGCGACCACCGCACTGACCCTGTGAGCTGAACGATGTTATAATATCATTGGACAACCTGCGCCACCTGAAACACCCGATCTCTTGGCATCTGCAAATACAACAAAGAACGCTAAAACCGAACACGATTTGATGCTGGGGCCCGCAGTGGTAATTTACCAGGTCCTTTTACTGACAGTAGATCTACTTAGCGCGGAGTTGGGGGTCGTTCCAAAATAGCCTTGCCTGTTCCCACTGCATTACACCAACTGTTTTTCTATTCCCCTGTTTATTAGCCCCATTGTTCCGTCTTTATTCACACTTCAGCCGTCATATTACGGGTTTTCTCTCCCTTCAGCTGCCTTTTCTGTATCTTACTCATGAAACGCCTAGAAAATGCCTTGTGCAAGGTGGCCAAGAAGAAGGCTCGGGCGCCGCCCCGGCCTAAGATAAACCGTGCTAAAAGGCAAATTCGCGTGAACCACAGTGAACGTCCAGATCCTCTGCCAGAAGAAAGAGGGCGTTCCCTGACTCCCTTCACAGCCGACAATGAGCATGATGGTCCTAATACCTATCACCAAGGAACATCCATTTTTTTCAGTCGCATCCCGATCGAAATCCGAATATTGATCTACCGAGCAGTGCTGGTGCCTCCAGATGAACAGGAACTACACGTTTGCAGCTCCCATAAGCAGCTTCTGTCTCTTCGATGCTACGAAGAACCTGATCCTAACTTACGCGGATGGATGCACAATTGCTGGGGATCGACTGCGACGGATGGGACGACGGTCAACTGGAGGGAAGAAGGACTTGGTCACGATCAAGAGGAGCACAAGCCTGCGATTGTGATGGGCCTGCTATGCTCGTGTAGACGCGTGTATGAACCCCCTACGCCTCGCGAATGCCATACCCACTAACCATGACAGATATTCGGAATGTATCAACATTCTCTACTCGGAGAATACTTTCAACTTCCGACAAACCCGCACGATCGTGGATTTCAAGGCTACAATCTTACCCCAACGTCTTCTTTTTGTCCATTCCATCCACCTTGACTGCCCCCTGGAAACCTCCTGGAGCGAAAAATGGGGTCTCGACACCGAAGAGACATATTGGCCCTGGGACGTGCCATTTTTCTGGGAGTTCGCATGGCAGGTGATCGCTGACATGAAAGGGCTCCAAAGTCTGCGCGTATCTCTAAGTCGGACCAACCCTCCCAAGAATACGCTCGACCAGAAATCTTTAATCCACCTCTTTCGGTGGATGGTCCTAGTCAAGGTCCCGCGGTTCAAAGTTGAATTTTATTGGCCCGTTGAGCTGGAGGAGGTGTTGCAATATTTTGAGGGGCATCTGCCTTTTTCCATCGAAGTAAAAAAGGCAGTTTATCTCCCCGGATAAAATACTTTATACTAGCTCAAGTATCTATCGAGCCTAAAAGTAATCCAGAGCTACTAGCATGTTCATCCCATTCCTACTTCATATATAGCGTATGCTAAAATCCCGCTCTCGGGCTCACTGAGTAAACAGGGTTGTATGATAATACGGAAAAATGCAGGGCGTACGGCCCCGTAACAACCTTTAATAGTCGCTCTGAAGTCTCTCGAGATCTCAGCTTCATCAGTCAACCTCTGATTCAGTTGAACGTCTGTAGTACTAGCCAGTACGTCGATTTGCCTACTTGACATCTACGTATATCCCTCTTGTGGAATACGACATGTAATACTTTGTAGAAACATAATATGTCTAATTGAAGCAACCACATTGAGAAAGAGATTGTTTAAGTATGTCTATCTATACTATGTAGCTCACCTAGTATTTATAGACATAGCTTTGTGCGCTCATTCACAAGCGAGATGAATTGTGGTTCTCCTTGAAGAGTTCCATGGAAAGTGTGTTCAAGGAGGTTCAGTGCTGATAATGCGATTATTGCCTGAAAAGTTAGGCAGTGAGACCTCATGGTCTCATGAATCTCAACATACTACTGCCATAGCCAGCAGAAATTATTGAAGCATCACTTATCCAAAAAATAATACAAACATCATCAATATAAATTCTCCGATTTATATATCGTACGCATCTTTCCTTGTCATTGATCTTTGTTAAGAAGCTGTGGGAATATGTAGACGACCCCAATTAACTATGCTGATGACGAAACTATGTGCGCTAAGTCATGTTGCCGTAGTCGTAGATCGATCTTCCACCGGAACAACCTTACCCTCCTTTGTCACGGTAACCTCTCCCTTCCGAACGAGATGTACGGCTAGGATAGCAGTCAGCAGTGCTCCTGGTCTCCTAGTAGCGAAGAGAATGGTGATTAGAGATATTCATACCAGATCCCACCAAAGCGATTGAGTCCGCGTTTTTCTGGGCCCGTCGGTGGTTAACGTCGGCGCCCTCCTCCGCCAAGTCCCGACACCGCTTCCACCCGTATCGCACAGTTTTCAGATTCGCCAGACCGTTGTCGGTATTGCGATCAACCTGCAAAGGTAAAGGGACAATTAGCTACCTTCGTCAAACTAATTTCATACACCTTGAGATAAGTTCTTACATCAATAGACCTCCCACCTGCACGAGTATGCGTGAGTTCGTGAAGTATCACCTTCTCGAACAGGGATAAAATATCGATCTCGGACAAGACGACGTGACTCGACACCATGAATTTGCTCAAGAAACGGTAGAAAATTTGCTTGGTCTGGTCCTTGAAGGTTGTATCTTTCATAGTCTTGAATTTCTTGTCCTTGATCCATGCCATGAAAAATGGGCAGATTTGCACCTGCGATGGCTTGTTATCGGGATTGTGAGTGATGGCGACGATTGGGAGGCCGTTATGACAATCCCTGAAAGCTTCGTTTTTGTCAGTGAAAACTTCCATTGAGTCCGGATCGCGCCACTCGTCTACGCCTTGCGCGTTCTTCTCAGGCCCTTGGAGACGCTTCTCGTCGCAATATATGATGATCTACGGGAAAATTCCAAGATCAGAAGGAATGTCTTTATGGCAAGGGGGACAGCGCGATATATTAAGGATTACCGTGTATATTTCATTTTCTTCGTTATCATTCTGCGTGCTCTGGGCGGAAAGTTCTTTGAGGGACCCTGGTCTCTGTTAGTATCTCGGGTCACCATGATAGCAAATGTTGGGAATAAAGAGACCATACTCAAGGCGATGCTTAAGGAGGCCTTTGTTGGCTTTTCACCGTCTTTCAGGAACATCCATTGGATGATATCATTGATGTTTGAGTCTTGCTGTATGCCGTTTGAGAGGTTGTCAACGGCTGTGTGGGCTTCTTTAGCCATAGAAAAAGCGCTGGATACGATTTCCTTCATCATGTTTTCGATATCTGTAGCCAAATGGGACAACAGTCAGGAATTGTAATATCAGAGCCATTGGCGTTCCATACCATCTCCTTTATTTCTGCATGAGATGTCTAGCTTCCATCCTGCCTGGGTGAGGCCAGCAAGCCCTAACGCATAGAATAGTCCTGTAGAGAGTTTCATGGCAAAACTTTGTATTTTATGATTGAAATCAATAAACTTGTGTTAGAAGAAAGTCTCGCTGGTAAGGTAGACAGTGGTTCTTGCATCTGGGGTCTTATATGTAAAAATGGAGTTGATCCACCCTAGCGTGTTTTATACTCCGGGAGACGATTTACAACCAAAAAACTTCTATTCCGACCTGAGGCTGTGAATACCAGGAAAGTTTGCAATTCCAATTTTGAATACAGCCGAACTTTTTACCCTCGTCGTCAAAAACGCCTTGGTGGGGAAGAATCTACCAATGAGACTTTTATTCTAGCTGTTGATTGTCGTTGCATAAGTAAGGCCCGACATGCATGGCGTGGGCGGTCCGCGTGGGGGCGGTCATGGGAGGCTTTAGAACCGGGCTAGCTGGGGCGTCAGTAGACCAGAAGGCTATTAATAGTATAGCGAGGGGGCTGCGGCAGATATTGGACAAGTCGCACAGCCCTATTCATTGTTCGTATCCCCACGCGGGGCTCGAGAGCCTCACTAGTACAGGCGCACAGACCGCAGACAAAACTAACGAAGTTAACCAACTGGGGCCAACCAATTACTAAACGCTTCGCATGAGAATTCTCAGCCCCAATGTATGCAAAACACTGGAGTCTTGGTGATAACCCGGTTTAGGGGCACAAAGCAGCCAGCAGAATGATCATGTTGGGTACCTTCGGCCCCAATGCATATATTAAGTCGGAAATATTGTGAGATCCATGTAATAGCAGGATGAAACGCAAGGCAGAGTCTCGTAAGACGTGAGCTGTGTTCTGTGGGCTGTGTTTTGTGGGCTGTGTTCTCGACGAGAGACCGTGTCCCGTGTCTCATGGGATAATTTGGTTACGGACGAGGATCTTTTTAATGTAGAGTATGTTGTCAAGCCTAGCATATAAGATGGATCGCCAGACCCATATAGTCTGTGCAAAGATATTTCCTATACGGCTCATGTTGCAATTCATTATGAAAAATTTACTTGTTTCTAGCCTCATGTTGGCTATTGCTACGGCATGGCCAATGGCAGAACCGTCAGAGTCCACAAACTCTCCTACGCGCATAGAAGCACGGGATAATACATTGTCGATGATCACGGGTCTTCCGGTGTATGCTCACTATCTATTGTTTACTTGTCTCTGATATCTATTGCGAGTAATTGCTGATTACGTGTTAAATGTAGCGCAACCGACAGTGACTACAGCAAGTTTGTATCACACTACGTGGATGGTGAAAATGTACGGCACATCACTCGTATTCTCCCAAAAAGGCGCTAATAACTAGTCACAGTGGGCTGTATCAGACAGAGCACAAATTACTCAAGTCCAAACCATAATTAAGGATGGCAAGGAGACGACGACCAGTGTGACAGCTCCAGTGGCAGTAGTTACAGGGCCAAATGGTGACCTCGACGTTCTTATATCTCCAGAGCTCCAAATCGAGTTAGAGGGTATGGCAAAAGGTGGACACTGCTATCTGAAAAGGAGCTTCCATTGCTCTATTGAATCATTCCTGCATGATATCAAGTCAAGCACGGATGAGCTTGTTGAGGGCATGATCAAGGAGTTGGAGCCCTTCAATTTTCTCTCCAAGGACATTGTTGCAAGCAGTGAGATCCAGGCTGTAATAAAGAGCCTCAAGGCTGCGGGAATGACGCAGGGAGCTCTCGAGCTGGCGCAAGGTGTCGGTGTCCTTTCCCTGATGATGTTCTTTTGGCAGACAATGTTCTCCGGGCACCGAACGATTCCCCTCGCACTTGCCATTCACAATCCACCCAAGAACAACATCCCGAAGGTATCTTATCCAGGTCAAGAGGACGACGAGGGTTGTCCAAAAGACGCACCCACTGGAATCAACGCTCCGTCGTGTGGTAGCTGCAATGGGAAAGACAACATATGCCAAGAGGTATAAGATCCGTCAGTCTTTGCTACGTTACATTTATCATTACTCATCGATATTCTCGATCAGGGCAAATATAAAAAGTGCAAGTGTCTCTCAATGGCTTGGCCTATTGGTCTTCCGTTTGATAAAGTCTGGTTCAACGAGCAACAAGAGGCTCTCCAGTATGCCTTTCAACAAACGAATGGCGTACCACCGGATCCAAAGCCAACTGCCCAAATGATCTTCGTTTATGAGTGGCTTGATTTGCCAGATAAGCTTCAGTCCTGGCAAATTACTGATATCCCTGTTGGAAAACCGCTTGACTGGTGTGGCGGGGACAATCTCCAGTACATGGTGGCAGCCCAGGACATCAATGGCACGGAAGTGCCAAAACCAATTCCTTTCCCGTCGGACATAGATTTCTCGAAAATCGCATACGGAGCGTACCCAGGATATGAAAAGTGCAGCTACAGGGGCAATTCCGATGCACCGGGCACTTTCGACTGTCCTGACTTCACTGCTCCGGTCCAGTGTGCCAAAACACCCAATGTTGGGAAACTGATCACCTGCCCTGCCAAGCCGAACTCCGGAAAGTCCTGGGCCGTTTCAATGGTGATTTGCCAGTGGGGGAAGTCGAATGTCAAGCAGTAGGATTGTTCGGATTCTATCTGGTTGGCAGTATAGGGTTGAAGCGGTCAAAGTGTTATTTTGTCGCGTCTATTACATGGGAGCGTCCGAGACAGATAACTAGTCTATACCTATGATTAGTCATTAACATTTCCCTCCCATGGGATCCCATAGTCTAGTGCGGTCCGGTCCGGTCCCTTGCGGTCCTTGCCGAGGTCTACAGCCTCCTCCCCGTGCCCTTAGGGTTTAGGGTTTAGGGTTTAGGGTTAGGGTTAGGGTTTAGGTTAGGGTTTAGGGTTTAGGGTTTAGGGTTTAGGGTTTAGGGTTTAGGGTTAGGGTTTAGGGTTTAGGGTTTAGGGTTTAGGGTTTAGGGTTTAGGGTTTAGGGTTTAGGGTTTAGGGTTTAGGGTTTAGGGTT